>NW_026844366.1:167443889-167617565 GCF_025583915.1 Anolis sagrei ordinatus | reverse complement strand
ACCCTTGCACAAAAAACTTCTCTTTGGCACCAAAACCCGTCTTTGTTTCCCATATATGGTCAAGTCCATATCTGTTCTCCTTTCTACATGAAAACCCCGGCATTTTGTAAAACTATAGCTGTATCTTTCTGCCTTAGTATATATCCTTCCATATCTTTCTTTGGTCCTAAGTGTTACTTAGGTGCCTATGCAATATGCTATTGTTGATTAATACACGTATAATTCTGTTATTGAAAACAACAAAAGGGAAAAACTTGGGGCAGCAATTTAGGCTAGATCTAAACCGCCATATAATCCAGATTATCAAAGGCAATAATCCAGATTATCAAAGTAGATAATCCACATGATCTGCTTTGAACTGGATTATATGAGTCTATGCTGCCATATGATCCAGTTCAAAGCAGATAATCTGGATTGTATATGGCAGTGTAGATGAGGCCTTAAAGGCAGTTTCATAAAGGGAAGAATCAACAAGACAAACTCTGACCTCCATATGTTCAATTAGTCCCATGAGCAGAACATACAAAGTAAAGTTGTCAAATTATATGTTATAGTCTTTACACAGTCATTTGTGGTTTTGACTTTTGTGAATTTGATTACTCAAGGATCCAGATAAAATGTTCTTGCTAGGGATATCTAGGTGATCCAGTGTAATTCTATGGTGAATTTACACTGAAAGATCTAGAGATTCCTAGAGCATGCCTAGGTCCTCCAGAACCAGATGTGCATTGTTTGTAATGGTACTTGAGCATCCATGGATTTTGGTATTCAGAAGGGCTCCTGCAACCAAACCTCAGTAGATATCAAGGGTCTCCTGCATTAACAGCAGTTGCATGCTAAGTCAACATTTTTATTGAACTATTTACCACAACCCCCTTTTTGATGGATGGCTGGCAGTTCGGACCCAGTAGTATGTAAGTGAAGGTGGATTTTTTTTTGTGGGGGGGGGGGGTGTTTTTTCAGGTTATATGGCCATGTTCTAGAAGCATTCCCTCCTGATGTTTTGGCTGTGAGGTTGTGAGGTCCTCACAACCTCTGAGGATGCCTGCCAGAGATGCAGGTGAAACATCAGGAGAGAATGCTTCTAGAACATGGCCACATAGCCTGAAAAACCTACAACAACCCAGTGATTCTGGCCATGAAAGCCTTCAACAATACAGTGGATTTTTTGTTTGCCATAATATATGACATTTTCCCCTTGTTTACACCGAATTTCATTTCCCATTTGACTTTTCAGTTTCCCAGTTTCAAGAGATGCTTTAGAAATCTTTATTATCTTTTTTGTTCTCTCCACCCTAAAGAGGTGTTATAAGCAAACAAGGCCACCTCAATACTCAATTCTAAATCCAGATTGTTTACAAAGTAAAAGGTTCCATCCCAACACAGATCCTCAAGCTTCCTCCCACCAGCTCACACCTGTCTATGTAGAGAGATGACTGCTTATTCCAGCTTTCTGCTTTCTATTTTGATCCTTTGAAGGACTTCAACTCTCATCCCATGACTGCTTGGTTTTTCTCGGGGGTCTTTGAGGTGAGATATTATAAATATGATTTTGGAAATCCAGTGTCTACCAGATCATTATTGTCCACATAGTTACAGATGTTTTCAAAGATCTTAAAATGTTCAGTGAAATGGGATTGAACTTTGCTGATTCTTTTTTGCTTGAGTTTGCCTCTCTGGATGCTTGCCAGTTTGATCATTTCCATCTATCTTGCTGGAGTAAATGCTAAGCAAACTGATGTGCACAGTCCACATCTCCAGTCACTATAATTGAGCATTATAGGATTAGACATGGCTCTGGATGCCGTCAGAACTGCAAACCAGCTGAAGCCAGGTGGAGGTCACGAGAGTTGATTTTGTCATCAAATTACTTTGCAAGTTGCATCCCTCTTCTAAAATAACCCATAAGGCAATCAGGAAATGTTCCACAGGGTGGCACTGTGCAGACACAATTTGTTGTTGTTGTGTGCCTTCAAGTCATCTCCAATTCATGGCAACTCTAAGATGAACCTATCATGGTTGTTGGATTACGACTCTGGAGAATAGGGTTCAAATCCCTGCTCAGCACTTATACGGTGACCTTTGTCAAGTCATATATTCTTAGTTGCAGACATAATAAGAGTGGGGAAATGATGCTTTTTAATTATTGTTATTGCCACAATATAGTCCTTCAAATGTATTCCCCTTCAATCAGTGTTGCATGCTGACCAAAAATTGAAGTTCATGGACCACAGACTGGATTTCAATCCACCTCTTCTGCTTCTCTCTGTGTTTTTACTTAATAAATGCAACAGGAGACAAATCCACAACGACGGGGAGAGAAATTACAAAACAAATGGTAAGAATGATACTATTAATCTCCACCAATTCCTATTTTAAATAGGAACTGATGATAAAATTATTTTCCTAGTGACTATTGTAGCCACACACATTTGGCCAAAAAAGACGTCCAGATAGAGCTTTATATCACATATACACATATATAAACACAGAGTTGAGCAACATAAATCTCTTATTCTTCTCCATTGTTTTCAGCAATGTAAAATCAAAACCATGCTGAAGTCATGTGGAATTGTCTGAATATGAAGTAAACAAGAGGATGTTTGTTTCAGCTAAGGAAGGTATGCACTGTAGTCCATCATCCTGATGCAGGGCCTAGCAAGTCATACTAGTTTTCTTATTTGAAAAGGAACAAAGTGCTTTCTTTTATCCCACACCTTACTGGTTTGGGCATTGAAAATCTCTGTAAATACAGGACTGGGGTGCTACTGCTTTCGGCAGGGAGCTAGTTTGCTGATTGTTATCAAAATGTCTAAACCATACAAGAGACTTCAAAATATTTCCAGGTGAAGTCCTTTGGCAAGCACTCAGAAACAGGTTTACCAAATTATCGTTGATCCTTAGATCACTGATAATCAGATCATTAGATCAACAATAATTTGACAAAATCCGTTTCTGAGTGCAAATTAATTATTTCCTGCTGGGTCTTTGCCTGATGAAAAGGAGCTCCACTCAGCAAAAACTGGACCTCCATGTTTGGAAACTATTCAGTTGTAAACTTATTTACAATTAGCAGAAATATTTGAAAGGAATAAAAGATGGAGGCCAAATTGATCATAGAGTCACACTAGAGGATATACAACCTCGTCACATGTGGAAATTTCACACATGGATTCCTACAATCTCATCACACATGGAAATTTCAGCGCCGTGGGACACTTCTACTCCAGTTGAGCCACGGAGCCCCATGCTGCCCATAACACAACGTAGCCTCATATGTAGGCTCAAATGTGGCAGAAGTGTCCTATGATGCTGCAACGGTCACACAGGAGCCTTCCCATGTTCCATTTGGAACAATGGGGCTACCGCGTGGGAGAGCCGTGTAGTGATGCTTCCCCACATGTTATGGGGAAATATTAACTGCCAGTGAGGCAGGGCACAGGGTGCTGGGACTGCCCCGCTGCTCCCCGATTTGCCACGGAGGCTGGTGAATTGACCCAGAGAATCTCATCAATGTGGTGAGGTTCCTAAAAAGGTGCTCCATCAGGACGCCCTATGCCCTTGATCCCAGCAAATGTGGAGGGCTGACTTGTATTGTGAAATGGCTCCAAGAAGGGAGCTACTGCCTAGAAAAATGAGCATCAATGAGGTAGATTTCTATGGGAAATGTGCACAAATATAAACATTAAAAAAGAGCAATCTTGCAACCCAATTCAAAACTTGAATGGAGCAATAAAGCTGGTGGCAGGAAAAAAATTAAATATCCCTAATTTACGTGCAGGGCAGGTAAATTCTATGTACGTAGCCATACACAGTAATGACGATCAAACATTTCATGGCTCTGTTGCAATTGATTCAGATCTATTTAGCTCATACATCCAAAGCAAGCTCGAAAATAAAAAGCTTTCAACATTTTTATAGTTCTTACAACTTTACCAGTGATCCATACAAATCAAAAGCATGCAACGAGAAGCACTAGGGCAGGGCGGGGAAAGCTGGCAAAGGGACCACATCCTTTTGCAGTGAGTAATTTCAGGTGTTCTTTCAGCAAGACAAGTCTGTTCAAACAAGGATATTTTGGAAAGCTGTTCCCATCCCAGCCACTGCTTTCTGGACTTTCACAGAGAAGGAAGAACAATTCATTAATTAGGAATCATAGGGAAATATTGGTGTAAAATGTACATTATACACAAAACTTGTAAAGTTTACTTTTATTTTTAAAGTAAAATTTCCAGACTTGCCTAGGGTTTTGGGAGCTGTACACAACATCTTTTTCATGTTATGATCATATGCAGACATTTTGTCTATTTTCAGGCCACATAGCCTCTCATTCATCAAGGACAGTCCTGGTTAAATACTCTGTCATCACACTTTTTCAGCTGCTTTTACAATGTTCCTGTTTCTTTTTGCCTTTTGCCAGTTTTCCAATTTGTCTTCAGTTGCTGCAAACTGAGTTCAATGTGCAAAAGTCAGTTAACTCAAAAGGCAGGAGAGGCGAGAAGAGGGTGCAATATTGCCCTTCCCAGGAGACTCAGGCAAAAGCAAACTGCTGCAGCCTTTCCTAGCTTATCTGGGTGTTTTTGGTTTTTTTTAACATCCACAGCATTGTTATCTGGATCACGCTCTGATATTGCTTGTCCACATGTGTCCCAGTTTCCGTTTTCATCTGTGAAAGGTTGGAGAGTATGCTGCCATGCAAATCATTCGACTTCGAGAGATCAATTAACACCGCTTCCCATGTCTTGACTTTTAATGATGTGTGGTTTCCCCCTGCTTCCCTCCACACTATAGAGAATCATCAATAATGCAGTGAAATTTCCTTATCTACAAAGCAATTTATATAAACGGAAAGGTACGGTTGCTCCAGGCGCTGACTCCCTGGCAGCTCTCTTCTGAAGAGCCTGCCATTTCTCTCCCTCTTTTAAGAACAATTTTATTTGTAGGAGCACTATGCACTTAACATCACATTTCTGGTGGTTTTACTGTTTGGTTTGACACCGTTGTGAGGTTTTTTTTTTTTTTTTGCATGTTTTCTTTATTTTTTAAAAAATCTCCTCTAGCTTTTATTTTGATGGTTCCCCTTGGAGAGAAGATACAATGGAATGAATAAATATGTGATCCAGTTAGAACACTTTCAAGCCCCACACTTTTCAGGGGGAGAGGTTGTTTAATTCTCTTCTTGAAATCAGTGAGCCTTGAAACTTTAATGTAATTGTGTTGCAAACAAAAGGCCTTTTAAACAAGATCAGTCCATCAAACTAGTACCACCTCCTTTTAAAAAATGAAATGTATTTCCCCCTACATTTAATGTATTTATGTGGTTAAAACAGAAAATATGTACAGTCAACACTCTGCATTTGTGGGTTTGATTTTTGAGAACTTGATTAGTCATGGATTTGATTAAAATGTTCTCTCTATTAACCTCTAGGTCAGTGGTTCTCAGCCTGTGGGTCCCCAGATGTTTTGGCCTTCAACTACCAGAAATCCTAACAGCTGGTAAACTGGTTGGGATGTTTGGGAGTTGTAGGCCAAAACACCTGGGGACCCACAGGTTGAGAACCACTGCTCTAGATCCTCCAGTGCAATTTTTTGGACAGTTTCCAATGGAAATCGTGCACTGTGGTCCACGGTGGAGGACCTGCTCTTGGTCCCACCCACATCCCAAGTATGGCTGGTGGGAATGAGAGAGAGGGCCTTCTCCGTGGCCACCCCCTTCTCTGGAACTCCCTCCCTAAATAAGCAAAGTTGGCCCCCTCCCTCCTCTCCTTCAATAACCAACTGAAGACTTACTTTTGCTCACTAGCATACAGAGAGGAGGAGGATTAGGCAATGAAAGATCACTGGTTGAGAACTATTTCGTATCCAGGCACTGCTAGTTCATGTTAACCCAGTTACCATCACTGTCCACACAACCAACCCACACAACTTTGTGAATGATAGTTGGCTTCTGTCAATCAATGTGGATGTTTTATGTTCAGATTTAATGTCATTATATATTTTTTGTTTGATTACGTTTGGTTTAATTTATTGGTGTTAGGTTCTAATGTTATTTTCATATATGGGGTTTTTATAGGATTATTATGTCAGTACTTGTTTGTTCTATAGAAGCATTGAATGTTTGCTATTGTATGCTGGAATCCACCCTGAGTCCCTCTGGGGAGATAGGGTGGAGTATAAATATAGTTATTATTGTCATTGTTATTATTATTACTATTATTATTATTAGAAACACAACAAGATGAGTCCACAGCAAACAAGATCACTCTGCTTGCTGTTGAATTGGATCACACATCGGACACTTCCCAAGCGTCTAGGACGGTGTGATGTATCGGCAAATAATGTGTGCAGATCCCAGTAAGGTGGCCTTTTGCAGCTGGCAGATGGTAATTTTGTCAGCGCCGATTGTGATTAAGTGCAGGCCAAGGACTTTAGRCACTGCACCCAGTGTGCCGATCACCACTGGGACCATCTTTACTGACTTGTGCCAAAGTCTTTGCAGTTCAATCTTTAAATCCTCGTTTCATGTCAGCTTTTCCACTTGTTTCTCTTCAATCCTGCTATCGCTTGAGATTGCAACATCGACGATCCATACTTTGTTTTTTAACACGATTGTGAGGCAGRAGTATTGTGCTCCAAAACTCTGCCAGTCAGAAGTCCCAGAGTAGTTTGACATTTTAATTTTCTGTAACTTTTTCAGGCTTGTGATCCTGAATATTATTATTATTATTATTATTATTATTATTATTATTGAGCAGAAAGCTTAAGGACTTGGGAATTCCTAGATCTGTTCTCTTGGGTAAATAACTAGCATTTTTTATTCCTGTTTTTTTTTTTTTACTTTCAAAGGGTCTTGTGTTCCTAACCCCAGTGAATGTGGAGTTCTTTCTTCCAATGTTGTGGGGAAAAAATGGGGTTAAAGGAGTACTGAGCAGCCAGATTTGTTTTTCGATGGTGTGGATTTGCTGCTTCTTGACAGCTTGGAGGAGTATTCCCAGTAAATGCATGGCGATTTCTTTCAAAATGTGTGATGATTGTGTGTGTGTGGTTTTTTTAAAAGGGGAGTGCTCCATTTGAAACTGGTGCCTTTGCTCGCAACTATTATAGTCATTTCACTAACTACTTAAGTGCAGCCATCTATCTCTGTCTGTCTCATTCTTCTTGACACCCACAGATGCATCCGCCCCCATCCATCCGCCCCCACACAAACCTCCTCTCTGATTCATGTGCCAAATCCTCGTCAAAAAATAAAATAAAATCCCCCCACTCTTTGCTTAACGCAGCACAGCCTCCAAATGTGCGGTGTTTCTTTTTATCTCTTTCCATGTATTCCTGTGAGTCATCTGATGGGTCTCAGATCTAAACCCAACAGGCTAGATTGTACATGTATGATATTTTGCCATATGGGTTTTGGTTTATGTTACCAATGACTTGGGGGTGATTGCAGTTCGGAAACACAAAGCAGCCTAGACAGAAAATCCCTTCCTCTATCCCACACCTGAATTAGAGGAATTCATCCTCTTTTAAGTCAATCCTTGTATTTACTGTAATATTTCCCTACCAAAAAAAACTGGGTGGGATAATATTTTGCATCAGAATCAACAATGAAAACAATCTGTTGGTTCAATAAAAGCTAACAAATTGTATTTGCATTGCCATAAGCTCTCAGAGATCATCACTCACTTAAATAAATTCACTTAAATAAAAGTCTACATGTTGACTTTTGACCTCCATGCTGGACTAAAACCTACAACTCTGGGTTTTAGTGTGAATTGTAAAAGGAAGTATCCAAGATGATGAGCACCTGAAATTCAGCACCTGAGACAGCTCAGATTAATACAGATAATCAGATAATACAGATTAATGGAAGTGGCGCAGTGGGTTAAACCGATGAGCTGCTAAACTTTTTGACCAAAAGGTCACCAGTTTGAATCTGGGGAGCGGCATGAGCTTCCACTGTCAGCCCCAGTTTCTGCCAACCTAGCAGTTCGAAAACATTCAAATGTGAGTAGACCAGTGGTTCTCAATCTGGGGTCCCCAGATGTTTTTGGTCTACAACTTCCAGAAATTCCAGTTTACCAGCTGTTAGGATTTCTGGGAGTTGAAGGCCAAAAACATCTGGGGACTCCAAGTTGAGAACCACTGGAGTAGATCAATAGGTGGGAAGGTAACAGCGCTCCATGCAGTCATGCTGGCCACATGACCTTGGAGGTGTCTATGGATAACACCAGCTCTTCGGCTTAGAAATGGAGATGGACCACCCTCCAGAGTCAGACACAACTAGACTTAATGCCAGGGGAAAATCTTTACCTTTACCTTATAAATACAGTACTAGCAATTACCATGTTTGGCCATTAACAGTATTTGGATGCTCTTTGATGAGCTGATGGACTTTTTCTCTGTTCATGTCACAAGAGGAGACAAAGCTTTTCTCTCATTTATAATCGTTCATTGAAAAAAAGGTGTGTATATGTCTTGAACTTGCCTCTTGACTTATCATGTCATCACGAATTTCATAAGGTTTCCTTAGTCAAGGAATACTTCGAGATGGTTTTGCTTCTGAAAATATGTCCTACAGCACTTTGTATTCTCCCATCAAAATACTAAGAAAAGGTGACTCTGCTTAGCTCCCACAACCAAATGAGATCCAGCACCTATATTTAGGCTTCAATTCACAAATGTGTATGTGTTTGTGCCTTCTACTTATGGTAACACCATGGATTTCCGAGGGTGTTCTTATGCAAGAAATGCGCAAGAAGTGCCAGTTCCTTCCTCTGAAATATAGCCTACAGCACATGGAATTCATTGGCAGAGTCCTATCCAAGTACTGAACATACTGAAACTGCTTAGATTCCAAAATCATATAGGATATGGTCCCTTTAGGCAGGCCCGTAGCCAGGATTTCGTTTCGGGGGGGGGGGGCTAAATTTTTTCAGGGGGGGTTTCGGGGGGGCTGAGTTTGGGGGGGGGCTGAGTCTGAGTGAAAGAGGGTCTAGCCTAGCAAACCTGTTGTATCATTACCCCAATACCCCCATGCATATGGGATATATTGAGTATGGTGATCAGATCATGATATGAATAAACATAACAGTTTAAATAATGCACCAGTAAGGCCTTTTCGCGAACCACCATGAGAATTTCGGGGGGGGGGGGCTGAAGCCCCCGAGGCCCCCCCCCCCCGGCTACATGCCTGCCTTTAGGGCATTTAGGTCAGTGAAAGAAATATGCATTTTTAGAAAGCCAACATCACCAAAATAATTGCAGTCTGTCAGCACTCCTTAACAAAGGTTATAGCCAAAGCATATATGCCTTCAAGTTAAGATATCCTTCCAAAGACTGATGTGAGAACTGGGTGAATCTAGATTATCCTGGTTTCCATAAATCAATGGTTCCCAACCTTTTTTTAAAAAAAACCAGGGACCACACTCCAATATTAGTACCAGAAGGGTTACGAACCAGTTTTTGGTCAACTGTAGATTTGGTTTGGTTATTTGGGGTGCTGATTCAGAAAACTGCATTGGATAGACCACATCAGCCCTAGTTTCTGATACAGAACATATGTCATCCAGTAGTTGCCATCTTCTTGCCCACAGAAAACCGTATTTAATAATCTTTAGCTGCTGGGGTCTATCCAATGCAATTTTCTGAATCAGCACCCCAAATAACCCCAGAAAGAGGCCTAAAAATGAAGACACCAAGGCACCCCTGCTTCCAGGCATCCTTTAGAGGGAGGGAGGAGAAGGAGCATTCAGAAGGCTTGTCGCGCCTTTTGTGAGGAGTCAGCCTCTTCCCTCCCGACATCTCCATTGCCTCAGCACTATAAGAGGGTTTCACAAGACCAGTCATTCTTGTTGCAATGGTGTAGTAACGGTGAGGCTGCAGACCATATTTTAGTTCTTGGGGATCACTGGTGGTACACGGACCACAGGTTGGGAACTACTGCTATAAATAAAAGAAACGGACGTCTTGATGAATTTTTATTCAGTTGAAATACTTACTCTCTGAAGTTCTTCTGCTGCAATCCACTGCAGCTCTCTACAGCCGATGCCCAATAAAAGTTACTAATCCTTGAGATAGTATTTGTGTTCAATCTAGACTTTATAAAGAAAGTGTTAGGAAAAAGCGATGGGTATCAGGAAGCGAACTTGTCCCCAAACTCAGTCCCGTGGGCAGGATGCAGCCCTCCAAAGTCATTTAACTAGTCCCCTCCCTAAACTTGACACTTAAGGTTGGCCTAACTCTGAAATGACTTGGAAGGCATGCAACAAACAACAATCCTAATTAACTTGATTATCTCATCAATCCAAAGCAGACTCACACTTCCCATTGAAATACTGGTAAATTTATGTTGGTTAAAATTGTTCATTGTAAATATTGTATTATTCTTTCATAGTGTTTTGCACTACAAATAAGATATGTGTAGTGTGCATAGAAATTCCCTTTTTTCCCAGACAATAGTCTGGGGGACCATGAACAGGCCCTTGATGTAAAAGATTTAAGGACCCCCTGGTATAGAACAAGGAAATAAGAAATTTGTGTGCATTCACAGGGACATGTGCGAACACACATATATACTGACCCAAATCATTCCTTGTGTTTTTGCAGCTAGAGAAGCCAGTATTTTTTCCTCAAATGTGTGGTGGCTTACATCCCAAACCTAACAGATTTTCATGGAAAGCATTTTTGGCTTGCATTTCAATGACAGCATGCTTTAGTGAAAACCACAGAAATATGCCAGCCCAGCCCAAGTTGGGAAAGTTACCTCCTTGGACTACAACTCTCAGAATCCCCTAGCCAGCATTGACCACTATCTTTTAAATTCACAGGGAAGTGATGTAGATTATATCCACTCAATATAAGTAGGAGGTGGCTTAATCCTTCCATTCTAGCCTAATTTCCGTTGAATTTGATCTCAAATAGTTCACGGCCCTGCTTTCATTATCCTTTATTCTGCTGAGGAGATGCTTCATTGGCTGCTCTTCCTTGTCCCTGGTTCTTGCAATGCATTGTGATGAAATACATGGGCCTTTGAGTGGTCAGCTATGGAAGGTCTGTTGAGCACTTGCCAAGAAAGTTGGAAAATTGTGATTATAGAAGGATAATGTCATCTTTGGCTGGTACTTTTCACGTGAGCCCTGGTCTCTCCTATTGAGGCTTTGCATTTCAGTCAATAGTGAAGTCCTCCTTTTCACTGATGGACAACCAAGTCCCCAAACTACTGTTGTTCCAATACTACCTCTGGTGCATTTGGTCCCTTCTGCTGCAGTTCTAATACTCCAGCAGCCACATGGCATCATTCTTCTCCTCTCCTTTTCACTATTTCCAAGCAGGGTGAGGTTACTTTTACTCTATTTTTCTTTTCTTCTGTATTTCCTTTCTTTAATCATTTTGCTGTAATTGTGCCATAGCAGCAAAAATGTAAAAAAATCAAAAGGTGCACACGCACTGGGTAGGGCATAGATGGGTTAGCACGGCAGAGTGGAAGAATGATTATAGGGACATGCCTTTTCAAAGCAGCATCATAGCACAATTGCAAAGAAGTGTGATAGTGATTGTTTACATGCTGGCAAGTTTCCATTTGCTTCAGTGACACAAGTGCTGTGAAGCTGGATCTACAATGCCATATAACTCAGTATCTGATCCCAGATTATCTGCTTTGAACTGGGTTATATGAGTTCACATTCCTATATAATCCAGTTCATAGTAGATAATTAAGAATCAAAAGCTGGATTACGTGACAGTGTAAGGATTACATCACATTGAGGTTCCTGATGCGGGGGACCAAGCCCCCTGCATCACCCACATCAGCTGCTTGCCCATCATGATTGTCCTTCTGTGCTGTCCCCATGATTGCTACCTGAACATGAGTAGTTTTCCATGTTCAGATTTCCCGCTAACCACACTTTGTTGATGGAGTCCCATTGTAAGTAGATATGTATCATGTGATGAGATCTGGCAGGCTCTGTACCAGCTGTGTTGGCCAAGTGTGGTAGGATAGAGAATTTTCTCCATGTGATGAGATCCTAGAACAGTGGTTCTCAACCTGTGGGTCCCCAAGTGTTTTGGCCTACATCTCCCAGAAATCCCAAGCAGTTTACCAGCTGTTAGGATTTCTGGGAGTTGAAGGCCAAAACATCTGGGGACCCACAGGTTGAGAACCACTGTCCTAGATCCATTCTGAGACAAAAGGTTGGTGTGACAAAAGGACATAATGACTCAAAAAACAAATATAGTTAAAGGCGTTTGGCAGCGTGAGTCAAAGGTTAAACTGGTGCCTCATGCCCTGCTATGTACAGAAGTCAACCGGATGGTTATTTAAATTCCCATCCAATATTGGTCTTGTGATGGCATCTTTCACAGCACTTGAATCGGCACAGAGTAGGAAATAGGATTGGTTTATTATATTTATTTACCATATTTATATACCACCTTTCTCAGGCTGAAGATGACTCAAGGCAGTTTACAGTCGGCAATCAATGCCCCCAACAACATAAAATATAATGAAAACATTAACGTATAATATAGACCATATATACATGTCTATTCCTCAAGAGTTTGTGAGGAACAACCTTGAAGTCAACACTGCTGCCCCCGATGCCTACCGCCTAAGGAGGTTGTTTCACTCTGACTAATGACATAGCCAGCCCTGAGCAACATTCCCATGTGCCCAAATGCTCGTTTTGCTGCTTTTTGTAACTAGGTTGATCATACACCTCCCACAAATTATTCTCCCCAATTTCGACTAAGTTTACTAAGTCTCTTCTTCACATTACACAAGATAAACACATCTTATGACATCATGTATGAATTAAAAATAAGATGCACCAGCTGGAGTGATCCACACTGCCACTGAATCATATCCCAAATAATAAGTGTTAGTAGGGAAATCAATAAAAACAACCCAAAATAGACATTGGGAGGGTAGAGCCTCCTTTTGCTCTGTCAGAAAGAGATGGCATGTCTCCCACTGATCTCTAAATAGGCTTGGCAGATCTTGCTGGAGGTTCCATTCATGGCAGAAGAAGCTAAGCAGGGATGCATTGAGTAACAAGGTACGAATGGCGTCACTGCAAGCTCACACTCTCTATTTTCAATTTCACACGGCAGATGATCGGGGGGCGGTATGTGGACCTATGTGGAGCATGAATGAAAAACGTTTGGCTCACGAGATGTTGTTGGACTGTAACTCTCATCATCCTTGACTGAATCCCGTTGTGGCTTAGACCGCATAGCAAGTGCTACTCGGCATTAGACATTATGCTCTTTCTCTTTGCTTCCTTCTCTACCATAGGCCTTGCTGAGTCCAAAAACATCTGGAAAGTCCCATATTCCTGGCTGTTGTCCTAATGGAATCATCAAAAGCCCCAGAATTTCTATTGTTATTAAATTCCTTATTTTTCTCTTTCCAAGAAAAACTCCGTCTCTCATAGTAACCGAATTACATAAAAGCCAAAAAAACCAATAAAAGAACTATGCAATATTTGTTGTTGCTGCTGCGTGCCTTCAAGTAATTTCCAACCTATAAGTGAACTTATTGCAGGAGAGTTCTTGGCAGAGTTTGTGATATAGCCTAATATAAAACCACACCTCTTTCGTCCTTGAATAAATTATAGGGAAATTCAATTTGATGCCTATTATAAGATTATCTGCAGCTTTCAACAAATCCAATCCATTAATTGTCTGAAAGTAGAGGAAAAATTTAGCCTGCCATCAAAATGATGTACATATATATATATATATATGTATGTATAATAACTTGCTCCTATTCTTATCATTTTATTGTGTACATGTGGCCCTCCCATTGTCATTGCAAGTGTGTTATTGTATGTTATTTTGTTACTGCATTCATATGTTTTTGTTCTTTTTTGTTAATGTAGTTTGATGCTGTTGCTTGTTGCTTATGTTTTGCTTTTATTTTTGCTGCAATATGTTGTCCGGGCAGAGGCGGTCCTAGGTAATTTTCAATGGTAAGCAAGCAGTTCCCCCCCCCCCCCCCCAACCAATCACTGATATATATTTTCTGTTCGTCGTGGGAGTTCTGTGTGCCATATTTGGTTCAATTCCATCATTGGTGGAGTTCAGAATGCTCTTTGATTGTAGGTGAACTATACATCCCAGTAACTACAACTCGCATATGTCAAGGTCTATTTTCCCTCAAGAGTGCCTCAAGAGCGCCCCTGGGCAAAATCAACTATACTGCAAATGCTTACTTTGCGTAATGGGTTGAGCCGCCCCTGTGTCCGGGCTTGGCCCTGTGTAAGCTGGTCCGAGTCCCCGTCGGGGAGATGGTGGCGAGGTATAAATAATGGTGATGATGATGATGATGATGATGATTATTATTATTATTATTATTATTGGTTACAGCCAAATATTCCTTCTTCATTGTCAACACTCTCCAAGCCTCCAAACCTTTCTCTGAAGAGAGACTTGAGAGGCTGGTTTCAGATGCTGAGGTTACAGAGTCTATGAACAAAATCATGATGGGATATTCTCCAACTGTCCTGATTTGGTAGGGACAGTCCCAATTGATCCTCAGTCATCCAGTTTTTAAGACCTTGATATGTCCTAGTTTTACTCTTCTCCTCCCACCTTCTCTTTAGTCCTTCATATTCTATAGATGAAAACCAAAACACATGTAGTCAGGCAACATCAGAGTGTGGTCAAGATGGTCAACATTACTGATGAGGAAGACCCCCCCCCCCAATCCCACCTGTCTAGGAGCAGCAGATTGCTGTTAACTGAATCTACTGGGAATTCCAACATTCTTCCCCTTCCTGTCTTTTTCTCCTGCTGAGCTAATTGCATACATATTTGTTTGCAGCAATCAAAGT
This sequence comes from Anolis sagrei ordinatus, assembly GCF_025583915.1. Taxonomy (NCBI): domain Eukaryota; kingdom Metazoa; phylum Chordata; class Lepidosauria; order Squamata; family Anolidae; genus Anolis; species Anolis sagrei. The sequence goes on along the minus strand of NW_026844366.1, from coordinate 167,602,737 downwards.
AAGCTCTGGATAAAGAGAACAAGGGAAGAAGAGAAAGAGGAGAAAGAAACTGAGACATTTTAAAATTCACCAATTTACTGATTTTTTAAGAATTATTTTAAGTTTTTACCGTAACATTTTTTAAAATAAGACAAACCGTAAGATAGCATTTTGGGAACTGTAATTGCCGGTTGTGTCCCTTCTCAGCCAATCAGAGCAGGGACACTAGGCTTTTTATTAGCTGAGAAACAAAGAGAGAGAAATTTTTAACTCCCATCATGCTCCAAGAGGAACTCAGAGACTTTTCAATGCCCGCCCCATGCAAATGCAACTTGGAAAGCGAGTTCCCAGCAGGGCCCTTAATTCATTTAGTCAGCTTTTCGGTTTCCTCCTCCCTATTCTGTTTTTGGAGATTATACTTAACGAACCACCAAATATTACAAATCATTTTTGTTCAAAGTGATTTGGGCCCAAGCCTAGTTGCCAGGTAAGTTGCCAATCATTTAGGGTTTCAAAGGCCAACACCAACAGTTTAAAAATTCTTGTTATATACTCCATCCATCCTATATTAGTAAACTGCCTTGCAATCTCATTTTGAACAAGCTGGAATTTCTGGACCCTTTTTGAGGCAACCCCACACAGAATGTGTTATGTTGCATCTAGATGTGACTAAGGCACAACTCATTATGGTCATGCATCAGTGTTGTGTGCTGCCCTCCCACCATAAACCACATCTGAGTAAAAATGTGGCAGTTGTTTGCGTGAAATGAAATGATTTAAAGTAGCTGTCATAGCTGTCAATATGGACTGGGGTGCTATTTAAATTGCTTATAAGTCCATCATGTGGAAAGCCGCCTCTGCAGATGCTATTAACCTAATGCAGTTCTTCTTTACCTACCTAGTGTGATATGCCCCTTAGTTTGCTAAGACAGATAAGGACCCTCTATGCTAGTGGTTCTCAACCTGTGGGTCCCCAGGTGTTTTGGCCTACAATTCCCAGAAATCCCAGCTAGTTTGCCAGCTGTTAGGATTTCTGGGAATTGAAGGCCAAAACATCTGGAGACCCACAGGCTGAGAACCACTGCTCTATGCAGTGTAATCTAATGTCAAACACAGGAGATAGAAAGAGGAGCTTCCTTCCAAATTTCCCTTACTACTTGTGACATATAGTTATGTCAAAATACAAAAGAACTTAACTTTAGGTGAAGAATAATAATCAGGCTTTTCAGCTTATGTCTGCACAAAAAACAAATTGAGGAGTAAGTTGATGCCACTCCGTATTTACGTATTCACCTGTCAGACATACTGTAAAGCCCAATTTCTAAGCTATTTCAAGCACACAAAAAATAAAACAAATTCATTCAGCATTTTAGGTATGTTTCCAATATTTTCCTGTACCAAAATAAATGTTTGTCATTATATCCAATATTTTCCTGTACCAAAATAAAAGTGTGTGGTTATATATAACATGTTTTCACTTTATCTCTGAACTTACAATATTGTACAAAACAGTCAGGCAATAGGAGTAGATGAAAGGAGGGAGAATGTTGTGGGTTCACAACACTTAGGAACAGAGTTAGGCTTCTGCAAGGAAATCAGGGAATGAGTAAGGCTTCCATGGGGGGAAAAGTCTTCTGATGTGCTCCACAACTGAAAATGTTTGGGAATATAATTGGTTTGGGAAACCTACAGAGTGAAATGCTTCTGAGGGAAAAACTCTCCAGTTACTGGGGAAGTTTAGGAATGTGATAGAAGCAATCTTGTGTGTGCATCCATGTGGTTGCATGCTTCCTTTGAAAATATCCCCAAAGGGCAGATATGCTCACAGATGTAAGTCTGAGAATTTGGGGGCTATTCACTGCAGCAGCGCAAAATCTTTGTGCCCTGCTTATGTGTTCCATCTTTTCAGATTTAAATTGTCTGAAACTGATTCAGAAAGAAAGAAAGGAGAGAGGCATTGTTGCAGACGTGCTTGCCAATAAAAACACAAGCTGCTTCAGCTTCGGCAGGATATCGCCTGATGCGTCACAGGAAAGATTCTGTCGGGGTGGAGTGGGACGGTTATTATTTTAAAACCTCACTGTAGTCAATGAGGCTTGAATTTCTATCATGTACATAAATTGGGCACGGTATAATTAGCCAGGCAACTGCTGATGATGAAAATGATGAGTTCTTGCAGAAGGAAAACGGAGAAGCAAGCCCCCATATTCCATAAATCCTTTTAGATACAGAGGAGGAAAGTGTGAGGCATCGCTGGACATTTTTTTCTTTGCTTTTAGGGAATTTGTTTTAATGTGTTGTTGCTCCCGTGTGGGACTCCCATGGGTGCAAAAGGGGCATGGCCCTCCTATAGATAATGGCAGAGTCACATCTTTTAATTTGTTGCTATGTGCCTTCAAGGCATCTCTGACCAAGACGACCCTGTCCTAGGATTTTTCTGGCAAGATTTATTCATGGGAGGTTTACCATTGCCTTTTTCAAAGGCTAAGAGAGAGGAAATTGTCCAAAATCACAAAATGATGACATAGCAAATATTGTTGTTGTTGGAAATAGCAACTTTCTACAAGCCTCCTATATTAGTCATTACATCTATATAAATAAAATGTAATGTTCATGTGTGGGATTAACAAAACTCAAAAACCACTGGGCGAATTGACACCAAATTTGGACACAAGACACCTACTAACCCAAGGAGTGACCATCACTCAAAAAATTGATTTTGTCATTGGAGTTGGAGTTGTTGGATTTATATTTAACCTATAATCAGAAAATATTGGATAATAAGGAGGGATTAAGGAATTAACATCAAATTACATTATGATTTTATAAATTAAGCACCAAAACATCATGTTTTACAGCAAATCGTCAGATAAAACAGATCAATACACAGTAACATTATGTAGTAATTACTGTATTTATGAATTTAGCACCCAAAAAAATATAACCGAATATATTTTAAGGAAGAATAGATGTTTTTGGACAACTGAAATAACACTTCTGAAGATCTGCTGTATATTTTGTGCATTGGTATAATCTTTGTTCCTAACAGTTCAAAGAGATAACCAGGTATATCAGTCGAATAGCTGAACAACCTAATTTGCCTTGCATGAATACAAATGGATATTTACCACTGAAGAGAAAATTCACTCAAATGAGTTTTTAGCTCTTCTGAGGAAGATCATACTTTACAAAAAGGTTATGATTTCCCAAATGGTAGTGAATACATTAATCTCCAAAAGGTCACACTTCCAAAAGGCAGTGGAGATTCTGGTTTTCCAAAAGCTTATGATCTCAAAGATCATTCTTTTCCCAAAAGTTCTTCAGTGGGTCTGTGATGTCCAGTTTGGTTCCAAGACACTCCCAAAACCTGTGAATGCTTGAGCCCTTTTATATAATAATAATAATAATAATAATAATAATAATAATAATAATAACCCACTTTATCTCCCCAAAGGGGACTCAAAGCAGCGTGACATAAAAGCATTAGCACAGAATTTAAGATAAACAAATATACAAAAATTAAATGACATCCCAATTAAAAAGAGCAAAATCAAAGTTTGCTTTCAGGAATATTTAAAAAAATATTTTCAAGCCATGAATGGTTGAATTCACAGATACAGAATTCATGAATAAGGATGTCCAGGTCTATTTAACATTTATGAAGTGTCAATATGCTAGCTGTCCCATTGTCAACACGGGGGTTTGGAACCACTGTTTACAACACTGAAGCACTCAAAACATTTCAGCAGCAGAGACAATGACATACTGTCCATCCCTTCTCTGTTCCTTTAGTCTCCGCTACAATCCTTACAGGAGTTGCAGAGGTAAATTTCCCCAGATAAAATCTCTTCTTGTAACCTACCTGTCTTGAATCCCATGCTGGGAGAAAGTGGGATATTAAACAAAGAAAGAAACTCCTTTTGAAATACAAAGTATTTCAGAGCAGCTTGGTCCTAAATGTGCAGTCTAGACCCATTGGTTTTTACAAAGGACTCTCTCTTAATGGAGACACAAACAAGTAGAATTGGTTTGTTGATATGAGCTATTGAAGCTGCCTGAATTTTTGGATTTCTCTTGATATTAAGAGATGGTCATGATGTACCAAAACCAGTGAATACCTCCACAATTGCAGGTCTAATTTCCCAGGATTTGATTATTTGCAGATTTGATTAATATGGAGATGTTGGCTTCAACCTGATTCCAGTACTCACAGCCAGGGAATGATATCACATGGTGAAACCAATTCAGGAACTGGCATCAAAGCACCAGTCCCAGAATTGGTTTTGCCGTGCGAAGTAGATCACACTTTGAATGCTGATGCACATTATTTTGGACTATCTCCCAATTTACTGAATTACTTCCTGAAACTCTTCTGAACAAGCCAACCATGCTGTCTTCCCATCTCCTTTTTCTTGGTGGACTGCCCTGGATATCAGAAGCTAAACTGTTAACCGTTGGTTCTTTGACTCACCATATCTATTAAAAACAATAGTGAGATCCACACAGGTTGTACCTGTAGAATTCTTTAGAATTGTAGATAGGGATTGCATCATGCTATAGGTCTGTGTGTTCTTAAGATTACCCATTTTCCCACAGCCAGCCAGCCCTGTTTTCCCCATGAGATGGAGTGAGCATGGCATATGTGTGTGGGTGGCCGTATGGCTCTGAGCATGGGGTGGGTGGGTGCGTGGGCGGGATTGCGAGTGTGCCAAGAGGCATGTTGAGGGAGCACCAGTTTACAGGCAGCCAGCGTAGCTGAGAAATGTGCCTTGGAAATCCAGCGCCTGCTCCAAGGCCTTGCACAACAGCTTGTTTGCTTGCTCTACTGTTCATTGCTTCCCAGCCAAGAATGGAAGCCAGGGATAAGAAGGAATATATATCTATATGGCAGCTGCAAAACACTGGTAATGAGGTTGGTAAATATGGTCTCCCGCCCCACTAACACTCCCTTACCAAGGCCATCTACACATGAATACAGTTTGACACACAGTTTAACTGCTATGGTTCAATGTCATGGAATCATGGGAGTTGTAAGTTTACAAATCTGAGTGCTGGTGCCGCGCCAAATTATAACTCCCATAACATTGACCAGTAGTAGTTAACCTGCATTAATTCTACAGTGTGAATGTACCTTCAGTGTCCACAAATTATCTGAACAGCTTGAGTGTACTTTTACATACCCTTCCCATTTATCTGAGGAGATATCTTCCATTGAATTTGTTGCTCCATTCAGCTTACAAGCAGCTCATAGTTTTAGCAAGAGGACTCAAGCCAATATTTCAGAGTGATGTACCTGTGTTCTCCCAGTTCAAACGATGAACTGACTAGAAAGGCCGATATTGTCTGCACAGGAGTGAAGAATATTTGGCTCTACAATGTTTCAGATCACTACTCTTTTGGTTCTGACAGATGAAGATGAGGGGATTGGGGTTTCAGAGCCTGGGAGAGTGGTGGATGGTTCTTTTGATGCGGGTTGTTGTTGTTCATTCATTCAGTCATCTCCGACTCTTTGTGACCTCATGGACCAGCCCACGCCAGAGCTCCCTGTCGGCCGTCACCACCCCCAGCTCCTTCAAGGTCAGTTTGATGCGGGAAATGAGAGGATTTCAGAGCAAGATTCTGTCTGTGAGATGGAGTTTGAAAGTGGAATTGTTTTGGAGTCAGGGAGATGATCTTTTGCACACAAAGAGCTTAGCAACCCCCAATAGAGACCTGGCAGACCAAGATAGCTCATCTGAAGGAACAGCTGGGTTAGACAGGGATATCAGACTGGATCTGAGGGGGAAAAACATCAGGCGCAGGAAATGCAAAAGAATCTGTGAGAAAGAAACACAGAAGAAGTTTCACGAGCCAGACCCTCAAGGTCAAAGAAATGCTTTCATGTTTTGCAGCCCTTAAATTATAAAGTGTCTTGTTGAGATTTCAGATCAAGCAACACTGCTTAATAGTAAGGATATCAAGTCCTGTTTTCAGTTCATGTTTTAGTTTAAGTTCCTGGGAGTTTTGATTCATGTTTTAAGAAGTTCTTTAGCCGTGGTTTATCTGGATTCATGCTCATGTTTTGATTCTTATTTCCTTGGATTATGCTCATGTTATGATTCTTGTTTTCCTGTATCATTTGGATTATTGTCTTTGAAGTATGGAACAGCTTAACGATGCAAATGGACATGGATTTAAACCTGGAAGTCATTGATTTTTATAGTTTTAAATTGTTTTATATGAATTTTATTATGTGATTTAACCTGTTTTAAATGATGTATTTATGTGTGTTTGGCATCTAATTGTAGCCAGTCTGTACACCGCCCTGAGTCGCTTCAGGCTGAAAAGGGCAGGATAGAAGTGTGGTAAATAAATAAATAAACAAATAAGTGTTTTGCTTCTCACCATCTTGATTGGGTGTTTACATATTGACTACTTTTTTTGATTACCTGTTGGATTTTGCCTTACTTATTCCTTTTGGTGATTTTTTTTCTTTTTAGATGTACTCTCTTCAATAAACTATTTATTTTAGTGGCGCAGTAGGTTAAACCCTTGTGCTGGCAGGACTGAAGACCAACAGGTTGGAGGTTCAAATCCGAGGAGAGCTCTATCTGCTCCAGCTCTCCATGCGGGGACATGAGAAATGCCTCCCACAAGGGTGGTAAAACATCAAAACATCCAGACATCCCCTGGGCAACATCCTTGCAGATGGCCAATTCTCTCACACCAGAAGCAACTTGCAGTTTCTCAAGTCGCTCCTGACACGACCAAAAAAAACAAAAACAAACCCCCCTATTGTACTATTGCTTTTGGATTCCTGGTTGGTGCTAAGGGCAAGGTGAACTCTGGCTGGTTTGCTACAGCTACTGTCACACAGGCTGTGGCTTCTGGAAGGTCCCCCACTCATCCACCTTGAGTCCAAATGCACAGACAGTGGTTCTGCAGGGTTTATTTGCTAGCCCTAAAGGCTAGGAAATCAGTTTTGGCCCAGGCTATCAATAGCAACATAATATCTAGATCAACGGAGTATAGTATACAGGTCAATCATGCTTCAGTCAGACCTTCCTTAGAATACTGTGTCCAGTTGTAGGCACTACAGAAGGATATTGACAAGTTGAAACCTGTACAGAAAAGGGTGACCAAAATGATAAAAGCTCTGGTTTGGACATCATTCTCTGTGAGGAGCTGGATATGTTCAGCTTGGAGAAGACAAGGTTGAGTGGGAACATGGTAGCCATGTTTAGACATTTGGAAGGAAGTCATATTAAAGATGGAGCAAGCCTGTTTTCTGTTACTCTCAAGAGTAGGGCATGGAGCAATGGATTCAAACTGCAAGAGAAGAGATCTACCTCAGTATTAGGAAGAACTTCCTGATGGTTTGACAGTGGGCGTATGGAGGAATCGCCTTCTTTGGAGGCTTTTAAACTAAGGCTGGATGGCCATCTGTTAAGGACATTTTGACTGTCTATTCCTGCATGGCAAGGGATTGGAGTGGCTGGCTTTGGCAGTCTTTTCCAACTCAATGATTCTGTGAAATGAAGATTCTTGAAACTGAACTGGAGTGTTTTATATGCATTCTACTTCAGGGTTTGTGATCTGGTGACCATTCTGGTCATGTTGAACTACAACTCCCAGTAGACTGAGTCAACTCAATATAGCCAATGGGAAAGAACAGGGACAGTTACAGACTGGCATTTGCAGAGCTACATAACAACCCACCACTGCTTTAGCTCAACCTTCCCATCTGTTTTGCTTCTGTTGCTTTGCATTATATGGATATCATGAATTGTATGTTTATGTGCACGCATTCATGCACACATGTGCAAATATGGGATTAAATATCATAGAGCATTCAAGTTTACATCATGTCATTCATGTTAACCAAGCAGCTTTTGACATTTAACTGTACATGCGTTCCTCATCTTCAATTTTTTCTGGATAGAGGATCCAATAACTAGTGAAATTGCAACGGGGCTTAAATTGAATCACAATGCTCTTCCAACCCATATGCAGCATATTCATATCTCTTTATGTGTGTGTCATGTGCATAATGCATGGCGGGTGGATAAAGTATCATGTAAACATGCATATGTAGAAATATAAAGACAGGTGGCAGATCTCTGTTCAAAAACTGTACTAGTACAAGCAGAAAAGTACAACTGGTTGACTTACTGTTGCTAAGACCTGGTTGTCTGTTCTGGCAACAAACCCAAAAGGGGCCCAGAGGTCACTTCTGACTTGACTTCATGACATTCAAGGACTTCTGGTTCTTAAAGTAGGATAAATTGAGTTGAATCAGCTTCACCCTGTGCTGAGGGAAGTTAGGGAATGTACCAGAGTTTTGACAAAACTTTGGAGCAGCCCTGCAGTCATCTGTTTTAATGAGGACTGTATCATAAAATGTGTATTTTTGAAAATTGTGTTAAAGCCACCAGGCGTCTTAAAGTCCTTTCAGTTTAAAACCAGGGGAATGTGTGTGCTCAAACAGGATCAGAACCGAAGTAAGGAGAAGTTCTTTTGCAGGCTTGGATTCAGTCTACCTACAGATATCGCATCTCAAAAATATTGGGATGACTTACCTGAAGGTTATGATCATCTTCCCCATTCCCTGTCATCTCAAGTGTTTCTATGAATATAAGGCATGTCCAATCCATGGTTCTAAATGGTTCTGAAGTACTTACAAAATTAGGGGGCGCCGGTGCTTTGCTTCCACAGTGTTGCTGAAGTTCTGGTGGTGAAAATTTCAGAACTCTAACAAACCTTTCAAATTTTCATTATTATTTTGTTATTGACGATTTTTATGACAGAATCAATTAGGAACTGCTATTTATAATGAATTTTTGAAAGTTTTGTTAGAGTTCTGAAATTTTCACCACCAAAACTTGAGCAAAACTGTAGAAGCAAAGCACCAGCGCCCCCTAGTTTTGTGAGTACTTTAGAACCATTTAGAACCATGGATTGCCCATGCCTAATGAATATAGAGTCCATACCTTTCAATTCTCCCAATCAATCCTCTGCCATCCCACTTTTTCAGCTGCTTCTGAGCTGTCCCAATTTCCTGCTCTTCCTCCCACTTCCTCCTTTTGTCCTCAGCTGACGTACACTGCTGTTAACTGAGCACAAAGTACAAAAGTAGTTTGTACTTTGTACTTCCCAGCAAGATCAGGCAAAAGCTTCTGTCTCCCTTGCCTTATCTCTTCTTCTTCATTAATAACTTTTGCCATATCAACCACCCTCGCTAATGTTTTTAGCTCTCCTCATCTGGAACTCTTTCTACACTGCCATATAATCCAGATTGTCAAGAAGATAATTCATATTATCTGCTTTGAATGGGATTGTATGAGTCTACACTGCCATATAATCCAATTCAAAGCAGATAATCTGGATTTTATATGACAGTGTAGAAGGGGCCTGGGTTTTCATCTGTGAAATGCTTTCAGATGGGAGAGCATATGGGCGCATTACGCTAGTCAGAACTATAAATATCTCATGAAATTACCTGCCATGGATTTCACAGGATCCATGGAGGTTCAAGTTGAATCAAAATGCTGTAACTGTGCTGTGTGAAAGGGCCTTTGGGTAGCTCCAAGCCTGAAATATAAAACTTGGGATTACTGCAATCACTGTATTGTCTCTAGAACATGGCCATATAGCCCAAAAAAACCTACAACAACCCACTGCAATCACTGTTTCTATTAGTAGGGCAGGAAAGGGCAGAAAAGTGCCACTTGTGATTTGTCTACTTCATTATTTCCAAAGCACCTTACTAGAATTTATTCTGAGCTAAAAATAAGCACGAATGCCTGCACATGCCCCATTTGTATTCAAATATGTAGTTGTTCTAGATGCAAAGAGTGCAGTCAAGATCTGTGCGGATTCCGCCATTCATAGGACAATGTGTAGACAGCATCCAGCATTATTAAGATAGCAGCAACAAGGACAGGAAAATCTGTCAGTCTTGTTCTTGTTGCGTTTCTCAGCATTTTTAACATTCCCATTTGTATCCGAGTTTCAAAAGTGATTTTTTCCCAGCATGGAAATCACTGCATATTTCAATGTCTCTTTGTTTGGAATGTATTTCTTTTTATACATTTGTGCAGTCCGAGGACTTGGACAGGGTCTTTGGAGAGGCGAGAGCTACCACATGTATTCTAGATCCTTGCCCTTCCTGGCTGATCAAGTAGGCCAGAGGGGAACTGGCAGAGTGGATTAAAGTGGTGGTTAATGCTTCCTTGGAACAAGGCAAAGTTCCAACCTGCCTAAAGGAGACAGTTGCAAGACCTATATTAAAACAAGCCATCCCATAATAGACAACTATTGGCCACTGTCCAACCTTCCCTTTCTTGGACCATGTGGTGGCCTCCCAAATCCAGGGATTTCTGGATGAAACGAATAATCTATATCCATTTCAATCTGGTTTCAGCGCAGGCTATGGAACAGAGACAGCTTGGGTTGCCATGGTGGATGACCTCCACAAAGAGCATATCCCTGATGGTTCTCCTGGATGTCTCAGCGGTTTTTGATACTATCAACAATGGCATCTTTCTGGGCCATCTCACTGGGATGGGACTGGGAGGAACTGTTTTACAATGGCTCTGAACCTTCCTGGAGGGCCGTAGGCAGAATTTGGTGCTGGGAGACTCCTGTTCGAACCCCTGGTCGTTGACCTATGGAGTTCCTCAGGATTCCATTTTGTCCCCAAAGAAACATGAAACCACTGGGAAAGGTCACCTGGAGATTTGGAGTATGGTGCTGTATATACAGTTCCAGCTCAGCCTACTTGTCCAAATGTATCTCCTTCTATGTCCCGCCTCGCAGTTTAAGATTGTCCAGAGAGGCCCTGCTCTTGGTCCAGCCAGCTTCACAAATGTGTTTGGCGGGGACGAGAGATAGGGCCTTCTCAGTAATGCCCCCCCCCCCCCCCGCCTATGGAACTTGATCCCCAGGGAGATTAGGTCGGATTCACCCCTCCTGTCTTTCAGGAAGAAACTGAAATCATGGTTCTGGGACCAGGCTTTTGGACAGCGGGCATAACAGCAATTTGGATGTGGAATTGGACTGGAATGATAATAATGCTTTTAATTCTTTTAATTTAATGTTTTATCTATTGTTTTAAATTGTTGTTATATTGTTGTCTATATGTTGCGGCATCAAATTGTTGCCCAGTGTAAGCCGTCCTGAATCTGTCCCCCCCCCTCCCCCAACCTGCCCCGGGGGTTGAGAAGGATGGGGTAGAAATTCTGGAAATAATAAATAATATAATATAATATAATATAATATAATATAATATAATATAATATAATATAATATATGCAGATGACACCAAACTCTACCACTCCTTCCCACTTAAAGCCAAGGAAGCTGTCCTGACACTAAACCAGTGTCTGTTATCAGTAACGGACTGGACGAGGGCAGTAGTGGACATGACAGAGGTACTGTAGAGCCCTATTCTTGATCCGCATGTTCTTCCAAAGTGAGGGCATTGGTTTCCAGGTGGAAGGCAGTCCTGGTCAGGGTTGGTTTGACGTGCCTTCCTCTTGGCATGTTTCTCCCTTTTGCCCTCCATTCGTGCCTCTTCAAATTCTGCAGCACTGCTGGTCACAACTGACCTCCAGTTAGAGTGCTCAAAGGCCACGGCTTCCCAGTTCTCGTCTATGCCACAGTTTTTAAGGTTAGCTTATCTAAATCTTTAAATCCCATCTTTAATCACTTCATCACACAAGAGAATGAATCCAGTTTAAATCTGGTTTCTGCCTCCTGCAGAATTCTGGGGTTTGTAGTTTAGTGATGCTGTTAAAGCCTTCTCCCTAAATTACAAACCCCTGGGATTTAAAGTGGATTCATTCTCTAGTGTGATGAAGTAGTAAATCCTTTCTGCTGTCCACCAACATTCCGTTTTCCATTCTTAAGTTGGGAGTATAGTAACTGCTTTGGGAGAAGGTAATCGGGCATTCGGACAACGTGAACAGTCCAGCGGAGTTGATGGCATAGGAGCATCGCTTCAGTGCTGGTGGTCTTTGCTCCTTCCAGCATGCTGACATTTGTCCGCCTGTCTTGCCAAGAGATTTGCACGATTTTTTGGAGGCAATGCTGATGGAATCGTTCCAAGAGTTGAGTGTAACCTCTGTAGACAGTCCATGTTTCGCAGGTATATAACAGGGTTGGGAGGACACTAGAGTTATAAACAAGCCCCTTGGTCTCCCTATGGATGTCCTGATTTTAAAATGTACTGTGGTTTAAATAACTTATGAGTCTCACAGTGCCAGTAGTGGGGAAAAAGTAAGATATATATCATTATCATAATCATTGTTGTTGTTGTTGTTACACATTCGTAAGTATTTTTTTAAAAAAACAAGCTTATCAATAAATATGTCCTGCCTTTCTAAGACAAACACCCAAAGTAAATTCATACATTTATGAATAGCATGGATAGCATGACTTACATTTTGTCTCCTGATGTACGGTACCATATATGTACATATGCCTGCACAAGCTATTGCTGAAAATATCTTTTAATACACAGTCACTTTTACCAAGACTTTGATCATTATGAATGGAGACAGGAAATGCTGAAGAGAAGTGTCACCTTCAATGTGTGGAGCTTGAGTATTTAATCATATTCATTTATCATATCATTTGTCAGTAGTCATCTTCCTCCACCACCCCTCATGCTCTCTGATCCCACCTTACAAAAAATTATTGCCCTGTTTCAATATTCCATTTTTTTAGGAACTCAGTGAAAAAAGTGAAGATCTTTCATCTTGAGGAACTCTAAGAAGGCATTGATCCATTTCAGTCTGCTTTCAGGTTTTATTTATTTACATTTATTTATTTACATTATTTCTATCCCGCCCATTTCAGCCCGAAAAAAAATACATACATTAATAAAGCAAAAACATTAAGTGCAAATTAAACATAAATGACAGTGCATAATAAACAATTTAAAAAGAACTATGTCCACTCGTTCAATCCTCATCCATTACATTGTCTTGGCCGTTCCTGGGTATATTTCCAACTCTAGTTTGTCTGTTTACTCCGGGGTTCCGAATGCTTGCTCTAAGAGGCAGGTTTTTACTCTTTTTCGGAAAGTCAGGAGGGAGGGGGCTGATCTAATATCCCTAGGGAGGGAGTTCCACAGCCGAGGGGCCACCACAGAGAAGGCCCTGTCTCTCGTCCCCTTAGGATCCACCCTTCCAGTATTTATATTAGTGCAACACACTCCGCAGTGCAATATCACATTACGGGAAATCCATTATCATACCTAGAGGGTAGATTTATTTTAATAAATTTGTTTTAATTTTTATCAATAACTTTATTGCTTTTTCATAATAACTGTTCTTATGTCACATTTATGCTTTCATAAGTGCTTTAATTATGTGTGTTCTAACTTTTGTAACTTACCACAGATTCCAACATTGTGGAAGAGGTGGGATATAAATGAGTAAATAATAGCTGGAATCTTCTGTTGCTGTTATTGATTCATAACTTAGAATTACAGATCTGTTACTGCCCCATATTCATTAATACTATGTATTCACAAGTGTGGCATTGTTATCACAGACATAAATTACCGTCTAACTCTACCATACAGGCTGGGTATCCCTTATCTGGAATTCCAGAATCTATAATACTCCAAAATTGTCCACCTGAGTGTCTGATGGTTCAAAGTCCACAACCTTGTTCTCACGCACAGCCATCAGGGTATGTGTATGACGTGTATAAGAAACATAATTTCATGTTTAAACTTGAGTCCTATCTTTTGGAACAGGGATTTAGTCTGTGCTAATATAGGTATTCCATAATGCAAAATACTTCTCTCAGAAGCATTTCAGATAAAAGATACTCAACCTGTATACCTTTGTGCTAGGAAGAGTATCTACCAACCAGCTTACATTTCATGTGATCCAATGATAGAATGTTCTTTAGAAATAAGTGTCATTCATTGAGATTGACTTCCTGGTTGCAGGTTCTCCTGCAGCTCAGTTTGTCACTGGTTGACTGATTTCCCCTATCTATTCTGACCATTAATTTTTTTCAATTATTTTGGCTTTTTGTCCTGCCCGTTGACTTCTTTCATTCTCTTTCTGAGTCTCCAAACTTTTTCCCCCACAAGCACCTTTGTGCTACTCTAGTGATTTAGTGACCATGGATAAGAGGATCCATGCTCGGCAAGTGTATGCTAAACCATAAGGGCCAGGACAGAAAAACAACTCACCAGGTTGAAGAAAAAGCCACAGAGGTTTGATACAATTTGGCCAAAAGGGATGCAAATACAAGTAATATATTTCAAAATGTACAAGCAAAAACATACATGGGAAAGCAAGATGTCTTATACAGTTTGACAGTCATTCAAACCTCTCACTCTTCTGATTGGTAGAAAAAGAGGGTGGTCAGGATCCACACCCTGATTGACTGGGGGCTTCACCGATGTTACTGCCTCCAGGCGGGGATTCCCTTGGCAGGGGAAACAACAACTGAGGATTGGTTGGGTTAGGGACGAATCAACCAATATGATGCCTCCCTGAGAGGAGATGTAATATGGGAAAGACAATGTCCAATAAATGTTAATGAGCTTTTGACTAGCTCAACTGTCCAGTTCCATGTTGATCAAAGATATGAGCTTTGAGAAACAAATGTGTGAGACTCCTGGAACAAAGGTGATGATCCTGGGCCATCAAGGATTTAGTTGTTAAATAAAAGAGTTAACAAATGCATATTTCTTTAGTATCTGTTTCCGTGGGTAGCAATCTCTCAGCCTTGAGTGAACCATACAATTATACAAACAGTCTTGGGCTGGCGTGGAAAGTCACCTATCTTTGTGTGTGTGTGTACATATACACATGCATATACAATGGATCCATCTCACTAAACTACAATCCCCAGAGGCTTCCTCTTCCTACTCTTCCCTCTTTTTTTCTATTTCTCTTGTACATGCTTCATGCAACTCACAGCTCTTGCCTGCCATGCAATGAAAAAACGATCAAGGACAGAAGGGAATACAATATGTGGCACAATGTTGAGAAACAACATAGCAAATCAAAATGCTGTCTCCCCTATTGTTCCCAGAGAAATGCTTTCAAAATTACATTACATTTCATTGGAGGGGATTATAATTGGTTTAATTTTTTTTGGGGGGGGGGGAATAGTTTAATGTAGTTAATTTTAACACCTTGACTTCTAACTTTCCTTCTGTGCTTCTAAAGAAGGTCATAAAACATTTATTTTTGTTTTGGTTAAATGGAGATCGGTTGAGTGCTAAGTAGAAATGGAATTGTCCAAACTTGGAAAGCTAATAACATTAGGCTATGGCAAGCATTTCCCCCTACCTTTATCTTAATGTTTCCAGTTTGCACAGGAAGTCCAATAGTCATAAGGGGAAGTGGGAAAGGAGAGAACTTTTATACTTGTTTATTGCCACTGAGCATCTTGATATGTTCAGGCTTGTAGTCAGGGCTGTGCAGAAGCAAATATGATGAAACACCAAGGAAAACATGATGGCACAAGCTGACTCAATTTAGTCCTTGGTTTACACTTCTTTTCCTTCACCACACCCTTTTTCATGAAGGAATTCTTCGGGTGTATATGCATCTATGTTTGTGTGTGTATGTGGTGTGGAAATAAAATCACAGTAGTTATCACTGTAAAAACATTACCACCCAACCTTAATGATGTAGAAACAAGCATGATAAAGAAGCTTCAACACATGCTTCCTTGGAATCAACTATGTCTTAAATGATGTAGATGCAACATTGGAAAAGAAGTGCGGACAAGCCATCTATGTTTTGTCAGTCAACAGTCTTGCATCCTGACAGTTCATTTCAGTGGATCCTTATTCAGAACTGCCCCAAAAAGCTGTACATGTCAGCATTTATGAATCAGCTTTTAAAAAGTGGAGGAGGAATATATAACACTGTGAGCCCCAGTAAAGCTGAACTAAAAAAAATATTGACAGGGAATGGAAGAAAATGTGCAAATGTGCCACAGAGGACAGAGAGCAAAAGTTAAATGATTAAAAAGATTGGAATGTGGCAAACCCTTATTGAAAGGTAAAAAAAAGCAATCCTATTAATATTTACTAAGCAGTAAGTTCAACTTACCTGACAGTGTGTGGTTGTGAAAGCTGGGTGGTGATGAAAGCTGATAGGAAGACAATCAACTCATTTCAGATGTGGATGGCTATAGAGACAAATCAATGGGTCCTATGACCTCAGCACATTAATGAAGTCCAGTGTTCCAATTTGCCAGCCTTCATGGCAAATCAGAGGTGGGGCAATCCTGGTACCCTGACTCAATGTCAGCTGATGTTTCCCCATCACACGTAGGGAAGTATCACCATATGGCTTCCCCCCATGGTAGCCCAGTTGTTTCAAATGTTGTGTTGTTCCTTTGTTGGCGGTGCAGTATCTTACAATGCTTCTGCCCCCGCTGACCCACAGAGCCCTACCGAAAGTGAGGCTACATCTTGTGATGGATGGTGTAGGGCTCCATGGGTCAGCTGAGGCAGAAGTGTCCTAGGATGCCGAATTTCCATCACATAATGAGGTCCTAAGTGCAAATTGAGCTTGAACTCTCCATAGAAGTCAAGATGACTAAACTGAGACTGTTGTACTTTGGAGTTATCATGAGGAGATGTAACATACTAGAAGAGATAATAATGTTCAGGATGGTAGGAAAAAGGCAGTAGGAAAAGAGAAAGACTGAATTCCAGCTAAACAGATTCAATTAAAGAAGCGTGTCTCAAATTTCCAAAATCTGAGACAAACTATTGATATGAGAGGCTGCTGATAAGTCTTTGGCTTTGTGTTCTTGTTTTGTTTCTATGATAACATCACATAAAAGCCTTATGTGTCCAATATATGTTTTGTGTTTGTAGCTTATGGCAACAGAGATCTAGGCCTGTGGAAAAACAAAATCGCAGAATCTAAGGCAATTTTCACAGCAAATGAGAGCAGAGAAGTGATAAAATTCTTGTTTCTACAAGGAAAGTCCACAAAGGATATTCATGGTGATATGTCGCAAACATTGGGGGATCAATGCCCTTCATATTCTACAGTTAAGAACTGGGTTGCCAAATTTAAAATGGGCCAGTTCAGCACCAATGATGAGGAACATCCTGGACGTCCGAGAGTGGTTGTTGTTGCGGAGATCGTTAATGCTGTGCGCAACCTCATACTGGAGAATTGGTGAATTTCAGTTAAAGGAATAGCAAACGTCATGGGGATTTCTCGTGAATGTGTTTGTGTCATTATCCATGAACATTTGAACATGAAGAAGCTCTCTGTAAAGTGGGTCCCCAAATGTTTGACAACAGATCAGAAAAGCATGTGAGTGAAAATTTCCTGGTCCATTTGTCAGCGTTTCTGGACTTATGAGAACTTTCTAGATTGACTGGTCACTATGGATGAGACCTGGATTTATTTGTATGACCCTGAAACCAAGGAGCAGTCAAAAGAGTGGAGGCACAGTGGTTCTCCTCGTCCAAAGAAGTTCAGGATGCAAAAATCAGCCACGAGGGTGATGGCATCTGTGTTCTGGGATAAGGAGGGTGGGCTGCTAGTGGACTACCTTCAAAATGCTTCCACCATCAATGCAAGGTATTACCCTGAACTTTTGAAGGAAGTTCTGAAGGCCAAAAGGTGCAGCAAGCTGTCCAAAGGAATCTAGGTCCTGCAAGACAACGCCTCCACTTACACTGCACAAGCGACCATGGCAAAACTGGTGAAACTAGGCTTCCAGCTTGTTGACCACCCACTTTATTCACAAGATCCAGCTCCGTTCGACTATCATCTCCAAACTTGAAGAAACACCTCAAGGAAACCAGATTTCACACCATTTCTGATGCCATGGTGGCTACGGATGACTGGTTTTAGGCACAACCAAAATCCTTCTTTTTGCAAGGCTTACAGAACATGGAATACTGATGTAAGAAGTGTGTTGATATCCATGGAAAGTTTGTGGAATAAATATAAAGTTTCATCTTCCTATCTCGTTTCTTTCTGGGTAAAGCCAAAGACTTATCAGCAGCCCCTCGTAACAGGGTGATTTCAAGGGCTCTCATTCATGGAGTCACCATAAATCAGAGTAATCTTGAGAACAGTTAACAATAACAACAACAGCAGCAACAACAACAGGTACAAATATGTTAAATAGAGCTTGTTTCTTGATGAAAGATAATTTTATGAAAAAAAATTGGAAGGCTTCTTCTAATGATGTTTCCCATGGCAACCCTTTCAATAAATTAGAGGAAGGAACAGCAACAATTTAAGATATGGCTATCTCACTATACTCCTAGCAGAAAATGCCAAAAGACTTAAAATGATTACTGAAGAACGTCAAGGGATAAAATAGCTTAGATGGATAGGGATTGAGATATTTATCTTCCCTTCCTGCTTGTTTTTTTCTTTCTGTCTGCCGCCTACTCCAAAAGTATTACGGGCAGATATCATTGTCCGTTTTTTTTTAATGGGTGCATCTATACTGTAGAATTAATGTTATTTGTACCATGCTATGAAATGATGGGTGTTATAGGTTTATAAGTGCTATAGTTTTCACTGCCAAAGAATGCTGGTGCTTCACCAAACTGCAGTTCCAATGATTCCATAGCATTGATCTATGGTAGTTAAGGTGGTGTCAAACTGTGTTAGTTCCAGATTCATCCTAGGTAACTGATGCAAAGGAAAGGAACCAACTCAGAATGAGCCTTCCACCATGTGTTTCCTTCTCTTCTCATCTGCTTTTTGGTGAGGGAGGATATGTTGCAAAAGGTCTCCCTCCCATCCTTTTCTCTTTTAGATTAGTTTAGGAAGAATCGGGCTATTTCCATCCAAGAATGTATTTCTGTATTGAATGTTCCTCCTGTTGAGGATTCTCAACTTCTTTTCTGTCTACATTTTTGTTCTTTCGAAAATTCAACAATCTAACATGGGCAGCTCTGCTTTAGCTGGAGTAAATGTTCTATCCAGGCATTTGACTCCTATATCTTTCCTAATCCACTCGCCCTAACACATTTGTAGCTAAACCAAAAGATTTTCTATAGATTTCTGCAACACCTTCCTAAGAATTTTCTGTAACTTCTAGGTGACTTGGGTGTAATTTTCAAACCTAAGGTAAGAGCCTTATGTGCCCCCCCCCCCCCGATGGTGGGTTAAACTGCAGAGCTGCTGAACTTGTTGACTGAAAGGTTGACAGTTTGAATCTGAGGAGCAGGGTGAGCTCCTGCTGTTAGGCCCAGTTTCTGTCAACCTAGCAGTTCAAAAACATGCAAATGTGAGTAGATCAATAGGTAGATCTGCAGGATGGTAACGATGCTCCATGAAGTCATGACAGC
This sequence comes from Anolis sagrei ordinatus, assembly GCF_025583915.1. Lineage (NCBI taxonomy): Eukaryota > Metazoa > Chordata > Lepidosauria > Squamata > Anolidae > Anolis > Anolis sagrei. The sequence continues at coordinate 167,583,452 of NW_026844366.1, read as the reverse complement.
TACATGACCTAAGAGGCGTCTATGGACAACACTGGCTCTTTGGCTTAGAAATGGAGATGAGCACCACCCCCCAGAGATGGGCATGACTAGACTTAATGTCAGTGGAAACCTTTACCTTTACATAAGGTAAGAGAACCCATGTAATAGAAGTTTCCCTTCCTCTCATTTGTTTTATGATTCAAGCAAGACATTGAGGAAGACCTGATCCACCAACAGAAGAAGAAAAATGAGACTATTTTGTGATCTTACTAGAACACTGTGACGTGGTTTCTACATTTCTGGATTCTCAGACATTCTTGACAGCATCAGAGGCCTGTCAAGATCTGTCAAAACATGTAGCCCTCTGTGGCTCATAGTCACTGCCTAACCAACCAGAAGGGGAAAGATATGGTCTTAATATGTGTGTGTAGATTGGTATGGGCTAAAGAGATTAACATGAAATGAAACATATTGCAATTGCAAGTATTAAATACACATACCCATGTGTACATGTATGCAAACCTATGTGCCAGTTTACAATTAATAAATATTAATCCACTCCTCTCCAAAAACATGGGAGGCAAGAGTAAATGTTTCTCAAGAAGAGGAATCCCCAAAGGATTTTTGTTGCTTATTTGTTCAGTCGCTTCCGACTCTTCATGACCTCATGGACCAGCCCACACCAAAGTTCCCTGTTGGCCGTGGCCACCCCCAGCTCCTTCAAGGTAAAGCCAGTCATTTCAATGATACCATCCATTCAACTTGCCCTTGGTCGGCCCCTCTTCCTTTTTCCTTCCATTTTCCCCAGAATCATTGTCTTTTCTAAGCTTTCCTTCCTTCTCATGATGTGGCCAAAGTACTTCATTCTTGCTTCTAATATCCTTCCCTCCAGTGAGCAGTCGGGCTTTACTTCTTGGAGTATGGACTGGTTGGATCTTCTTGCAGTCCAAGGCACTCTCAGAATTTTCCTCCAGCACACAGTTCAAAAGCATCTATCTTCCTTCGTTCAGCCTTCCTTTTGGTCCAACTCTCATCCATAGGTTGCTACGGGGAATACCCTTGCTTTAACTCTTCAGATCTTCATTGCCAGTGTGATGTCTCTACTCTTAATTATTTTATTGAGATTGGTCATTGCTCATTACTCCCAAAGAATGCTTAGCTTGTTAAATTAGGAGGGAAATACAGTGGAACCTCGACTTACAAGCCCCCCAACGTATGAGCTACCACTTGACCAGGGTTTTTCTTTGACATAAAAGCAGCATTTTGAGTTAAGAGCTAGTGGCAGAGGGAGCACTAACATGAGAATATAGGGCTTGAGGCCTTCAAGGGAGCTACCTCCATGTCTTGTTCTTTTGTCCACTTTGGAGATTGCTGTCCACTTTGAGGAACTTTGGGTTAATTAATTTTGTGTGATTTTTATTCCTGATACACTTTGTGTTTTGTGGTCCCTTGCTACAACTTTGTGCTTCTACCATTTTAAAGTTGATCATTCTTTTTTATTGTTCCATGTGCATGTTCAGGTTTTGCCTTGTTTACATTCTCTTCTATTATGTGTCATTATTTTTAGACATTATTTCTTATTTATAAAGTACATTTTCTTATTTAACAACATGTAACTAAAAAATTGGGGGGGGACTTCGGGGGTGGTGGTGGAATGGATTAATAGTATTACAATGCATTTCAATGGGAAAATTCACTTTGAGATAAAAGCAATTTGAGTTAAGAGCTTGGTCACAAAACTCAAAGTATCACTGTACTGTGAATGAAAAACAATATTAAATAATGTTGAAAACTTGGTGGAAAAGAGATGTTTAAGAGGCCCAGGTTTGAGCGAAAGGAAAGAGTCACCACCACATTTTCATCACTCATAAGACTAACAACATGCAGTATATATGAAGAGTCTGACGAGTTTTCTTTCACCATGTTGTAGACATGCCATGCGTTTTTAGGACCAAAAACGGCTTTGTTGTAATAACACTCTACAGAAAAAACATTGTGTCAGGATTTCCCAGGGTGAATGGATTTTAGTATTTGTTTTTAATCTCTATATTGAACAGTTAGAAGGGCAGGATGTATCACTTCATTTTCTTGCCTCATCCCTCCTTCAAAAGAGGGAAAGAAAAAGAAACCCACAATTGGTTTCACAGAGCTTCAAACTCTTGAGCAGCCATTTGTGTGCCTTGCAAATGTCCATCCCAGATGATGGCAGGGAGCAATGAAATTCCACCTACGCCTGCACTGCTCAGCCCTGTCCCACGCACTTGCTCTTGCGTGACCCTGTCCGTCACTGAGCACAAAAACTAACACAGGAAAAGGCCCTCCTTCCCAGGATCCCGTGGGTGTGTAGCACAGCACTTTTCAAGCAGCTGAACTCAAACTGTACAAAGTGTAAACTTTTAATGGCACATATATGAGTCACAGCAGGGTTTCTAAATGTGCAAATATGATGCACACTTCCTAATTCTCAAATTGCTTAAAACAAAATTCTTGGGAAACAGGTTATATGTGCATGCTATGTTTCAAACAAGGCTGTGAAATAATTGTTTTTTGTATATGTGTGTGTGTGCGTGTGTGTGAGCAGAGGCGGCCCTAGGTAATTTTCAATGGTAAGCAAACAGTATTTTGCCCCCCCACCCCAACCAATCACTGATATATATTTTCTGTTCGTCGTGGGAGTTCTGTGTGCCATATTTGGTTCAATTCCATCATTGGTGGAGTTCAGAATGCTCTTTGATTGTAGGTGAACTATACATACCAGTAACTACAACTCGCATATGTCAAGGTCTATTTTCCCCCAAGAGCGTCCCTTGCCTGGCCCGCTTTGGGTCCAGAGGCATGCCTGAAGACCTCGGAGTGTGTACCAAAAGTCACCCCTTCTCCTGACTTTCTCCACAGCCATTGAGATCGAGAGAGAGAGAGAGAGAGGTGGAGATGCCTACCTTTCCTGAAGATAGGCGCAAAAACAAAGGAGGGAATGGAGGTGGGAGATACCTCCAGCCAGAGGATATCTCTCTCTCTCTCTCTCTCTCTCTCTGGTCCCAATGGCTGAAGAGAAAGTTCAGGAGAAGAGGCAACTTTTGGTACGCACACTGGGGTCTTCAGACACGCCTCCGGACCCGAAGCGGGCCAGGCGTGGCGGCTCCGTCACTTGGCCCATCTGCGGATTGGGGAGAGGAGAGGAGGCGGGTGGAGCGCTGGGGGATCGGGAAAGGGAACTGGTCATGGGGAAGGGATCGAATGCGGAGAAGGATTGAGTGCTAGCTCTGCTCGCGCACCCGGTGGCCGGATGGAGCAGGAATGAGAGGGACTAGGTGAGGCTCAAGGGCCCGGCCCCTTTGGGAAGAGGATCGCCCGGCAGCGAGGCAAGAAAGCCGAGGCTCCCCCCGGACTGCTAGGGCTGTTGTGAGCTGAGGGGGCGCTCCTCAAGTGGCGGTCGAGGGGCATTTACAGAGGCGCCTTTGCGCCCCTGGCAAAAAAAGTGTTCTGCGACCGCTTACTTCGCGTAATGGACGGGCCGCCCCTGTGTGTGAGAGAGGTGTAATGTGAGCAGTTAAGAGATCTATCCATTCACTTCTCAAATCTTTAACTTCTTCTGAGAGTGTGGGAATGGAGACATGAATTACACTGACCAACACACATTTTATGCCTCAAAAGTTAGACCTGTTAGTCTGTTCAGCACCTTCCAAGTTGTCCAGTCTTCTGTGTGCCCAGGAGGGAGTTTCTAATCCGGTCTCAGCCACTGATTGAAGTTCCCAGTTTTCTCCTGCCATTTTTGGACTCTTGCTTGCTGAAATGTTCCTGCGAGTATCTCTGTAGATCTTAGGAAACTATTTCTTGACATGAGAGAAGCCTCTTTGCAGGATAGGAACACATCCGGGCATTCCCTGGGCAACGTCTTTGTAGACAGCTGATTCTCTCACACCAGAAGTGACTTGCAGCATGCAACCAAACAAACTCCTGATACTAGAGCTGATGCTGATCATAATCTCTAATGCTCCAAATGAATGAAGCCATGTTGGATTCACAAGATATGCTACGTAGTAAGCTGGACTGGACCCACAGAGTGGCAGGGATTGGTCATTGGCAAAATTGCAGTTCAAGGGGTATTAGGAGAAAAAAAGGAGACTTCAAGGGATTTGAAGGAGAAATGTGAAGAGCCAAGAAAATGAAGATTGTTGTGGTGCTAATCTCTCCCTAGGCAAAAGAAAAAAGAATGTAAGAATGTAAGAGTGGGAAGCTGCTTTATGGAGGGAGGGAGCCCCAAAAGTCCAATCAGAGTTGGAAATGTTACCATCTACTCAACCTATCTACACCATCCTCTTGCAGAGAAGAAAGTATTGTAACTTGAGCGGAGCAATACAAAAACAGAAGAATCTTTTGCGAACTCTCTTCACAAAGGCAACCCTCAGAGCCAAACCTGAGAAGAGAACAGCTTGGCAAAATTATCTAGCTATGTTCTGGGGTTCTGTGCTCAAGGATATAGGATTTCCAGATCAGAATCCTCCAAGGCTCTGAGATTTCCTGGACAAAACCCGAGACCTGGAGATGGTTGTTAGAGATGTCCTGGAGGCTGGGCCAGATGATGCCATCGAGCATTATTCAATAAGCAACAGCCAGAGTTGCTCACAGCTTGCCATTCAAACACACGCAGAGAGACAGAACATATTTTCCTGGTTGGAAATGAAGTGTATTTGCAAATTGCGACACCTGATTTAATTAACCTTTGCAAAGTGCAGCAAGCTGCACAGCTGGTTAGAAGGCTCTCTGAGTGAACAGAAGTTTGCCTGCAGTCCTGTCTCTCTTCAAGCTGACCTCATAAAATCTGGAGGATTTGAGAGCCCACATCACCTGGACATGTCACACAGAAAGGTGGGGACTCTGGGTGATGCCATGAGATCTGGCAACCTAATTGCAGAGAGTGATTTCAAATCAAGATAAGCCAAGTGGGTACTGAAGCTTAGCGCAATGATTTCAATAAAGCAGGAGCAAGATAATTTCTGGAAATGGGATGGGATAGCAGTTTCTTCTCAGGATGAGGCCAACAGAGAATGTAGAGCAATGCTTCTCAAACTGGGGGTCAGGACCCTGGGTGGTGTCAAAGGGGTTGCCAAAAACCATCAGAAACACAGTATGTTTTTTATTTTATTTATTCTGTTGATCATGGTAGTTCTGTGTGGGAAGTTGGTCCAATTCTATCATTGGTGGGGTTCAGAATGCTCTTTGATTATAGGTGAACTATAAATCCCAGCAACTGCAACTCACAAACATCAAGGTCTGTTTTCCCCAAACTCCACCAGTGTTTACATTTGGGTGCATTGAGTATTCATGCCAAGTTTGGTCCAGATCCATCATTGTTTCACAGTGCTCTCTGGATGTAGGTGATCTACAACTCCAAAACTCAAGGTCAGTGCCCTCCAAACCCTTCCAGTATTTTATTTATTTATTTATTTCAAAGTTTTCTATACCGAGCTTCTCACCTCTTTGAGGGACTCAGCCCGGTTTACAACCATAAAAACATACAATCAGTAAAATATCATAATTCATAATTACAATAACACATTTAAAATAACAAATATATTTAAAACTACGGTGGTCAGTCGTCATATTAAAAACAAGTATACCTCATCTTCCATCCAGAATCCTAGGGTGTTGTCTCATTCATTGAAAGCCTGTCTCCACAACCACGTCTTCACCCGTTTCATGAATGTCAGGATAGACGGGGTGGTTCTGACCTCTGGTGGGAGAGAGTTCCAGAGTCGCGGGGCCACCACCGTGAAGGCCCTGTCCCTCGTCCCCACCAGACGTGCTTGTGAGGCCAGTGGGACCGAGAGCAGGGCTTCTCCAGATGATCTTAGTAATCTTGATGGTACGTAGGGGAGAATACGTTCGGAGAGGTAAACAGGGCCGGAATCGTTTTAGGTTGGTCGTGGGAGTTCTGTGTGCCAAGTTTGGTTCAATTCCATCGTTGCTGGAGTTCACAATGCTCTTTGATTGTAGGTTAACTGTAAATCCCAGCAACTACAACTCTCAAGGGACAAAACCATTCCCCCCCTCCCTCAACCGCATCAGTATTCAAATGTATCAGGTATTCGTGCCAAATTTTGTCCAATGAATGAAAATGCATCCTGCATACCAGATATTTACATTACGATTCATAACAGTAGCAAAATTACAGTTATGAAGTAGTAACGGAAATAATTTTATGGTTGGGGATCACCACAAAATGAGGAACTGTACTTACTTACTTAGGCGATCCCTCGTTGTCCGAGTAGGATTGTCTTCCAAGATTGGTGTACTGGTGGTGGGTCTGTAGGTGACTGTGGAGCCCTATTCTTGATCTGTATCTTCTCCTGCAGTGAGGGCATTGGTTTCCAGGTGGAAGGCGGTCCCGGTCGGGGTTGGCTTGACATGCCTTCCTCTTGGCATGTTTCTCTCTTTAGCCCTCCATTTGTGCCTCTTCAAATTCTACAGCACTGTTGGTCACAGCTGACCTCCAGCTGGAGCGCTCAAGGGCCAGGGCATCCCAGTTCTCAGAGGAACTGTATTAAGGGGTCGTGGCATTAAGAAGGCTGAGAAACACTGGTATAGAGGCTTAAAGCAGAAGGCTAGCTTCCAAAGCTACAGGAAATTAGGGTGTGAAAAATGGTTTGTGTTCTTCTACCTCCTCCCAACAATGTTTCCTAGTTGTACCTTAGAGCATAAGACAGAATAATACCAAAGAGTGACCATGCATGCCATGTTTGCTATGTTGAAATACTCATCTTAATGAAAGATGTAATAGCGGTGTGTGTGTTAATGTTCATGCTAATCATTCTGCTACCGTGCATTAGATGATGTGATTGCGAACTACAAGATGTCCTGCGGTATGTGTGTGGGATCCCTTTGCTTGGGTGGACTTGGTCACATTTAATATTCTAAACAGTGCTCCTCTATACCCTCAGGGAAACTTGTCAATAATGGAAGTTAATATGTATTTGATTTGACCATGTGATCAAATCGGCTTTTTCAGAAAGCAAACTCAAGTGTGATGATTAAGTTGTGGTAGAGACATGAAAATTATGGATTGCTCTGAAAGAAATGGGTGTGCCACAATATTTGATTGTCCCGAAATGTAATCTGCACTAAGGACAAAAGGTCATTATTAGGACAGAATATGAGGACACAGAACAATTTCCAATATTCAAGGGGATCAGGCAAGGTTGGATTTTATCACCCTGTTTGACTTGTATACTGAACACATCATAAATCAGGATTAGACTCAGAAGAAGGAGACATGAAAATTAGAGGAAGGAACAGCAACAATTTAAGACATGTCTATGACACTATAGTACAGTAGAGTCTCGCTTATCCGACCTTCGCTTATCCAACATTCTGTCTTATCTGACACTCTTATCTGACAACCCCCCCCCCCTGCCTCCAGCATTATCCCTTCAATTAAAGGAGTGCTCCCCAACTCTCTCTCCATTTCCAATAAGTGAAAAAGGCAAGACGAGGAAGGAGGAAAGGGGGAAAAGAGGCAGGACCGGAAGTGGAAATGTCTGTTGGAGTTCAGCCTGTGATTGTGTCTAATGATCAGGGTACTCTGGGTGCTGTGGGTGCTGGGGATGACATTGTTTCTGAGGTTCATGTATCAAATGATGAGGTTGCTCTAGATGCAGAGAATTACATTGGGATTCCTGTTCAAAGTGTCTTTTCTGATGAGAATCTTCCTGAAGGGTTTGGGTATGATGGTATGGTCCCTGGAAGAGGGCCTGAATTGCTACCAGAGAATTTCCAGGACTTTGAGCCTGAGAACTCGGCAATTGGGCCAGCTGCAGAAATTAATGAGCCAGTAGATAGAAGGCATATTTTCAGTCAGCACAGGCAAACAAACCAATCTCTCAGGCATTCTGTCAGATGGAGAGATTGATAACAGAGTCAAGGCTGAAACTAAATCTGTTCCTGGCCACTTGGGACGTAGAGTAGATTAGGGGATAAAAGTGCCAAGTACAGAATCTATAGTCAGACGAAGCAACGTTGGAATTGAGTCAAGACATCTTTCCTGTTCCTTGGAAGCCTTGCCTTGGATAGATTCATGTGTTAAGTGCCTTGTTTGATTTCATGATTCAAGTTTTGGAATTTTATCTTGGAAGTTTCTGTATTTGTTTTTCATGAACTCTGATGGACTAATTTTCTAGCCTATTTGTTTCTGCTTATCTTTCTACCTACTTGGATTTACCTATTTTTATGGAGAGTTTTTTTTTTTACTGCTACTGCTTTTTAATTATCTTCAATAAACTGCTTGCATTTTTACTCAGCTATGTGGTGTTTAAAGTCAGAGGGTTTTCCTGGCCTGGAGTGCAACAGTGTCCTCCCTCCTTCTCTCTGTGATTTCCTCACTCCTCTTCCACATCCGGACACTTCCTGCTGGGCTGCTCTAGCCCTGAGGCATTGCCTTGCCTTAGCTCTTTGAGTCCCTAATGTTAGTATTCTAGGTGTCAAGCGCCACATTAGGTGGGTAACAGTAGGAGACTCCATATAAGAGAGACTCTACTGTATTAGTAGAAAATATCAAAGACTTGGAATGATTACTGAAGAAAGTCAAGGAAGAAAGTACCAAGGTTTACAGGTGAACATTAAGAAACTAAAAGTAATAACCACAGATGACTTGCATAACTTCAAGGTAGATGGCGAGATATTCAAATAGTTCAAGATTTTACATACTGTGGCTCTGTTGTTAATCAGAGTGGAGACTGCAGTGAAGAAATCAGAAGAAGACTAGGACTTGGAAGGGCAGCTATGAAGAAATTAGATAAGATCTTGAAGTGTCAAGCTATATCGTCAAATACCACAGCAATGATTGTTCATACTATTGTATTTCCAGTTTTTGTGTATGGTAGTAAGTCTGGACTGTTAAGACAAATCAGTGGGTCTTAGAACAAATCAAGCCAGAACTTTAAGTAAAAGCCGAGATCATTGTACTTTTGTAGGGGATTCGAGAGGTGCAGGAAGAGATCAGGTGGATTTGGATAGGTGAAAACAAGAGGGATGCTGAATTACAGATGGATTGACCCAATTGAGGAAACCATGACTCTGAATCTGTTATATCTGAGCAGGGCTGTTGACGACAGATTGACTTATTGACTCTTATTCATATGCTTGCCATTACTATTGTTATTGTTATTAGTCAACATTGGCTTAGTGCAGTTCATAAACAGGTAGGTAAGTGCAATAAAGAATGACCTTTGCCATGCTGATATTGCATATGGAACATCTCAGGTTCATGTGTGACCAAAACCTTGAAGAACCTTGAAGAACTGCTGTAATTCAGTATTGTCTTGTTGTGTGCCTTCAAGTTGCTTCCAAACTTTTTTTTGTCGTGTCAGGAGAAACCTGAGAAACTGCAAGTCGTTTCTGGTGTGAGAGAATTGGCCGTCTGCAAGGATGTTGCCAGGGGATGCCCGGATGTTTTGATGTTTTGCCATCCTTGTGGGAGGCTTCTCTCATGTCCCCGCATGAAGAGCTGGAGCTGATAGAGGGAGCTCATCCGCCTCTCCCCGGATTCGAACCTACGACCTGTCGGTCTTCAGTCCTGCTGGCACAGGGGTTTAACCCACTGCGCCACCGGGGGATCTTATCTAATTCCAATCTATGACAACCTAACAATAATAATAATAATAATAATAATAATAATAATGGAGCATATCCTCAGCTTCTGCAAGAAGATTGTATAGACAGACTACAAGCAGAGGCATAACACCATTGCTCAGATGATTCATTGGAACTTGTGCCACAAATACCATCTGCCGGCAAAAAAGTGGTGGGATCAAAAGCCTGAAAAAGTTACAGAAAATGAAAACGTCAAACTACTCTGTGACTTCCAAATTCAGACTGACATTTTGGAGCACAATACTCCTGACCTCACAATTTGGAACCCAAAGTATGGATTGTTGATGTTGCAATCCAGGTGACATCAGGATTGAAGAGAAACAACTGGAAAAGCTGATACGATATGGGGATTTAAAGATTGAACTGTAAAGACTCTGGCACAAGCCAGTCAAGGGGGTCCTAGTGGTGATCGGCACACTGGGTGCAGTGCCTAAAGACTTTGGCCTGCACTTAAACACAATCAGCGCTGACAAGATTACCATCTGTCATCTGCAAAAGGCTACCCTACTTGGATCTGCATGCATTATTCGCTGATACATTGCACGGAACTAGACACTTAGGAATTGTCCGACATGTGATCCAATACAACAGCCAGCAGAGTGATCTTGTTTGCTGTTTACTAATATTATTATATATCAAATTGTAAGAGGAGGAGGAGGAGGAGGAGGAGACGATGACTCAGGGTGGCTTATAGCAAGTTACAAAAAGTATTACATAACCTTATCATTGAGTAACCTTATCATAGAGTTTTCTGGGGTTGAGAATTTGTAAATCGCCTAAAGTCAATATGTTTCCATGACTGAGAATCAAACCCTGGTCTCCAGAATCGTAGCCCAGTATTCAAACAACCATATCACACTGGGTCTCCAGTACTGTATAGTTCAGGTCTGTATAGTTGAGGTCTAGTTCAGTATAAGACAGCTCCCTGAACTCCCGTTCCTAGACAGACTTTGCAATACAGGAATGTGTTATCCCTGGGATCACTGGGCAGTTTTATGGGCAGCTCTATCTTGTGGTTTCAGAGGGACCAGATTTAACAGATTTGTGGGTAGGAAAATACTTTCCATATTCCAGGCACAGTGTAGTTGTCGCTGGATTTCTGTTTTCCCTACTGATTCACTGCAGTTTTTGAACTTTTCACAAAGAACAAAATGATTTTATATTTCCCTGCTCTTCTGTCTCTCCTCCCTGCTCTTCAGGCATCATCTCGCTGACAAAATAGAACATATTGTGGCAGTTGTGCTTAATTTGAAATGAGAGACAAGGCATGCCTCCGTTAATTCATTCCAAAATGCACAGAGTAGGCTTGATTAATAAGAGTGATACATTTAAAGGAGCTTATCTCCCCACATCTGAACTTAATGGCTGCTAGGGAAACAATTCTTCATGCACTGATTTTCAAAGTGTTGATGGGTTCAGAAATAGGGTTGCCAGAGGGAAAACAAAACAAGGTTCCTAAACCTTTCCTGGTTATGAAACAGAGGGAATTTCAGCAGGTGATACTTGGGTGATAAGCAGCAGCTTCTGAAATGGTCATTTGTTGCAAAATCATAACAAGTGCAAGAGTTTGAAACCCAATTTCACAAGGCAACAATAGGCCAGTTTTTACAATACAAGTGTATCTCAGAATAGGAATGAGATGTGTTCCTGGGCTCTTATTTACTTAGGCGATCCCTTGTTGTCCAAGTAGGATAATCCTCCAGGGTGGGTCCGTAGGTGACTGTGGAGCCCTATTCTTGATCTGCATCGTCTCCTCCAGTGAGGGCATTGGTTTCCAGGTGGCAGGCAGTCCTGGTCGGGGTTGACTTGATGCGCCTTCCTCTTTGCATGTTTCTCTTTCGCCTTCCATTTATGGCTCTTCAAATTCTGCAGCACTGCTGGCCACAGCTGACCTCCAGCTGGAGCACTCACAGGCCAGGGCTTCCCAGTTCTCAGTGTCTATGCCAGAGTTTTTAAGTTTGGCTTTGAGCCCATCTTTAAATCTCCTTCCCTGCCCGCCAACATTCCTGGGCTCTATTTCTTAATAGAATCTGGGCACCAGAGGTAGAATTTTGTGTTGTTTCTGTTGTTTTTTCAGCCAACTTTTTATTCAAAGCAAGGATTATTCACATGTAAGATTAAACAAGCCGATCTGATAAGACTTGCAGAAGTAAATGAGTATATTTTGAATCTTTTAGAAATCAATTGAAAAATTCTTCCAAAATGATTTTGTTGGGCCCGTGAAAAAGATGTCCATCCATCTTTGAGGAAAGCTTTATTGAATATATATGTGTAGCTATGTGAAGTAGGATCCACATAAAAATCAAGCAAAAGTTAATTACCCTAGGTAAAAAAAAACAAAAATGTTCTGATCCTAGTTTGAAAGTGTTATTTTCTGTTTAATTGTGCAGTACTTACTTTGAAAGTAGTTGTTCTACTCCAGAAACTATGTTTTTGTGGCTGCTACAAACTATGTTGCATTGATTGAGACTCTGTGAGATATTTATTATTATTATTATTTAGAGCTTTTATAACCCGGTCTTCTCAACCTCCAAAGAGGGAGATAGTCATTGAAAAACTATGCAAAATATGCTGCAGGATGTCATGAAAAAACAAAGTTTTTGCAGTTTAATAAACTTTTCCCATGATGTGGTAGAACCAATTAGGTTCTTTTTTAAAATATATTTTTATGGTAGAACCAATTGGGAAAGGACATTTATAACCTGGGAGCAAAAACTCGTGTTCCATAGTGGTATAAGAAGCTACAAAGAACTGTCAGAAGGTGTGGGGGTGGGTCAATAAAAGGTATTTAATTCTTCTGACAGAAAGACACACACACACACACACACACAGACACACAGACATACATACATACATACATACATACATACATACATACATACAAACATGGGATTGCGAGGCATAGGGATTCCATAGCAGTGAGCTGTGGCAGTTAAAGTGGTCTCAAACTGCATTAATTCTACAATGTAAAAGCTCCCTCTGACTCAGTCTAAGAGCGGTATTTTCTAACACCAGTGCAGAATGGGGAAAAATGTGGCTGATGTGTATGCATTATGTGTTTGGTTCCTAAAGGATATCGCTATTTTCAAAGGTTTGTCTCTCTAGTTTTTGATGAACCTTTTATCAGTAGATTATAAACATAATGCTAGCCAAGAGCATGATATAAACCAAGCAATTACAATTAAAATGTAATCATATCTGTGCCAGAGGGTCAACAACTTCAATTATACCAATCAAGTGTTTGATTACAGTTTTCATTAACTCAGGCTAGCATTTGGATCTATTGTTATGGGCTGTATGTTGGAAACATAAAAAAAAATTAGAGGAAGGAGGTAGGATGTAGGGTTTTTTTTTTCAAAAAAAGAAAGAAATCTAGCCTTTTGACTTAATTGCTAAATGCAGGAAGAACTGGATATTGTATTAGCATAGTCCCAACTTCCTTGTTGCTGTGCGTCAAGTCAGTTCCAACATTTGGTAATCCTATATCGAATCTATCATGGGATTTTCTTTGCAGTATTTGTGTGTGGGGGTGGAGGTGGGGTGGGAATGCTTTGCCTCCCTTTGAGGCTGAGAGTGTGACTTGCTCAAAGAGCCCTGACAGTTTAAGTGGCACCAAACTGTATTAATTATACAGTGTAGATGTACCCTTAAAGTTATGCAGTTGTGATTATTGCACATCCATGTTCCCTATATAACTCCTGGTTTGTGAGCTAAGTAGGAACCATTCAAGTCCCTCAAACTCCATTTACTGGGAAGCAACCACAGCAAGCGACGGGGCTTTGTTCCCGTTAATCAGGTAGCAGTTGGCTGATAGCTCACCCAACTTTTGCCAAAATGATCTCCGGGCAAGAGGGAAATGTGACAGGGGTCTGGCTTCTGCATGTTACATCCAAGATTGCTCACACAGAAAAGGTGGGAACATCCACCCGTAGCTTCCCAAGCAACAAGGTAACATACCATTAATTGCTGTAGCTACTGTACGGGACAATTTTATGCGTTTGGGATAGGAATCACTGCAAAGTGCCATAACTATGCTGTTTACACACATACCAGTCCCCAAGAGGATTTCAACCATTGTAAATATAATAAAGCACATTGCTATGCCCTAAAACACTTTCTCCTCTATTTGTTATGAGTGTCCCTTGTTTGTCCTTTCGTAAATATTTGCAGAGCTAATGCAAGTTGATGTTCCTTTGGGTGACTCTCATTCACCTCTTTCCACAGCCTAGCATGTGAGTCTGACGACTTCAGTGTCTTTTTCCGTGCAACATCAAAAGAAAAAAGGTTTGGACAGCTAATGGCATTTTTAATTTACACTGAAAACATAAATATGAATACACTCAGAAACATATTTTTTTGTTAATGGCTGTTAGTACTTTACATATTTCTGTTGTACTAAATCAAATAATTCCAAAAGTTGCCTGAGATGAAACCTAAGGTGCCCTCTCTTCAAGACACTTGGACTGTCTGCTGAATCTTTCTCAGCAGTAGCAAGTGGGACCACATTTTCCTTGTATCTAAAAGCAAGTCAGCTAGCCTAGGGAGTTAACTACAGGTTGTCTGGCACACAGCTTAAACCACACTTCGCTGGCACTTAATAGTATCTGCGGCTTGAGGCAACCATTCACTCTGCCTAATGGTAGGTTTGACTCTCCATAAGGTGGACACATACAATACTGCTTTATGTATGGGATGACAGAAGATTGTGCCGTCTCCCATTGCCACGACTTTTAAAAACTAAAGGCAAATATTTCGCTCTCTGAACACTATAGTTGTTTAATAGCCATGCATTGCACAACTTAAGAGGTATGCTATCAAAGGTACTCAACCCAGTATCTGTTATCAATGATAGTGCAAGTAAAGTGGAATAGTGAGTTTGTGCGATAAAGTCCTATGAATCTGATTTAAGGAAATCTGTTATGGAATCACTGTTGGATGTAAATAAAACTGAATGGTAATTTACAGCAGTGCAATATATATTCACTGAAGAGGAATGAATAAGAAGGGTTTCCGCTGTGCGCTGGGATGTACTTTTGTTTTCTTGGATTTAAAATTCATTTTACTGGGACTATGCTGATTATGCAGAACACTATTTGGGAAAGAGGCTCCCACCACAAACACAATGTTGTTTATTTGTTCAGTTGCTTCTGACTCTTTGTGACCTCATGGACCAGCCCTTGCCAGAGCTCGTCAGCCGTCACCACCCCCAGCTCCTTCAGAGTTAAGCTAGTCACATACTACACCCTTCTTGTTGTTCATTCGTTCAGTCGTCTCCGACTCTTCGTGACCTCATGGACCAGCCCACGCCAGAGCTCCCTGTCGGCCGTCACCACCCCCAGCTCCTTCAAGGTCAGTCCAGTCACGTCAAGGATGCCATCCATCCATCTTGCCCTTGGTCGGCCCCTCTTCCTTTTGCCTTCCACTTTCCCCAGCATAATTGTCTTCTCTAGGCTTTCCTGTCTCCTCATGATGTGGCCAAAGTACTTCAACTTTGTCTCTAGTATCCTTCCCTCCAGTGAGCAGTCGGGCTTTATTTCCTGGAGGATGGACTGGTTGGATCTTCTCGCAGTCCAAGGCACTCTCAGAACTTTCCTCCAGCACCACAGTTCAAAAGCATCTATCTTCCTTCGCTCAGCCTTCCCTAAGGTCCAGCTCTCACATCCGTAGGTTACAAATACTACACCCTATTATTCCTCAAATTGGTATATTCATAAATTAAAAATCTGCCCGCAAAAGATTAGTGGACAGTAGTCTCATAGTAGCAACTCTCTCAGACAGCCATGTGGACAATCTTGGGTTTTGGAATATTTTGGAATTCTGGATAAAGGATGCTCAAATTCTTGATGGACACACATTCAAACAAAAATTATAGAAGACTTTACTTTTACAATCTTCAGACTCAATGCAGAGACCAAGTAAAAAGGATATGTTCCTGCCTTGTGATAGTAGTTCAATATGTCTAAAACAGCAGGTAATACTGAGAGACATGTCAAAGCTGACATGGGAACCCATGACTGCCAAATGTGTCATTCTTAGCAATCTTAAAAGTCACAGAATTGAGCAGTCTTCCCCAAAATGGTATTCGATTAAACAAATCTGGCTGTTTCTATGACGGGATGGACTTCTCTTGTTTTTTGTTTATTTTAAAAGAAAGCATGGTGGGGAAAAATCTTTGCCAAAGATGACTTTTATTTTGTAACATCAAGGCACACAAATGCAGACGGACAAGAATACAAATACGGACAGAGACAGACGAGGCTCACACTTTGGTCAAAATAACCCTGTTGCAGCTAACATTTAGCCTGATGATTACCACCTCCTCCAGAAAAGAAAAGGCCATTGACCAGACATTTTGTTTTATTGACAACACAGCTGTGCATAAACAATCACTCTCTTTGTGGGAAGATAATTGGGTGGAAAGGGTGAAGATTGTTTCATTAATTTCTGTGGAGCAGACGGGTGAAATAATAGAAATTCTCCAACAAGGCCTCATAGGTGACATTCACTATTAGCAGCAGCTATAGTGGAGCCTCCCTTTTCTTTTTTGCAAAGCATTTTCCTGGGTTGCTGCCACTACTTTGTACCCTTCACAGTGCCCCACACAGTATTGCTCTAGAGATTCATGTGGATGATGGAGATGAAAGTCCTTCAATCAGGTATGGCCAAAGTTCTGCCTGCAAGCCACATGTAGTTCCTGAAGACACCAACCAATCTCTACAACCCCCTCGACCCTGATTTTTTAAGTGCAATTTTCACCTCAAGCCCGCACTACAGAGCTGTAAACATCCACAAATGCTTAAAAGGACTCCATCCTAAATATCTGATTTTATTCTAGTCCAGTGGTTCTCAACCTGGGGTCCCCAGATGTTTTTGGCCTAAAACTCCCAGAAATCCCAGCCAGTGTACCAGCTGTTAGGGTTTCTGGGAATTGAAGGCCAAAAACATCTGGGGACCCCAGGCTGAGAACCACTGTTCTAGTCTTTCTCAAAACAGTGACAGGAAGTGTCAAGAAAATAAACTGAAGCCCTTTGGCATGGGGGTTGTGGACTGCAGGGATGGTTCTGGGGAGAAAACCATCGTCCATGGCCTCTGCACAGTTGTCCATCTCTGCCCTATATATATGGCAGCAAGAATCCTGTACAGTGCTTGTCTATTTCTATGGTGTGGTTAATGGTGGTGCCCTGTGTGCTTTTCTTTCTCTGGCATGTTTCTTTAGCACTCGGCTGTTTCCCTGGCTGCCCACGGGACTTTCTGAAGGATGAGATCTTCCCCTGGGCCTGAACTGGAGTGTGGGATGCTGCTAGGGAGAGGACAGTACAATAAAAAAAAAAATAGGACATTCACACACGTTCTTGCCCCTCCTTCCCAGGTGTGATATCCTGAAGGCTACCCATGAGAATTTCTCCAAATGAGATTTCTTTTCCCTTTCCTCTGCAATTTTTCCCCCAAAGAAAATTCTCCTCTATCAAAAACAATGGTCAAAAACATGGAATGAATTTTCAGCACAGTGCTGTAACCATAACATTTCAGTGATTAGCATTAAAAAGCAGTCTATCTTTTAAGACTGAAAGGTAAGCAGGATTTGTGGATTTGAAAAGCCATGGCTTTTGGAGTCTATTCAACTGCGTGTGTGATATCACTCAACACAACACAACTGCTCTCCGCAGAAGGGCAGTGAGGGTTACATAGATAATCCCACATCAAACTCTCCCTGTATTGGTGAAGATAAATAAACTGGAGATAAGTCTAAGTTACAAGACTGGAAGTGATGTGTTCCTGAGGAAAACTGAAGGAAGAGGAATTTCAAATGTGTTTTCACTATGTTTTCTGAAGTGACCTACTTGGGCGAAGGACACTTCTTTAACAGCCGTTTGCATGTTTGTGCTAGCTGTTCTGTCAACAATAAGGTACATCTTGTAAAGTCCCCTTCTACACTCTTCATGTATCCCAGGATCTGATCCCAGGTTACCTGTTTTGAACTGGATTATATGAATCTCCACTGCCAGATAATCTGGGATCAGATCCTGGGATATAAGGACAGTGTAGAAGGGACCGAAGGAAAGTTTATTAGAAAAGACTTAAAGAGTATTTTTAGCTACTTCAGCTTACTTTGATAAAAATTAAAAAGTCGTGTAAGACATTCTACAAATGTTTTTTTAAAAAATTAAGAATAAAACAAAAAGCCTATTTATTGGCCCTGAAATGGTCTGCTGGACTGTTAAAACAAACAAACAACACTTTGAAAACCTACTTACAACACAGCTGAGTCAGGTCATATACAAGTGAAAATATAAAAAATAAATCTGTACTACTGATTTAAATGTACACTACGTTACAGTGGACTTTATTAGACCAAGATGTTCTGTGCTACGGATAGCAACATGTGCTTTCTTTGCCTGTAATGGCTGTCTTATCATGTGAAACTCCTCAGATTTGAGGCAGTACTATTTGCAACCTTTGGGAACAAGGGCACACACGCTTGGGCTGCAAAGTCACAAAACAGTAAAATGAGCCACTTTAAATTGAACATTTTTTCTTCTTCTTCCGATCCACTGAGTTGCAGAATTCATCTGAACACATTTGACCGCAACTCAGTTAAACTTTCTTTAACAGAAAACATTTTCCCTTACATGATTTTAAAAATGTGTGCACTGGTGATTCTAGTAGTCAGTGTGACTCCATAAATCAAGTAATACAGTTATTAAACACATATTATAGTGAACCGCGACTCACGTATCTACATGGCATCAGACATTACCTGGACAGTTTCAGGGGTGCAAAATGATTCACACACAGCTCACATCTACACAGATGTGAAGACAATGACCAAATAGCACAGGCATGGGCAAATTTGGGCCCTCCAGGTATTTTGGACTTCAACTCCCACAATTCCTGTTAGGAATTTTGGGAGTTAAAGTCCAAAATACTTGGAGGGCCCAAGTTTGCCCATGTCTGACATAGCAGGAGGCCAGTAAGATTTGGCAGCTGTTTCATTACCCATTTGCTCCTCTCTGGAAGGACTCTAAGGCTTAAAGTAGCCATCTGTAGACCAGTGGCAGCCAATGAACCACTGACTATGGTTCCACGAAACTACATGAATACGATAAAAAAAATGCCACAATATTGTACTGGTCAGTTGCACATTGGGGAAAAATTGATGTTCCACCTCATTGAGTAGCTTAAAAAAACACTGCTCCTAAATAAATTCGGCATTTTTATAAACTCAACAACTTTCCACAGTTTGGCACCCCCCGTTGAATTGCATTGAAGCTCCTATCACCCCCAAGTTGAAATAATGGCAACTGTAGCTCAACACATCTGGAGATTGGACTAAGGTGCTGAAACCCTGATTAACTGCCACACAATCTTAAGTAATGCTGAGGAGAAAGAGCTGCTACTTAAGGTGACATATCACAATGGTATTATGCACAACGGACACAACACCAAAATACCCCAGAGGTGAATAACCAAGATGACTCTTATAAGTCAAGCATTACATTATAGGCAAAGTGTGGCACTTTTGAGAAACAAACCACCCACACAAAAGATATCCTCCACAGAATAAGACGTGGGTACACTGGATCAAAAGGAAATGTTATCAGTCCACAGTATAGGCAGCGTATGGTTTACAAATAGTCCAGCAGGCTGCTAAAGCAGCTGTTTACCTACTCATGTACCAGTAGAATATTCATCCCCCATTCCTTTTTTAAATATGAATTCGCTGGTTATTTCAGAGTGTCTACGTTTCTTGCATTGCTTTTCCATCTCTTCTGTTATCTGAAGCCTTCCAACTGAACAAAAAAAATTAAGCAACTTTCCAAAAACTTTGCCAACATTTTGGCTGTTTCTCTGGAAGCATCAATCACAAATCCTTTACGATGGGAGCAGAGCACAGAGTATGAACCAATCATGTGTTTCTTTTTCTTCCCTCCTCAAGTCTTTAAACAGTGGACAAAAAATACAGTGTAAATAAATACATTGCAAATGAATGTTCATGAAGTCTCTGAGACTGACTCAACATCAAGAAGCACTAAAATGCCTGTTATAATACAGTCAGCTCTTTTAAATGCTATATCACTATAACATTTATGGAATTGCTTATTTTCTGCTTTTTATAAAAAGAAACATTGCAAAACCGTTGTTAAAGTAATGTTATACCAGGCTTCTTCCTCCCATTCCCACATTCTGCCCACCCCCCTGCCCCACACAAAGGGTTTAAAAAACCCAAACCCACACACATATCTACTATATCTACATTTAAAGTAGACATTAAAATTTCAAGTAAAAATAATGGCAGCCACATCTACTGGACTTAATACACATTCTAACACCTAGGTTTTTAACTTTTAAGTTATACAAATACACAATACATTCTTAAATAACAAGGGCTCACAATATTAGTTTGTGAACCTTTCTCATATTATGAAGCCACTTTCTTCATAGAGTTTGTACCCACTTTGCACCACAGTTTCAATGTCCAAGAGGTTGGGTTTTCTTTTTTTATGTCAGTTCCTCAATATGACTGTCCCAGTTCTTAGGCTTTGGCTATGAAATCACTTATGAGGCAACACCGGTTATTAAGGCTAGTTTTGTTTCTTGTTTGTAGCTGAAATAATTTTTTTTAAAAACACATGGCTATCTTGGGTCTTCTGGCTCTGTCTTTATGACCTTTCTTTCGAGGTTGCTGAAAGCTGAATGAGGAAAATCTTTCATGATACCCAGGCCTTCTGTAACAACAGCAAAAACAAGAATTATTTTTTAAATAAATGTACTGAACCAAATTGAGACTAATCTTAATAGTTTCATTCCCAATCCATTTTTGGTCCCCTTAAAAAAACTAGTATGAGTTTGGGACAATTAGTGTCTCAAAATCACCCTAATGCATGAAAAAGTGCAAAGTACCCTCACCCTACTCCACAACCCCCGGACAGCCCCCAAATACATCATTTTTTTCTACAGTCCCTTTTAAATGGCATCAGGCACATGTACGTTCTGCAGTTTTTTTCGTGATGGGTTTCAGAGGAAATATCTCATTTTTTCTCTGCAGTCCCTCTAAAAAAGGTAGCAGAGACACACCTTCATTTGCTGTTGCTATTTTGAGAAGCTCTGTAAAGAAAAGTGAGGTATGCTGTATGTTCGTGTGTATGCAGTCTACAGTAAGGTCTGGGCTGGGGTGGAATTGGCCATTGGCCCCCATGCTGTTGCCTACCCTTATGTTCAGTGGATGTAGGCTTGATTTTAAATAATAATAGTTCTGGGCACGTATAAGAATCCACCTGCATATGCATGCATACAATAAAAAACACATATAGGCAGTCCCCAAGTTACAAGCACCTGATTTACATACAACTCCTAGTTAGAATGGGAGTGAAACAACAGGAAGTTGTTTGTCTAGGCAGAGAAATTCGCTCCTGAAAGTGTTTTCATGGGGAAAAGGTGTCTCAACTGAAGCTTGAGCACCATTCCTTGTGTCCACAACAAACCAAATTTTCAAATCCAATTATCACTGGGACAGAAAGTGAGGCAAAACCTTTTGAAAGGGGGCACAGACAGCAAAACTAACACAACAGGGGTGTTAACCCTTCCCTGTGCTATCCAAAGCCTTTTTTGGTAGAGGTATATTTCAAAATTGTACCTGTTCCAACTTACATAAAAAATCAACTTAAGAACACACCTACAGAACCTATCTTGTTCATAATTTAGGGACTGCCTGTATTGAGCAACTGAAAAAAAAAAAACACCACTTAATAAGATATGGGGTTTTGAGCGACTTTTCAGGCACTCAAGACACATGTTTGACTAAATACCAATAAAATATATGCCTTGACTTGATCACGCACTTAGACGAAAGAAACGGAAATGTTTCTCTGTAATCAGAGTCACACTTTAACAGACTAAAGGATATGGATACTTCTCAAAGCTTGGGAAAGTTATAATAGAGACAGTTTGGGTCACCTTAGTAGATGATGATAGGAAAAGGAAATGGATGAGGGGATGCATCCTTATTGGTTATACTAGAACTATCAGTGGTGTTCAATCCCAACAAGCATTCTGGTTGGAAAACCATGAGAGATAAATCTTGTCAGATTTAACCTGCAGTCTCCCTGCAAAGTGTCACAGGAGACCCACTGAGTCAAATGGATTTATCTATATATATTGCCTCCCCCTTTGACTAGAGACTAGGATTCAGGCCACTGATACCAATGTAGGACCAGTCTCACCATCCAGTTGCCTTATCTGATTGGTGCCTGCATATATTTCTGTTGTGACATGGGATCTGATCATGCTGAAGTGATTTCAGTGTGTACAAATTAAACTTCTAATTAATATATGAAGCAAGTCTGAAATTTCATTAGGTGCAGAAACACCACACATGATGGTAAGGAGAGATTTCCTTTTCCATCCTCTTTGACACTAACTAGCACAAGGTCTCCACTTAGAGGTTTCTCCCAGTTCCTTGAGCCAGTTTATGTTTACTACCGTATTTCATCGATTCTAAGATGCCATCAATTGCAAGACACACACACATTTCAGTACCACCAACAGAAAAAAGATGCATCCCATTTTTAAAGATGTTTATATGAAAATAAAGTGCACCTTAGAACTGAAACACAGTATATGAAGAAAGAAAGAAATCCTTACCCGATGATTGTGACTTTGCCTCACCACTGGCATACAGTCGACTCAACTCACTGCAAAGAGGCTTCACTACGTGAGGCTCTCCATCTAATGAAATGTGTGGCAGATGTCTATTTGGTAGACCTGACATACGGAGATTCAAAGGCCTTTCACCTAAAAGAAATTAGCACAGATATTCTATTAATTCAGCACTACCACCTGCAGTCATATGAAAACACAATATTATTTATCCCCCCCTCTCTCACACACACACAACAATATGCTCTCCAGTTCAAACAACATCTTAAAAGGTACTTGAGCCACCTCTCCTCTTTCTATGCTCTCACATTCCTGAGATGCATGAGGTATCCCACTAACATGGCATCATTAATCCCAGGCCACTGGACCCAAATGCCTGGTAAAATACTAGTAAAATACCAAAATCACATGGGAATGTGGGAGCATGCACACACTCCCCTTCAAAGTGGCAAAAATGACAGATGATAAAATTTACCATAGCACTAAGGTATATTTCAAAGCAGATCACAGCACAGGTTTTAGTGAACCCGTTCCTTATCACAGAAGAGCTACATGGTTTGAACACCGGCCAGCCATCTCTTATTTCTCCCCAATGAGACTCTCATTTTCCCACAGCAAATTTCAGGCTTTGTTATGATTTAGCAAGCAGCACTACTGGATCAGCATCATAAATGGGAACTACTGCACCTTGCCCGTCCGCGTGATCCAAAGCCAAGCCATTGGGACTGTGTTCCTCTGAGTTTTGCCTGTAAAGACCTGTGGAAAGCCGCCTCTCCAAGCCAGCTTGGGTACAAAGGAACTCCATCTGTTTGGCCATCATCTTCTCAGGCTGAAATTAAGAATGTGACACAGTTATAATTACTGCTAAGTGCAGCTATTCTGCCTCAACCAGAGGCTCTAAATCAGGCATGGGCAAACTTTGGTCCTGCAGGTGTTTTGGACTTCAACTCCTACAATTCCTAACAGCTGACAGACTGTTAGGAATTGTAGGAGTTGAAGTCCAAAACACCTGCAGGACCAAAGTTTGCCCATGCCTGCTCTAAATGCTAAGACCACAGAAAAGTCGGTTCCCCTGCCAGTCACATTGCAACCTGGGGAAGGACAACTCACTGAAGGGGAAGACTCACAACTATACTGGGATTCTCCAAAAGCAGGGAGGAATCAGAATCAGAATAATCTAGTATGGACAACCTCTGTTTCTCTTAACAAATATGTGTAATACACATCTGCATGAGAATTTGGTAAACACCACTATGTGAACACAACATGCAGGTGTGGTCACTTCCTCTCAAAAAATAATACAGGAGACAAAAAGCTGGGATTATAATTCTAAATACGAAGCTGAAACACTGCCATCTTGTACTATTTTGTCTCAGACCAGATGAACAAAGGTTATACATAGACATGCACAACTTTGGCTGAGACCCTCTAAGAACAGGTTTAGTAATATCCCCTGTACTCTAGATATTATTTATCAACGAATGACAAAATATGTCCTCTCTGGGCACTTTCTAGGCCATCCATGTGATAGTATGGCACGCTTCTGCTGGAAGTTGACACCATGATGCTGGAGGATGTAGCAATGCTTACACAGGTGTCCTCTCAATGCACTTTCTAGGTCCTCTATTGCAGCTCTTTGATATATTTCTGCCAGAAGTCTTTAGTTCAATAGAGCAGGCAATTATCAGTGGTTCTATGCATGCACATGAAGTTCTGGAATGTATCTCATGTAGTTATGGGGTTGTACTGTATTGTTGCTTTGTTCAAACTAGGTTCAGAAAGAAATAATTGGGTTTGGGCAGGAATGACAACCTCACAATGTTAGCCAGTGATTTTTCTGTCAGTTATGAGACTACCTTTCTACTTTTTAAAGAGCACATATATTTACAGCACTGACTGGTCAGCCTTTGTGTCACTTACAAAGCGATCACTCCTTCCACATTGAAACAGTTATGTTCTTGTTATTTGAAACAGAGGAAGAATGGGAGCAAATTCTGTTTAGTACTGAAATGTCTAGAGAGGGAATATTGAATCTATCTAGATTGAGATGGGGAAAGGATTGATGTAAGGCAATGAGATATATACTTATCACAGTTGAAGATTTTTTTTTACTTGCTACAGTCAATAAGCATAAATATATTTTATCTATCTCTCTCTCTATCTCAATTCATGGATTATCAGAAAATAAACAAACAAATGATACATCTAACCTAAACCAAGAGATTAACATGCTAGGGATCTAAAGAAAACAACAGCAATCTGGACAGCTTTCATCAAACAGATGGGTGGGAGCAGCAAACAGGAAGAGGTCAGATTTTAATTCACAATATATGCTACATATATCACTGTAGAAGTGAAGATAATGGTGGGGGGCAACACTCACTCTTTAACCAAAAAATGACACACCTGCTCCATTTCACCTCTGTATGCACCTATCAAGGATTAGCAACTGTGACACAGGAATTGTTTTCCAAAACACAATAATGTACTATATGGAGTCTGTAGTTAAAAACATATATTTCTTCTTGACTCTTAGTTTGGCATTAACATAAATGGAGATAGTTTTTTTAGCGAACAGGGCAAGACCACTTTGAATTATCAGTCCTCAAGGGGGAGGCCAGGGCCCTTCATCAGTGTGAGAGCTGCCAAGGCAAAAGAGAGGACTGTTGTCACTTGGAAGATATTGCCAATTTGGCTTCTACCACCTGTCCCAAACATCCATTTGTTAGAAAGGTAACAAGCTAAGTGTGTATGGTGCATTAGACTCTACATGGTAAAAAGGGGCCTGGACAGGAAATATGGAGAAGCAAGTAGATCAGGCTGCAAAGAGAAATCACAGATAGCTCATATGGTTGTTGGGGAAAGCACACACAAAAATGGGAGAGAAGAAACAGAGCGACCTTTTCAAAGTCTGGGAGTTAAACTTCACTGGCTTACAAAACGATATTTTCATAAAAAGTTTACCAATCATCAAATATTACTTAAAGTGACATGAAACATTCTCGACCCAATTAAAGAAGATCATCCTAAACAGGTTATTTAAAAAAATGCAAACCATATCTTCGTGCAGTACAGTAAGTATTTTTCAAAAGAAGGAGAGAGTGTTTATGACACATTGCAATCAATGACCTTCCTAAAGTAACCAGACGGAGAAATCTGGTCACAGGCCAGATTAACCCACAAGCGATGAGTTATTTCCAGTGGTCACAGAGTATGAAATTATCTTAAACAAAAAGGAAAGTTATCACCTATATAATTAGGGAAATGCCTGAATGGAAATGCACTTTGCAGTCCTAGTCCTAAGTAGTTCATGCTTTACATGCCTATTAGCATACAAAATGTCCTCATAGGAGTAATTAATGCTTCCTGTTTGGTTTTGGCCACTACCTGGAATCATTCCTTAATTGGAATTGAAACTCCAAGGCCACACATAAAAACCCTCCTCCTCTAAATCCCTAAACTCTTTTGGTTCTGTTGAAATATTTGTATATACAACACAAATATTTCAAGAGCAACAAGAACATCTGCTTTTCCCTTGAAACAACAGAAACATTATGACAAGGTTTCACTCAAGTTTTATTTTTGGAAAAGTACTATCCATCATTTTAAAAAAATCATAACAATCTGCCATTCTAAAACGTGTAGGATGACAGTATACATGGAGAAAATAACAGTGTACAGATTTTGTATAGAAAAAGAGCCACGCTTCTACACTACAAAAGAAAGATAATTAGAAAGGCATGGCAACTTGCTAGAGGACATAATAAATTATCAACAAAAGAATCCAAATATGGTATTTTTTGTGCCTGTAATACATCAGCATTTGCAAAAGGGTGAAAATGACACATTTTCTGTTTCCTTAAATGAGGCATATCGTAAAAAGCAAATACAGGCAGTCTCTGGGTTACAAACATCTGACTTAGTTAAGAACAGGGGTGAGACAACAGGAAATGAGAGAAATCTATCCCTCAAGAGGAAAATTCCCTCTTGGAAGAGTTATCATGGGGGAAAGTTATCTCAATTATCGTCGCTCGGAGCACCTTGGTGGAGAGCGACTAATTAAGAAATAAAGTGAAGTGAAGTGAAGCGAATTGAAGCTTTATCACCAATCCTTGTTTCCACAACAAGCCATTTTTTTTTCAAAACCCAATTATCACCGGGACAGAAAGTGAGGTGCAATCTTTTGAACAGGAGCACAGATAGCAAAATAAGCACCACAGGGGCAATAACCCTTCCCTGTGCTATCCAAAGCTAATGTTTATATATTTTTACAGGAGTTATACTTTAAAATGTACCTGTTCCGACTTACAAATAAATTCTATTTAAGGACAAACCTACACAACTTATCTTGTTCATAACTTGAGGATTGGCTGTATACTGCTGGGGAGTAAAAGGACACATCTCATTTTCAATATCTGTGAACAAGCACCGTTTTGTGTATTGTTTGTTTTTGCTGCTCAACCCTGTGTACAAAAATGAATGTGGACTTCTTCAAATGGCACCTGTACCAAGGCATTTTTAGCATGAATGTGATAATGGCATTCTTGGAAATTTGTACATCACTGAGACATACTTACCAGGGAGCCAGAATCAATGGATCTACTTATCTTTGTCTAATGCAAAATGAACCTATTATTACATCTGTGACAAACATTAGTTGCCTGAAGTGTTTGAGCATCTAAAATACGTTACAGAACTCTTACAATGCCAGCTTGTGCATTCATTTTCATGCCTCTAAGATTTTGTCTCTACTTAACACAGTATTGAGACAAAGGGTAGAAAACGAGGCAAATAAAGGGCACCAGCTGAGGAGCTGTACCCATAGGCTGGAAAGAAAAACGTCCACAGACCTTATTTGTTCTACTGGATGAATATCCACCCCACCCCCTTCCTCACAAAATGAAAATCCTCACTCGCCTACGCAGATGAAGGTAAAGCTGCAACAACATTGACTGAGAGAGAACACCCACATTAGGTCAACACGACCTCTCCTACTGAAGGGAGTAAGAAACACTTGTCATGGGAATTGCTGTGCATGTGCAAAATATGTCTTTCAACTGCAACTTTAGGGAAGGCAGTTTAGTTTTATTCATTTAGTGTTTTCCTTCCATGCTAACACTAAAAAGGCTCCCAGAGCAGCAAAGAAACTAAATGTATTTAGCTGTGAACTGCAATAAATGGCACACACATACACCCTGGGGTGAGCCCAAAAATTAGGCATTTGTACCAAGATCCAAAGTACAACTCTGTGATAATGGCACCCTTGCCTTTGTCCTTAACCTTAGGCTGTTGTCTAAGATGTGCAGCAATTCTGAGAAAAGACAAATGGCTGAGTGGCAAGTTAATGCAAAGAGTTTGAGGGCAGTATTGTACTGGGTCACCAGAGGGGTTTGGATGCATAAGTCGTGAGGGGCAGTCTGCTCAGTCTCAAACCTTTCAAATGTTTTTTTAAACAGCCCTCTATGAGTGCATATACATACAAGCTGGCAGAGGGAGCTGGTTTTGTATTTTGAGGATGATGAAGCTCACTAGCTCCTGAGACGCTAATCCCTGTCCCTGATTTATCCTAAGATGATCAGACCAGCCAGGACTCAAGGTGCATCTTTTTGTTAACAGAGAGGGAGATCTAGGGAAATTAGGGAATGGTGTGTTCCTTTCCTTGACTGGCTATTGGTTCTGAATGTACTAATGATCAGATAGCTTTGGAACTATACACCAGAGGTTCTCAACCTTCCTAATGTCGTGACCCCTTAATACAGTTCCTCCCCCCTTCTCCTCCAAGCTTTTCTTCCTCTTTCCTGCTCCTCCCCCTTCCCCCCTCAACCCCAAAAACCTTTTTTCCTCACCTTCCTTGCTGCCTAGATCCTTTTCCTCTCACTTTTCTTGCTTTCAAAATCCTATTTCCCTCCCACCGCTTAGGGGGTGCCTTGGTTGTGCTTTTCCTGCATGGCAGAGGGGAGTTGAACAGGATGGCCCCTGGGGTTTCTGCTATTGTTGTTGTTGTTGTTACAAAGACAAGGGTGGCCATCTGTTGGGGGTGCTTTGATTGTGCTTTTCCTGCATGGTGGAAGGGATGGCACTGGATGGCCCCTGAGGTCTTCCATTGAAATACTGTGAAGTTTATTTTGGTTAAAAATGTTCTTCATGTTAAATATTGTGTCTTTCCCTCTCCTTCCCTCCTTCTCCCCCCCCCCCCACTTTTTTTGCACTACAAATGAGATATGTGCATTATGCATATGAATTTGTTCAAGTTTTTTCAACACTCTTAATCCATCTGCCACTGGCATCAAAAACACAATGTGTCAAAAAGTTTGTCCATGCCTGATCTGCCTGTCTGTCTCTCTATGAATTCAATATAATATAATATAATATAAATATTTATTGGGGTTTCACAAAAACTTTTGCTTCAAAAAGGGCTCTGTGTCTGAATAAAATTGAGAACTCCTGATATAAAGCATTCGTTTTAAATGGATTTTCCTCTAGTAATTGCTGAAATCTGAAATGGCGATTTGACATGAAATTTCAACACCTGAAGTTTCTGGGGGTTCACAAAAGTTGACTGGGGGATTTATGTGACATACAAGCCATACTTTTCTCACCTTTGGGTTGAAAAAGAATCAGACGCAGAAAGTCTAAGCAAGATCTCTACCTGAGACTAAGAATATGTGTGGCCAGTCCAAACAGACAATATTGAACTATGTGAACTGCTGCTCAATACAGCACATATTGAGAAATCCTAAATCTTCATATAACTGCCAGGAAAATTCTGAGAATGCCGTGGACTGTGAGAAGATCCAACCAGTCCATACTTCAGGAAATAAAGCCCGAATGCTCATTGGATGGAAGGATATTAGAGGTAAAGATAAAGTACTTTGGCCACATCATGAGAAGACAAGAAAGCTTAAAGAAGACAATGATGCTGGGGAAAATGGAAGGAAAAAGGAAGAGGGGCCGACCAAGGGCAAGATAGATGGATGGTATCCTTGAAGTGACTGGCTTGACTCTGAAGGAGCTGGGGGTGGTGACGGCCTACAGAAAGCTCTGGTGTGGGTTGGTCCATGAAGTCACGAAGAGTCAGAAGCGACTGAACGAATAAGCAACAAAAAGCCAGCTGTAAAAGGATATTTGCTGATTTACCTAAAGTCAACCCCAGCCTCAGAATAGGTGTTTGCTATCATTTGGCTCATCTTGCCATTTTTATTAACAGAATATTTGCTGATGGTAAGTATGGTGAGTGGATTTCTGAACTGCTGTTCATTTGGTGATATCCAAAAAAGACAGAATAAGTGTGGAGCAAGAGGTCAGTCTGGTGGGTCTTGAAGGCTTGTCTGTAGTGCATTTAGAAGAAATCTGTCAGCCCAC
Source organism: Anolis sagrei ordinatus (assembly GCF_025583915.1). NCBI lineage: Eukaryota > Metazoa > Chordata > Lepidosauria > Squamata > Anolidae > Anolis > Anolis sagrei. The sequence goes on along the minus strand of NW_026844366.1, from coordinate 167,553,806 downwards.
ATTTCAAATGTTTTTTCACTTTCCATTTTAATGAAGATGATATTCAAACTTCAACATCATTTATCTTCTCTTTTCATTTTAATGAAAATTATATTCAAACTTTAGCATCATTTATTTGTCCATATGGGCTTTACCAAAAGTTGTAAAACTCCTCATTTACTCAATATCAAGAAGGTGTTTGTATTGGAATACCAGTTTTTAAAAGAACACATTGATTTGGGTTTTTTAAAAAATTAAAATGTGCATCTCCAAAGCCATTTTTATTTCCTTTTTTACCGCTACCAAATGTAGTGCAACAAGAGGCACTTGGCGCTGACACATTTTCCTTGCGTCATACTGGACACTATTTCCTGCAGTTAAAACCTCCTTTTGCCTACCCTGAATGAAAGGAAAGCTGTATTTTTAAAATAACAATAACCAGGCCATAAGTCAGTTGTCTACATTTAAAGTAATACTATCACAGCCAGATTACAGGATCAAGACAGAATATACCATAAGGAGAGAGAGATTTAGTGGTCTTGGAACAAACACAAAAGGGAAAAAGAAGTCTTGTATTGTGATATGAAGTTCATTTACCTGTGAAGCAAGTGCAGTCAGGTCTTCACACTTCCCTTTGGACAATGCTTGCTGAAGTTTGACTGAATCCTGGTGATAGAAACTCTGGACCGCATCCTGAAAATCAGGAAAGCCATCCTGTGAAAGAAAATCCAAGGGGGAGAAAATGGACTATTACTATATAAGGAATAATTTTAAAAAATCTTAAATCATCACTGTTATAACTAATGGTGGTGGGCAGAATAGGGAAGCAAAATCCCTTTCCTCTGGAGTACTTGGAAGGCTGCACTTCTGTCATGCCCTACTAAAAAATAAACTGGTCATTAAACTTCTTCAGAGGATGTGTGGGGCATTTCCCGCCATGTTTTTAGATCTTCCTGTGCCAAGACAGGACATTTTCAACAACAGGAAGTGATCTTGAATGCAATGTAATCAAGGTGGGAGAAAATACTCTCCCCCATAAGCCCTTGATGGCATATGGAGCTAATTTTTATCTCATTTTTTGACCTCCAAGGCTCTGGGTGTCACAAAAACAGTCCTCAGGGAACCATAGCTAGAAAAATACTTTTTCAATAGAGGGGACCTAAAATTCAGCAGCTTTAGAATAAAGGAAGGATTAATAAAGACCCAAACATTTGGAAATACAAGCTATTCTAGAGAAATCATTTAAAAAGAAAAGTAATTTCAAATTTGCATATTCCTAAAGGTTGTTTTCAACAAACTAATACATGAGGACTGAAGATAAGATGAAAACAATGTTTCCACACCAACAAATCATTTTCCTCAAGCAGCTATTGTGTTTTGGAAGTACCAAAATGTAGAACAAAATGCATAACACTATGAAGCACACAGAGCACTATACTGTTCTTTAAATGACAAACTGACACCAAAAGTCAGGTTTTGAGAATGGTTTAAAATTGTCACAAAAATAAATCTGACCAGAAATCATTGTTAATTGCTCTAGCTCTCTCCCTCTGTACAGTGTCCACATTTGGCAAGAAGCTTCAAGGAAAAATCTCAATAATTTCAAATTTAGGAAGACTAGATTTAAACGGTCAAATGCCAATGAGGCTACAAACAATAGTTTCACAAAATATGAACTACTGGTAACTGAGGAGAACCAATATGACATAGTAATAGTGCAAATGATGCTCAACTGTGAAGATGACTGGATTATCCCACCTTTATACCTCACTGTTACAAGACTGAAATAGGAGACCTGCTATGTATGTCTCCCTAAATTCCCAGAAAGATAGGATGGGATAACAAAGGCAATGCAAATGCATTATCAGAGATTATGAATGTGAGAAAGATGGGCTAAATAAACCACTTCTGAAAACACAAGAGAGGCTAGAAAAGAATAAAATAAAATACTGGTATTATCAAACTCCAAGAACTGAAAACATTCACTGCTTGCCCACTGGTATGTCTGAGTCCTATCATTCTCTTCTAATTAAAATCTTATGTCTCAAGTGCATCTACACCAACTGCATTAACCAGGCTATTTATTCAGTACTGAGTCTACAGAAAGCCTCTGACATCAGCTGGTATTAAGGTACAAAATGTTCCCAAATGAGAACAAAGGTATCAGGCTGTATGCAGTCCTATCTTTTGGAAGAGAAGGGAAAGAAGTCCATTTAGATGGGATTAAAACCGCTTGGGAAAACAGCAGCCGACGAAAGTTTGAGAATAGATCACAAGAGATAAATGTAGCATCATTAAAAGGAGAACAGACAAAGTAATGCTGGGGAGAAACCAGAACCTGAGGGGAACATAAGTGAAGGAGCAGAAAGGGAAAGTCTTGCGGGTGTTTCCTAGAAACCCAAGGGAGAAAGGGCCAGGAAACTGGCTAGATACATTTCACAAACTGATAAGAAAAATGAGTTAATTCTCTAGCTGCTGTTATTAAATTATTTTATATCTGGCTTTTTTATCAAGTCTTTCCAACACAAAAAAGTCAAAATGTAGGATGATGCTTTAGAAAGAAAATGTAAAGTGAGATTCTCCAGAGCCTTAAACCTGTCTACATATCCCTATCTCCTCAAAGATGCATTAGATGTTCAATTTTGGGTCCTTACTGTCAAAATGTTTATTGACCTGAAAGAGATTTTTTGAGATCCTGAGCCGTTTTGTGGAGTTATTATCTGATCCTTTAAGAAAACATACATATTCCACTGAACATTTGTAATATGGTGGGGTGTCCAATAGGCTTGTGCACGGATTCAGAGTGGTTGTTTCCCTTAGGCCAATCTGGCTTGGGCGGATGCCCATAATCACAAACACCCAGCCATCACATTTTTTTCATCCGTTATGAAACTAAGTGGCAGACGATCACAGCTCCTCCTTCCCTATTCAACATCACGGGGCACGCAAAGAGGCTGCTGCGTGCTCCTCGCATGAGGTTTCCCTGTGAGCTCTACCAGTTGGGCCAATGGCAATAGAAGAACATCGTGACATGTCTTGCGCAAGCTGTGTTTTCTTCCTTAATGCCATTGCTGAAACCCAGGCTTCCTTGAAGGGAAGAAAGGAAAGGGTCCCAGGAAGGGTGCTTCCTTAACCCCACTGCAAGCTCCCTTGAGAGGAAGAAAGGAAAGTATCCCAGGAACGGAAAGGGGAGCCTTGTAAATTCCCCACTGCCGCCAATTGGCTAGATCTTCCCGGATCTTTTGGCTGCCTAGTCGAAAACAGATTTTTCCATTAGCCTACTTCTTGGAAAGCACCCAACGAAATTTGTATACCAAAAATGGATCACCCTCCAGCCAAATTGCACAAGTCTAGTGTTCAATAAAATTCAGAGAGTCAGGGACCAGGGCCACAAGGGATCCCACAAGAATGCCCTGGTCCCCCCCCCCTCTATATATATGGCAAGCTCTAACTATGAGTAACAATGAACAGGGTTCCACCTAAAATATACATACATATTAGATTTTAGGCCTTTGGCAAGACCCATTGATTTTGGTTGTTTTACTGTAAAATACCATGCACATTGATGATGCCACATAAATAAATGATAACAATAATAACCTAATCCAAAAGGGGGAGTAAAAAAAACCCCTCCTGTAATGGTAAGCAGTATAAAATACATGAAAGACTTCAGAGAAGGGTAAGCAGGGGATACAGAGCTTCCTCCAGCCAAACATTCCTTCCGCCCCATTGCTGGTTGTGGTCTGCTCTATGAAAACAAGCACTCACACAGCTTCCTTGCAACTTGGCCAGTCTTAAAGCAATTTCTCAGAGCAGATGTTCCCAGTCCCACAGGCACTTTCTTCCCCTCCACCAACACTGCTCCTACGCGAACGCCAGATTGCAATGCTTCTGTTCTTTTGATCTTCAGGGAGAGAAAGAAATCCCATACTCTTTCTTCTCAACCTTGCTTGGTTGGAAGCAGCGTGGGCGGCATACGCCCTCGCTTTCCATTTCTCCCACCCTACCCAGTCCTGACGTTAACTCTAAGCCTCTTTCTCCGCAACCACCCCTTCAATTTCCCTGTAGGTCTCAATACACCCACTGAGCCTTTTAAGCCTGGAACTGTGCATCAGTTTTCCTTCCCTCTCTGCAATTTTTAAGATACTTTTGTGCTGCTAGTCCATAGGAGGGCAAGGCTGCAAAATTCTCCACCCTCAACACAAACACACAAACACGCACACTCACACACACACACTTTTATTGCTCCTCTTGGCTGTCAGCATTACATTTGAAAAAGAAACCTTTTCATATACTACTGATCTGCAATGCGATACTTCTGAGATTAGTAGACTGCCCAGTGAAACTGCCAGTGCCTTGCTTGGCTCATAGTTTCAGGTGGTCTTGGTGCTACTGACTCAGAGGTGACAAAAAGAGATACAACCCCATATAGAGTCCATCGTTAATCTCCTCCCACTAACAAGGCAGAAGTGTAGAATAGTGATAACTCTTGTCTTTAATATTGCTCTTTTTATAAAACACATTAGAATGCATTTCAGGTCCTTGCAGTTTAGCTCATTAATAATTACACCCAAATCCAAGTCTAACGAGAGTTCACTGCATTCCTTCTCCCACTCACTCTACTCCCAAAGCTTGTCATTTTACTGGATTTCCGCATCCCTCTACAAAATCCTCCCACGGTTTGCCCACCCACTCCATCAACAAAAAAGGAGGCTGTGTAAGGGAAACAAAATACTTTCATAGGTAATTGGATGTAATTTGTGATTCTTCCACCCCTCTCTTTGTATTCCTTACGTAGGACCCATGGCTCCTGCAGATTCAAGATTTACAATTCTGGCTAGCTGGGAAAAGGCAGTCTTGTAGGTTTGCCCACACAGTTTTTGCAGAGGCACCTCAGTCTTGATGAGAGAAAGAAAGAGAGAGAAGAGAAGAGAAGCGAGAGGGCAGGGGAGACAGTACACCTAGTATACCGAAGATTATTCAATTTGTGGAAGATATGGCATTTAAAGACTCAAAAGAGCACAACAGTAGTTTTTTACACCCACTAACATGGTGGAATGGGAAAAGCAGCTATGGCAGTATTGGTGGCAGAGTTCCGTACATATCCTACTACCCCTTCTTTCTCCCTATTTTTCCAAGGCAGAAGTGAGATTTCTAAATATCAAGCAAATTTAGATTGAAATTATACATCTACCTTGAAATATTCAAATGTTATATAGGTTAATTATAAAAGTCATTCATCTTAAAAAAAAAACAACTGACTTTTTCTTCCAAACCATTTCCTTCATATAAAACAACCCAGCATAATCATTCATTCATGAATTCATGAACTCATTCATATTATCTCCCTCTTTCTCATTCGCTACACAAAGATACTGTGCAAGGTAAAAAATAGAACTATGGAATAAATATCCTTTTATAGTTTGTTCCCAATTGATAACTTCAAATCTTCCAAGAATCCATAAGTTTTACGTGTTAACTAGGAAGGTGCAGCAGGCTGATATGCACATGCTTTCTCTCTCTATTTTATAAGATATTGTAGAGACAGCAGCTGTTTACTTGCCTGTTGTAGGCAGGACACTAGACAGAGATTTACCATATAAAGCTAAAAATGAAGATCTCAGTGTATCAAAAGAATGGATTCATCAACGTGGATATATGCCACGTACTGATATGCTGATCATGAAACAGGTAAAGGTCTGCACAATTCCGAAGGGAACTGTGAGTATTCAAATGGCTGGTTACATGCATTTTTAAAGATTTCTGGTGATAAAGCATCTGCTGATCATGAAACAGTGGAAAAACTGATGAGTTTGTTAAGGTCATCACTGATGAAAATCTGACGTCAGAGCAGAATTAATGCTAATGAAAAAATACTGTTTTGGTATTGTTCCAAAAAGACACTAACTATAGCTGATGAGAGCTCCTGCAGGAATTAAGAATGCCAAGGACAGAAAAATTGTGCTAGGATGTAAGAATGCAGCAGGTATATATTAGTATAAAGTTGTTGCGATAGGGAAAAGATTGTGTCCTCTTTGTTTTAAAGTAATCAATTTCATACCAATCAGTTATTATGCTAACAAAAACGTATAGATCACTAAGGATATTTTTTTTCTGATTGGTTCCACAAGTGTTTTGTACCAGAGAGGAGAAAAGAAAGAAGAACAGAAAGAAAAAGCTGTATAGAGCAGGGGTCCTCAAACTTTTTTAACAGAGGGCCAGGTCACAGTCCCTCAAACTGTTGGAGGGCCGGATTATAATTTGAAAAAAACATGAATGAATTCCTATGCACACTGCACATCTTATTTGTACTGCAAAAAACACTTAAAACAATACAATAATTAAAACAAAGAACAATTTTAAGAAATATAAACTTAGTATTTCAATGGGAAGTGTGTGCCTGCTTTTGGCTGATGAGATAGGATTGTTGTTGTTCTTGTTATGTGCATTCAAGTCATTTCACTTAGCTTGACCCTGAGTGAGGGCCTGATAAATGACCTTGGAGGGCTGTATCTGGCCCCCGGGCCTTAGTTTGAGGACCCCTGGTATAGAGGATGACCAGAAGTTGCAATTTTTTATTTTTTATGTGCAAACCCCTCTTTTTCTTTCCTTTTTTCCTTTCCTTTTTTTCCACCTCTTTTTTCTTTTATGTTCACTCTTTATCTCGCCTTCTACCCCCCCCCCCGAGGTTTTTTGTATCTTTTTTTTCTTTCTCTTTTTTTGCTTTTTCATTTTTCATTAATCTTTTTTTTTGTTTTTTATCTTTACTCCCTCCTACTGAATTTTTTAATTATGTAAGATGAAATAACAATAAGGATTAAACAAACAAACAAACGTTTTGTACCAGTAGCTCATGCTCACTGCAGGGAAGCTGGACTGGATAACGACTGCAAGATTTTGTTATTACTTGACAACTGTTCTATTCATCCTCCACTGAAATTCTCATAAAAATGTTTATGCCATGCGCTTTCCTCCAAATGTAACTTCATTAATTCATCAATGTGACCAGGGTATCCTTAGATCAATGAAGAGTAAATATAAAAACACTTTCTTAAGCAGCATGCTAGCAGCAGAAAACAGAAGCGTGGGTGTGCAAGGTTTTCAATAGCAGTTTAGCATGAAGGATGCTGTACATGCTGTTGCCAACTCAGGGAACACAGTGACGAAAGACACAATTTTGCACGACTGGCACAGCCTCTGCCTGCAATTATGTTCAGTGATGAAGATGAAGAAGGTGGTTATTTTGAAGTGTCAAGTGAGAAAAAAAAATTGACCTCCTTGCACATGCAAAAAAAATATATCTTCGGAGTTTACCACTAAACTGAAAGAACTATATCTAGGAAGTTTTTAACATCAATGAGGCTCCAGTTGGTCACTCATTGACCAATGGTGAAATAGCCAAAATGGTTCTCAATCAAAGTGACCATGATACTGACGGTGAAGATGACATTGCTGACACAGAATAAAAGGTGCTTATACACGACATGGTGAAAAAGTGTGATGGATGTATTGAGAGATTTGAACAGCAAGCGTCCATATCAGAACAAGAAATTATGTTATAAAATCAAAGAGAGACTTCTAAGACAAAACCCATTGGTAATGAGTTAGGTGACTCTGGACGAAACATTTTAATATCCATCCAGCAGAATGTCTCCTTATCCCTCAAAGACCACTTCTGATATTTCTTTTCACCTAAGCAATAACATACAGAAAACAGTAAACTTTCAATCAAAACACAGGGTTGTAGATACAGACAAAAAACCTGTAATTATTTGCTGTTGCTGTTGCTAAACAGGTAATACAGGTATTCTGGTCATGCTACTAGGCTGCTTACTTATCCTGAACACATTATTTTTTTCACTGTAGTAATGACATTTTTACTGCTAAATATTTATGTGTGAATAAGTGTAAGAAAAGTATTGCTTATCAGTAGCAAATAAATCTGGAGTCAGTAATGATAATGATGCTAAAACAGCCAAAGATTCTCCACACTGAGTAGCTGAGATAATGTAATCATTGCTTTCTGGTGGTTCAATGTACACAAAATGTTTTACATGCACAAAATGATATAAAGTGTACATGAAACACAAATTAATTTTATGTTTAGACTTGAATCCCATCTCCAAGCTATCTCTTGAAGTATGTACTGGTATATGCAAATACGGGTATTTCAAAATCCTTTCCCCCACAAAATCCAAAACACTTCTGGTCGCAAGTATTTTGGATAAGTGATATTCAACATATACATTCTACTCTACCTCTACAGCTGCTTTATGCCTAAGGCCTTAATACCACTTAATACTGCACTTGAGGAAGTGGTTTTATATCAACAAAAGCTCACGCGAGAATAACCAGTTAGTTTTTTTTAAGTGCTACCACATTTCTTTTTCTACCCCCTCTCCAGTTTTTCCCTCCTTTTAAGGCATTTCCTGCAGGCATGCTGCTGCAATCTGACATCAAGACTATATGTTTATTCAGCCCTCCTTTGCCATTCTCCCAATGCCAATGATGCTTAAAAAAAAACTGGAAAAACAGAGGCTAGTGGAAGCTTAAAAGACACAGTAAAAAAAGAAGCTTCACTGTCAGAGGCTTTTCTAACTGAGGTATCACTGTATACTATTTTACTAGAAAGCCATTCTACACAACTATATTTGAAATTTCCGAAAGTCCCATTACAAAAAGAATCTGGTTTCATTCTGAGTTTATTACATGTCACTGACTCCATCCTTCCCTTGCTCCCACCCCACAAGGGCAACTGGTGTACAATACAATTAGTTTCTCTCTGTGACACTGGGGAAAGAGGATGAAATAAAGTCGCCTCTCTAGCTAAGCCAATATAAACTGAAGCCTCTCAACTACACACTGACTTGAGGATTCTTGCTCGATGCCTACAATGGACTGGTGAAATTTTCCCTTTAGGCTCATGAGTCATTTTTTTCCCTGTATGTGAGGAAAGGATCAAAAGGGAAGGATTTGAAAACTCGAGGGATACAGATGTGGGTTAAATATTAGGAAGCCCTTCCTAATTACAGACAGCATGCAAACCAATTTGCAATGCATTCTATAAGCCCAAGGAGAACCTTTGATGTGCAGTTTCGGAGAAGAGCTATTTCAACCATGTGATGAACACTTTCTGAGAGATTTTGAAGGCAGTGTATGATACTGTATGAGGACTGGTATTCAAACAACTGGGAGAGCTGAGAAATCTCATTTCATCTGGATGAAAGAATGGCTGTGCATCTCAGTAACATAATTAATTGTTCTGAAAAGCTGTGGTCTTTCCTTCAAAAAAATCAAGTGAACTCTCTAGATTTGTAATTTCTATGAATCATCACATCCCATATTATGAAATGGTTGCAAAGTAAACGTGGACATACTGAAGAGTGCACTTTCAGTCATTGCCATTTAATAACATGGAGTGTGACCATCAGGGTTCTTTGTTTTTGTTTTCATGTAGGGTTTCTGAACTGAACCCCTGCAAATATGACGCCAGCACTGTAAATTTAATACATCTGCCAGAGATACTTTAAATCTTCATGCAAAATTAATCTTTCATCTAATTTAGGGTTTGGCAGAATGTAGATCCAGATTCTGGTAGAGTTCTCTGTGTTTTAGAATAGCTCTCCATTGGTTTCTTACTTTGACAAAAACATAGGGATCTTTTTAAAAAAAACCACAACTGCGATATAGCTGAGCTTATTCATATTGTTTATGCCTCAGACTCAGTGTTCCTAATCTGTAAAATTGGAATATCAGGAAAATTGGTTGGATTTGGGGAGTTCCTTGTTCAAATGGCCTGGTTATTTTCAGAGTGATGTGTTAGAATGGGAAGTCTATGGAAATTAATATGCAAAATTCTCTCTCAGTGTATGGCTCACAGTTTGAAGTAAACAACAGACGCCTGGCTACCACCACGATTTTGTACCAGACTCTGGTTGGCAGAGCTCAACCTTCTAGGAAAAAACAAATCAGATTAAATAAATATGACATCTGCTTTGTCATAGGCTAGACAAGGCAGGTGTCACTTATAAGTCTACCACTGTGGCATTTTGAAATGAGAAAAAAATCTCTGCCACATTTTGTGAAGTCTTTTACTGTAGTCCTACTAAAATAAGTGCCATTCTTCATGAAGATTCTTAATGAAAAACTTCCACTTGAACAAATCTTCAATGGGAAAAAATATTGAGATCTCCATGAGTTTCTAATTTCTAAAGTCAGTGAGGAACTTGTTCTTAGAATCAGGAAATTACTGGCAACCAAGTCCACAGGTATGTATTTCCCACCCCAAAACAGATAACAGATTTTTGTGAGTTGTTTGTCACAATTAGAAAAATCTGGAAAACAAAATAGAATAGAGTGATTTGGGAAACAAAACAAAACAAAACAAGGCTGTTTCATTTACATAAACAAACCAAATCACATATGTTTAGGTCACATGATCAAACCACTGTTTAATTAATTTTATTTAGTTTAATTGTTGTGCTTATGAATAATACTAAGCCAAACATTTCTGGCTTAAGGAACTATGCATTTAAATTGGCTTAGAGTTCTGGGCTTGATGAGAAAAAATTAGCATAATTCCCAATATGCATATAACAGAAAGCTATGGATTATTGTTGCTTTCTTATTAGAGTCTCTGCTGGAATAAAGGAATGAGTAATGTATGAGAAATGGGTTCAGTTTTTATCCATAAATTGAGTTAGTGTAAATACAGCCAATGATGACATGTACAACAGCATTGCTGAGTACAACCCCGCCAATAAACCTACCAAGACAATAACACACAACAGCTGAATTAAACCTCAGTAAACTATGTTTGAATCGGACTTATGCCACAAGACACTAATTTCCAATATCAAAACAGAAACTGCATAGAATATCAGATGTAGAGCCTAGTAAGTCAATACCATTCCAAACAAAATTTGTTTAGTTTATATCCGAACTTTCTCCCAGTATAGCCCAAACAGTGTCCAACATAATGAACACAACCTTTGAAATATTTGTATTGAAATGCATATTTTGTTTCTAAGCCTCATACTGATTTTTTTTATTTATTATTTGCAGTCAAACACAGCTAGGAAATCCTTCCTTTTTGTTGATGGTAACTGCAGTCTAGCAACCCTTTTGGGCAGAAGGAATCCCACAATCTCCTCTTTTTCTTTCTTTAAAGATATGGCTGTGTAAATGGAACTATTATTGTTGCTAAATGAAAACAGAAGGCCCATGGCTGCATTCCAGAATATGAACACTACCAAAAGAAAACCCAGTAATTTATAAAACAAATTAGGAATTGCTGTATCCTCTGCAATATGTGTGCATGTGTTTGTGTGCACATGTGTGCATGCAGATTCTGTAAACATATGGATTTTATCCAGTTTATAGGACCGGGTTTCCTCTAATATCTAGCACTGCTCACTTATTTTTCTTATTTCAATATTTATATCTAGTTGGTTCTGTAGAGCCTTAGTTAAGCTTTATCTACTTTAATTCAAAATACATGCCATTTTAATGGATTCAAGTTAGGAACTGGGCAATATATATCCATCTCCTAAATGATGCCTTAACAATTTTCTTCTGCATATGCAAGTCAATGTTAGCAATGATAACTACACAGAGCAAGTTAATGTACAGTACCTCTATCTTAATTCTCTTTGGTGACAGCTCATCTCTTTCTCCACATTTCGACCTAAGAAATGAAAACACATTTTTACACTAGATAGTATACACTACCTTCAAAAAAATGCATTTCTTGTGAATAACATAGAATCCTAAAAATATATTTTAGGATAATTTCCCAAAGAATGGTCTTCAACTTGAATTACATGATCAGTAGACGCAAGGCATTCAATCTCATCATCTTAAGACTGGGGTTGCTTGAAAGGACTTTGCACGTTTGGTTGTTCCACCAGAGAGCATAATAGATAGGGAAGAGATTTTAAATTTCTCTTTGAACTTATCTTTGGAGTGAAGTTAAATATATGAAAAGTATATTTTTCTACAACATTTTCACATAGCATATCATGCAAAAACATATGTGCAGATAAATCACACAGCCTTTTCCCTTCACAAAGGGTAGTGTGGCACATGCCTACGCATAACTGTGTCACAAATGTAACATCAAAGGTGCCATGGGAAAAGAGTGAACTTTCACGTTTCTCCACCACATTAACATTTAGTCATGTGTATGAATCAGGTCTCCATTGCAAAGAATTGAACAATTAACAATAACCCCAATTAAAACACGCTGGTCACTTAAAAAATAAGTAAGTATACGCTTACTTGGTGGTCCGGTAAGTATACTTGTACGTAACTTCTCGAGAGATTTGCCGTGCCAGTGCAAAGAGCTCATCCCTCCGGGTCAACAACGCATTATCCTTTACACACAGCTGAGCAGCTGCTTCATTAACTGTGAGCTAGAGAACAGAACACAAGGAAAGTTCAGTGCCTTGGCCATGTCAATCCCAGTGCGGAGGGAGAGTACATCAGCAGTAAGAATATAACAACATCAAGAAATGCAAACTGCAAGAGCGGGGAACATACAGCCCTCTGAAAGTTGAATGACAGCTCCCACCAGCCACAGTCAGTGTGGTCAACAGTAATAGCTGAGAAGAGTTGCAACCCAACATCTGGAGTGTCCCATATTTCCCCATCTCCAGCATATGATTCTGGGGAAGTTTCATTAGATTGTCATTAAATTATTCCTCTAATAGACAGGGGCAATCTGTAGCCCTCCTGAAGTTCTTGGACTACAACTCCCACCACAGTAACTAATGGTGAGAAACATTGAGAGTTACAGTCGAAAAACATCTGCAGAGAGTAAAAGGAGATATTAAAGACAATGCTCCAGAAACTAAGATCAGATGAGAATCAACAATGACCCAAACACTTACATTATGGCTCTTTCAGCTACCTATTTATAGTAGTTAGATGAATGAAGTGATGCAGGAAGACGACTATACAATTTATATGACATACAATACTCTCTATAATAAACCTTCTCAATGATGGGAGAATACCTGTGAATCTGGGGCTGCAATTGCACATTAGAACTATCAATAAATAATACCCAGTTCTGTACTACATCTTCTGCACTGTAACACTTTTATGGTCATTTTGGAAATGCAATGTCCACAACCCTGCACGACTCAGGAAAGCACAACAATTCTGCAAACCGAACAACAATATACTGAATTATTCACCATTCCCTGGGCCTACCATAATGCCACTGAAGTCCCTCCCCATGGAAACTAGTGCCCAGAAGAGGTGGGATTCACTGAAATATCTGGATAAGCTCACACGACCAGGTATGAAGGAAATACATCATCCACTGAGACCTACCAGAGTCTCAGAGCCTGAGTCTCACATCTGTCTACAGCTGGGCTCATGAGGTGAAGGACCCTCAGTTTAGTATTATGGAAACTGAGGGTCCTTCACCTCATGAGCCCAGCAGCACCACAGACCTCATCTCTGCACAACTTAAAACAAAGAAGGGAATAAAATTACACTGTGTAACGCTGAACTCAATATTGTTTTCCTTACTTTCAAGTTCCCACAAGCTGCACCAGGGAATTTGGGACTAATAGCTTTGAACTGATCTCAATAACTACAAAGATCTCAGCTAATGAGCCCTAATCAGAATGAATCTTCATGTCACAAAATGAAAGCTAATGAAGGGAGTTGTACTGGCTTATGCTGGAATTTGTTCACATTCACTTTATAGCAGTTAGCCATTATACAATGGGACAGATGGATCTGGGGGAATTGAGTAAGTATTAAAAGAGCTGGGAAGCTCAAATAACCCTTTAAATTAATGAAAGTCCAAGATCTCCAAAAATGAATAGATTCCATGTAAAAATAACAGTGGAATATGTCCGTCAAACTTGATCACATTTTAGCAAATATATCATTGTTTGTAATCCTAAGCAAATTTACTTGATATTTTGATGAATAGGCTTTACTTCCAAAGGATATTATATCAAATGGTCAGCAATGTTCAAGTTATATCAAATGGTCAGCAATTTTCTATATCTAAGGACTGAAATGTTTCATGGCAGCATTGCACAAGTACAGAAGAGTGCTGTCATATTTGCTCTCCCTCTAAGGAGCTCAAGAGAGCATAAATAAGCCATCCTATTTTATGCTTGCAAGTATACTGTGAAATTCAGTTTGAGGGTTACTGTATATACTCATGTATAAGTCTAGAAGTGTTAATCAAACTACTGACCCAAAATCATAGGTTGACATATCAATAAAGTACTTTATCAACAAAGGAACTATCCCCATCTCTTAGAGTGGTAAAAGCCAAGCTCCTATACATTCCTGAGAGAACCTTCCCTTTCACCAAAAAGCACTGGTACCCTCTACTTTCCCCACCACAATGCTGCTTCTGGCCTTTTTGAATGCATCAGTGGCCAGAGGCAAAACTGGCCCTTTCTCCTTTCCACATAATGGCCCTCAACATATCCATAGATCACATCAAAATCCCTAATTTGGGCCCCAAAACCTGTCCTCGATTAATAACGCACAAGGCAAACATATATAAGTGCATATGGTACTTCCTCAAAATCACTTTTTATGCTCCTTGGCCGTATCACACTTTACCCATTGAATCATGTTGGCTTCCACATTAGAAGCACCCTGAAAACCACCACCTTCATTAAAATAAACCAAATTTCTAGTTCTTATGCTAAAGTCAAGTTTGACAGCAATCTAAATAGTACCTGAGAAATTCTTAGAGATGAGATAGAAAACTAAATTAAGTGAGAAGCCTTCTGCAATCCAGTTTCCTGCTGCTCCTCCATAGTTAGCAGTATAGGATTATACAAACAATGCATCTATCTTTTTAAGATGTATAATTTATGCACCTCATAGAATTCAGGTGTACTTGGTGCAAGGTTAATTTGTTTTTAAGCACAAAGAATACATTGCCCTTACCACAATGAGCTGTCAAAGTTAGCTTGTAATAAAGTAAGTGGAATGGTCTCTAAATGCTTTTATTGTCTATTTTAGTCCTTGCTTGAGACAATCACACATCTCCTTTCCACCTGGATACTCATAATCTTAAGCATTAATAAAAATCTACACAATGTCTGTACAAATTGAAACATACCTTCAGTTGGTTTTAAACTATTTTAATTGGCATACTCAGGTATCCATTTCATTTTCAGATACCTTCTCTAAACAGAATACCAAACTATAAAAAAAGCCAACAACAACAATAGATCAGGTAGATCTTGATCATTCCATTTGTTGAGTTTTTTTATCTTAGAGGTCTACACATATTTTACACATGGAATATGAACAAAATCAATACTATAAAAAATAAAATTCATTTAGACCATATATTTTATTCAAAATATGGCAACCCTAATTTACCTTATACTTTAAGACAAGATAAATAAATGTTGCTAACTATCCTATTCATTCAAAATAGAGCCATTGTCTGATTTTTCTTTTAAATGTACAACTCCTATTGGTTAGCCTGACCGTCTAAACAAGGAAATCAGACAGCTCCCAGCATACAGACATACAATGGCACAACAACATGAATAATTTAATCATGTAATAAACAAATGAAATTATCTGGCACAGAAAGACACCATAAACCATGGGGTGGGGAGAGGGGGGTTCTATCAATAAAACCTTAACTAGCTAAATAGATTTGTCTTATTTCACATTTATAAAAATGTGGTTCAGAGGAGAAATTATTTCTTCTTTAGGAAAAGAGAAAATCCCTTGTTATCAAGCAATAAGGAATTGGTATCTGCAGCTCAATTCTACATAAGCCTCTATGAAACATGGAATCTGGCCCCTTGCATCTATAAGGATTTTCAGATAAGCAGGGATAAGGAATACATTTGTGAGTTACTGATAGTCTGATTGATTCTATACATACCCACATACAAGAAGAAAAGATGCTAACTCTTCCTGGATTTTTCATGCACTTAAGTAGCTACAGGAATGCTCAAATAATATAATCAGTTATTCTAAAGGGGGCTTTGAAAATGTTGGAAAATTTATGCAGAATGAGAGAGTAAACACCTCTTGTAAATGTTGGTTTTAGGACTTTCTCACAGGATGTTCACTGCAAACACATTGCATTTCACAAACAGGTACCATAATAAGGGCTGGGCTTTACCACAGCAGGCTAACCACTAGCTGCAATAAATCCTGCCAATCAAAGGGTTGGCAGTTCGAAGCCCAGGTTGGGGGTGAGTGCCCAATCTTCAGCCCAACTTCACCGCCCACCTAGAAAATCAAAAACAGCAGTGGATAGATAAATAGATACCTCTTAGGCAGGAGGTATTTTAATGGCACCATAAGGAAATACCAGAAAATGCTGGTGATTCAATCAAAAGGAGGTCTGTGAACAGGGCTCTTTGGCATGAAGGATACAGCAACAGAACCCCACCCCCACCCCCCACCCTGTGGCTGGAATCGAGCACAACCTCCAAGATGCCGAATATGGGAAATGCCTATACACCTCTATCTGTGCTGTTGGCCGTCCTGTCAGTGTATATCCACCCTGAGTCTCCTTCAAGGTGAGAAGGGCGGAATATAAATACTGTAAACAAATAAACAAATAAATAAAATAATTAAGATACTCGCTGAAGAGGGAATACATTTTCAGTACAGTTTCAACTCTCTATCTTAATTCTTGGAAAAGAGAAGTATGCAATCACCTTCGAGATGACAAAACATATCCAACCCGCAGAAATCACTGTATACAGTACAACTCCCAAATATGTGGATAATAGTGTATCCTACTGAACGAATGACATCCAGTGGAAACATAGTTTGAGGGACTGTGACCTGGCCCTCTGTTTAAAAAGTTTGAGGACCCCTGATTTAAAATATAGAAAGTTTTGTGTATATGTATGTGTCACATCCTTCTCTGAATATATTTTGATAATAATTGACAGGACCCATGGCAGCCAACTCTTTCAAAACCACTCCATATTTTCCCCCACATAACTACTTTTAGAACGAGACAGATTTTCCTAAGCAGTAAAATGGGCAAACATTTAGGCTACCAACCCAAGAATAGATGTTTACCAAATGCTATCAAATAAACCACATTTACGGTTTTGAACATTTGGTATTTAACCACAATGTAAGATAACAATATGTGTATACAAGCAAGATGTTAGGGTTGGAGAAATAAAGGAAGACTGGAAGTTGTTTTCATGCCTTGTGATCATGTAGGCATGTTCTGCAAACTGGTTTACGAACAAGCTTAGGACTAGAAAATTACAAGCCACACCTTACCCTTATATGTTACAATTCTACTAAATCGCAAGAGGTAGAGGTGGGGGTAATGTAATGTATACCTTTTTTGACAGAAGTGAAATTGTATGTGGAACAGTAGCAGGAATGTCTAGATCAGTGGCTCTCAACCTGTGGGTCCCCAGGTGTTTTGGTCTACAACTCCCAGATATCCTAGCCAGTTTACCAGCTGTTAGAATTTATGGGAGTTGAAGGTCAAAACATCTGGGGACCCACAAGTAGAGAACCACTGCTCTAATGAAGATACTTCATCTGTTTTGCATTGATTCCATAGATGTATGAGGAATTGTTATGGAAAAAAATGAACTGAGCCAATCCACAAAGAGCAACACATTACTAGATTCAAGAGTGCTATTTCTAGCATATACAGGCAGTCCCTGAGTTACAGACATCTCATTTACAAATAATTAATAGTTAAGAACAGGGGTAAGACAACAGTAAGTGAGGGCCCTTCCAGATGGGCCCTTTATCCCAGCATCTGATCCCAGGTTTTCTGTTTATCTCAGATTATCTGGCAGTGCGGACTCATATAATCTGATTTAAAGCAGAAAACCTGAGGTCAGATCCTAGAATATAGGGCCTTTCTGGAAGGACCCTGAGATAAATTAACCACTAGGAAGGGAGATTTTATCCTGAAAGAGTTATCATGGGGAAAAGGTGTCTCCACTGAAGCTTGACCACTAATCCTTGTTTCCACAACAGCCAAGCTTTACAAAATCCAATGATTACAGGGACAGAAAGACAGGTGAAATCTTCTGGACAGGGGCACAGACAGCTTATGCCCTTCCCACGGACATTAAGCTAGCACCATCTCTAATGGTATTCCGCAAAAAAGTGAAGACCTGGCTGTTCAAGCAGGCGTTTGAATAACTAGTGCAATGATTGGTAATGAACATAGGAATGGAACAATGGATAACGAATCTGGATTATGTTTTTGATAATGAGACGACTGTGATCGGTTATCGTAGTAAGTGTTTATTGATTGGGTAATGTGTTAAGTTGTTAATTGTTGTTATATTTTGCATTGAATTATTGCTGTTTTTATTGGTTGTGAACCGCTGTGAGTCGCCTTCGGGCTGAGAACAGCGGTATATAAGTAAAGTAAATAAATAAATAAAATAAAATTCACATTAAGAACTGGCAGAACCTATCTTGTTTGTAACTTGGGGACTGTCAAAACAGGAAGCCTTTTGGAGCTATGTCCACCATACTGACGGAATCTACTACAAAATTATGTAAGTTTCATCTATAAAAATAAAAACAAAGTACTTCCCTACATTTTCTTCAACTGTCTAAAGACAACAGGGGAAAATCTACATTCATTCTGGTATCTTTATTAATTACTTGGTGGGGGGGGGGAATCCTTGCCCTTTTCAATTTTAAAACATTCACAATTGATTCACAAGGTTTTGGTCTATCGCTACCAGTGATGCTCTGAAGTTAGGCAGTGTTTCTTTTTCAGGAAATCTTGCTCAGCATTGCACCTTTAGGTGCTCCTGGTTAAGATTCACATTACTGCCACACTCACAAAAAGAGAAGTTATTAGTCACTCTGAACAGGTTTTAAATAGTTGGGGAGAGGGAATTCTATGCATTTTATCTATCGAAACCAGATCCAGAATCTAAGAGGTTAAAGAATTGTAAAGTAATTAAGGGAACTGATAAATACTTAGGTGTAAATGGTCAACTATAAGCCATTTTACATAAATAGGACAAAAATTGGGAAGAGAAGCTAGATTTGGATGGAGAAAACCCAATGCATTTAGCAAGTGAGACTAAACCAACTCTTACAGTCTCCTAAAATAGTACAGAATACAGGAATAAGTTGTTGATACTAAACTGTCCTTCTACTGCAGCAAGCCATAATTGGCCTATAACCCATCATTAAATGATGATGTTCTCCTGAAAGAAAGTGTGGGTGGAAAACCGCTATGGCCTTTAGACAGCCAACTACCTTGAAAGAACTGCTCACTAGTAATCAAATCACGGAGGGACATCTAGAGGCACAAAGACCTTACGACAAACAAAAAGATTATTTTTATGTCCTTTGTTGAAAACTGAGGAAAATTGTTCCTATTCAGTTTTATAAAGATTCCTTCACTTGCCACTGCTTCAAAGAGGATAATAAAGAGACCTGGAATTCCAACCAACTCATAACACTGTAACCTTCCTCAAAATCAAAGTGTGTTGATGTATGTAGGTGGAAGAACGGAATGTAAAAATCTAACACTGTGAACTAAGATTGCAACAGATCCAGTAGACTCTACTCCCTTTATATAAAGATGCATCATCAAATGACAATTTTCCAAGACAAATAATGTAACTGGTTTTTTTCAATTTCAACAACGTAAAATTAAATGTGAAAACTCATTTTCTTAAACAAGGTAAATCTTAAAAGATGCTACAAAAACAAGACTTTTCTTGATCAAACATTCACAAGGAAACATTATTCTGAACCCAAATGTTGTAAGTCATACATACAGGGATCAATTTTAAGGTAAATAAAATAGTAGACAACTAGATATCCAAGTACCCTATCATTTAATGACTTAGAAAATAAATAATACAAAACATTTATGTGTTACAGAATTCTCTAAAAATGTGTTTTTCAGGCAAAGTTTTCAAACAGTCTGAAAAGATGTTCCTCAGGAAGAGTATCATCCGGGGTTTGCAGTATTTAAATTCCACGAGAACTGTTAGTCTAGACCACAACCCACCACAGACCTAAACACACTCTGGTCCATTGGTTGTCAACAAGGTTAAGCATGCTTTACTCTACTGGATGCAATCACTTTTAAAATGTGCCCTCTTTCTTTCTTTGCTGCATTTTCCAGATGGTATTACAAAACTTGCAAAGGAAAATTAAAAAAAATCCAAACAACTGAAATAAGACAACACTGGTGCAAAATTTGCTTGCACACCTTTTACACGTTCAGCTAAAGCATCATGCTGTGAAAGGACATCAAAATAGCAATCTAACAGACAGCATCTGCCATGCAAAACAGAAAAAGATAATGCAAAAATGAACAGTTGCTTAAAAAAAATAAGGAATATTATGTATAACTGATTGAATTGACAGACTGAATGTTCAACCCAGAATCCCTGAACAGTTGATTTTTACTCAGGAAATGCAATAATACCCAGGAAGAAAGACTGAAGATCAAGAATAATTTTAAGACACTTTTAGGTCTTTATTCATATGTGTAACCCAATGTTCCCCAAATTGGTGCCCTTCAGGCATGCTGGACTACAACTCTCATAATTCCCAAGCAGCATGCCCAATGGTAAGAGCCAGTGTAGTTGAGTGCTGAATTATGTCTCTGGAGGCCAGGATTTGATTTCCCACTCAGCTATGGATGACCTTGGATAAGCTACACACTTTCAACCCCTGAAAATCCTGTGAATAGGTTCAACCTAGGGTTGTCATATGCTAGAATGGATTTAAAGGCACACAACAACACCAATAAGATGCCCAATAATCAGTTTTGAAAAGGCTGATCTAAATAAACAGAACATGTCACTTGATGAATAAATGCGAAACAGTCTGTCTTCAACAAATTACTAATCTTTGCTAAGAAAAAGCAAAGTTCAGTAGCAGTGGCATAAATAAGATATTTGAGTATCATAAAAGGCATGGAATGGCAGAATGCAAAATAAGTTGTCTATAAAAGAATTTAGTTGTATCCCAATTGTGGACACCATAGAACATAGCCATGTAGGGAGAAGATGTTCCCCAAAAGACATCTGACTGGCATGCTAGATGATGTGATATATCAAAATCAATATGTTAAAAGCCCTACCTGATTCAAGACTTCATACTGCCCTGGTATTGCAATGAAAGTACCAATCTTCCCCTTAATATGTGTGATCTCTGAGGGGAAAGTGCGGAGTACGAGATTAGAAAATGAACAAAGAAAATTGATTGGTGCTCATATCATTTTACCTCGTGGAGGGTGAGATGTTTACCATCCTTTCTTTTGGAGTCAAATCTGCCATATATTGCGCTGTACTTCCTAATTTCCTCTTCTTTGTGAGGGTCCTCGTCACTCATCTCAAAGATGTGACCAACCATCTTGGCCAGTTTTTTATTGATTTTCAATAGTTCTTTTACTTCATTCAAGTCACTTTTGGGGAGGGTGGGAACCATACGCTCAACACACTCGGTCACTGACAAAGCGGCTGCGGCATCCAACGTTTCCGAGTTCTCCTTTGGGGAGGCAGGAGAACCAACATCTGCTGGAGAAAGACTGTGCTCACTCTCTGTAGTGTGGTGTCCTTGCCATAGTCTCTGATCACTGCTGACCTGCAGGGGCAAGTGTCCTATCCCATCAGACTTGCCTGCCCCCACACTCTGGACACATGTCGTGGCAGCACATTTTGGAATCTTCAAATGAGGCTCACGTGTGCTACTGTTCCTGTCATAACTATTGCATGATATTCCCAGCCAAGTTGGAGATCCTTCCGGTAACTTGTATATTGGAATGCTACTGACCGGTAAGGAAGTCAGGGGCTGGTTAAAAAGGCTGGGATTCGTGACCCAGTCTCTCAAGGCCTTTTGCAGTCTTCGGACATGAAGTGGTTTGCTGGCCATGCCAACAAGGGCCATGATCTCAAGAAACTCCTCTTCACCTGCCTCACATAATTGCTGGACATCATCGCCTCCCTGCTGAATGAAGGCATCAAAATAAAATAAGAGATTGGCTTTCTGTAGTATTCGATAAAGCTGCAACTCTCCAAGGGTTCTGGGTAGTGCTGCTGCCATTGTGGATGGAGAAGCCTGCAAAAATAAAGCATATGAGCAATGAAATAAAATGTTTTCTAACACACACTGATCTTTATGAACAATTTCTAGTTTTGATGTCATTGGTATAAATAGAGTCTTGGGCTAGAAACTGGCTGGAACCCTACTGAACTATCAACTTACTTGCTGACATCAACCAAAGTCACTATCACAATTTCCCATCTCTGAAATAGAATATATAATAACCTTATGTCATAGAGCCACTACATGAATAAAATATATTAATAAAGCTGGATGAGATGATTTTAAAAATGATAAATGCTGGAGAAGGGCTGAACTCGATGTTATTGTACCCCAGTATTTTTCCAAGAAAAAAGGTGTCACTAGGAAAATGGATCTGACTTGGGCTGAGATCCAAAGGGTTCTCCTACTTTCAACAGCCATCGACTACTCATAAGAAAGTTTTCCTGATGTGAACAACTTGTCAACACCCAATTTCCACATCAATAAGGAAAATAAAAGCTGTCTACAGATAATCACTTTTCGGAAGCAGACAGAATGACTTGAACCTGTGCATTTGTGAAATCATCTAGCCTGATTCAGCACCAAGTAGATAAATAACCATAAAAAGAAAGTTGGGCAATTGTGGCCCTCCAGAGGTCTTTGGCCTTCCAACATCAATATGGCCAATTAGATTGCAAGAGATGCGCTCCAAAAACATTTGGAGGACCACAACCCTCATATTATGCAACCTTTTCCAATCTAATATTCGCTATATGTATAGAACTAAACTAGAATTCCTCCCAGTCAGTTATGGTGATATAACACATCTGGAGGACATAAAGCGGAAGACACTTGCTCTGAGGTGTCATAGAAAAGTAGGTGCATATGTGTCACTTATTTATATGCCTCATTTCAAGATTGGCCACAGATAGGGAAAACCACACCCCATATTATTAAATTTTAGTGATGTGGATATACACGTATCAGCACGTCTGAATTCACATCTCTGCCATTTACTAATATGGAAAATAATGATCCATTCACTGGATATTGCAGGTCGCGATTTCATGGATGGGTGGGTGGTGTATATTTTAATAAATCTCAGGATTCATTAAAAGACAACAAAACCAGAAGAAAACGGTCTAAGGAAAATGCAAAATTTTTGGAGTCAGCTTCTCCTAAATCTACAACATTTCAAATACTTCTATAGTTGATTAAAGGAGGTCCTTTCACTTGCAGTTTTTACAGAGCATTATTGCATACTCATTGGTTTTTTCTTTTCTTCAATCATTACCAAAAATTTAAAACATTCTACAGTTGAACATTGTATTTCTAACAGGTGCAGCCTTTCCAAAATGTCTACATTTCCAACAAAGAATTCCTATGATCCAACCATACTTAAGAAAAAAAGAAAACTTATTGATCTAAAAGACTAGACTTTTTT
Source organism: Anolis sagrei ordinatus (assembly GCF_025583915.1). Taxonomy (NCBI): domain Eukaryota; kingdom Metazoa; phylum Chordata; class Lepidosauria; order Squamata; family Anolidae; genus Anolis; species Anolis sagrei. The sequence goes on along the minus strand of NW_026844366.1, from coordinate 167,530,354 downwards.
ACTCCTTATAGATGTAATTTAGAGGACGCTATTATTGCCCCTGGTGTCCTATGAATTACAATCTCAGACCCCATAACTCTGCAACTTTCACTGAATCCCTAAATCACTTCATTTGAATATTAAATACTGAAGATTACTCATTCTTACAAAGTTTAAACTTAGTAAGAATGAAGAACTGTAGTGTCTAATTCTCATACATTCACAAGACAGAGATTGCTCCTCATACATTTCTGCTTTTAAACTACCATATTTCATTGTGTAATAGTTGTGCCCTCCCTTTTGCGGTCCCAGTTTGGGGATTTTTATATTTCCTACGTAACAATCACATCCCTGCCTGCATTCCTACCCCTTGGAGCAGCCCCTGTAGCTCAGAGAGGCAGGCACATCGGAGAGTGAAGGTGCAAGAGCTGGGAGGCTTTCCTCACTGTTGCCAGCTAATCCAAGGCTGATCAGCTGGCAACAATGAGGGAAGTTGAGAAGCCTCCCAGCTCTCTCCAGAAAGGGGAGGGAAGCCTCCAATTTTTCACCACGTAATAGTTAGACTCCCCTTTTTTTGAAGGGGAAAAGGTGTGACTATGATGCAGTGAAATATGGTACTTAGGTTATTAACTTCCCACCTTTCAGTCCACAAGAGGCCCTGAGGAGCTGTACAATATGAAAAAATATAAATAAAAACAACCTTTGTAAGCAAATCAATATGACACTGAAAACATACAAACATACATATCTGATCAAAGCAGTTGGAAAAGCCTAATTTTTATAAGACCACAGGCCACATGAAACAGCACCATCTTTACTGCCCAAAAGAACCAATATGAACCAATGAATTCAAATTATATGAGAAGAGATTCCACCTAAACACAAGGAAGAACAATTTATTTCCTCCAAGTATCTGGAAATTTTAAAACAGAAATTAGAAGGGCCATCTTTCAGGGATACTTCAGTTTTGTATTTATGCATGGCTGGGATTTGAATTAGCTGGCCTTTACAGTCCCTTCCAGGAAAAGGATTCTAGGATTCTACAGAAATACAAGAGGGACAAAGCGTGACATCCCCAAGGTACATATTCCACAGCATACTATAGATATTATATTGTTATACAATTCTTAAAAAATCAAGGATGTACTGGTAAGCCACTTAAATTTGTTTTAACTAAATATATACGGAGGAGGGGGAAAGACTGAAACTTTAATAAAAGCTTCAAAACCCACACATTTATTAAATAAAATGAATAACTTAAATTAAAAAGAATAAGTTGAATTAAGTTTATTTTCAGCTCATGGTTGATGCATTCACTGCACAGATGAAAAAAGTTACAGTGCTGTAGCTAGTTAGTTTAAAGCTTAAATGCTATGGAACCAGTCTTTTATTATTTCCAATTTTAAAAGTCAATAAAATTCATTATTCAATAAAGACAGAATCTCTTACAAGAAATTCTGAACTCCTTAGACCCAATTTTGCAGAATGTTGAAACTAAGTATTCAGCTGTCCAAGAATTTTTCAATTTTTCAGTTGTGATGGGTGCATTGCTTTCTGTTTAGTAAAATAAGATTCCTACAACTTTCCTCACTTTTTGTCTGATTCAAGTAAGCTTTGTGCATATATTTGTATAGAGAGAGTGTTCCCTTTCTCTTATGCAAGAAAAATAAAATTTAAAAAAAACTCGCGAATTAAATATATATATAAAAGAATTTGAACAAGGTTGCAATCTGACCTACGCTTATCTGGGTGTGCATTTCATAAAATTCATTATGACCTCTTACCGAGGTATCCCACATGCAGTGACTTAAGGTGTACAACAATTTTTATAAAGAATTAAACACAGCAAAAAAAGATTACATGGCTTGTGCAATCCCATTACTGCTTGCTTGCATAGTAGGAAAGGCGCCAACAAACAATATTGGATTGCATTAAGTGACACCATGGAGCACTCTATAGTAAGTGCAAGTGTTCCAATGCAGAGAAAGTCATTTAAACAAGTCAAAAGAACTATCATATTTGCTTGTTTCATGGGAACCCTTCCTGAGAGAATGACACTGGACTGTAAAATTAAAATTCCTTGATTCTTAAATAAGAATCAAGGCAGGACACAATCCAGCAAAACTGAAGGGCCTTTATATCCTGTTTAGCTCAGGGAAATTGCGTCTCTCCCATATGAAGTTACTTTTAGAACTACAATTCACTGCCCTTGTATGGGGTTTCAAGAGTTGTAAGTTTTAAAAGCATCTTTTAACCCTGATGGTAAAAAGAACCTCACAAACTTTTTTCTTTACAAATTCAAACCTTCTGCAACACATTAGTGGGTCCACTTCCATGCTTTAAAAAAGCTTAAATCAGAAATGCCTTGTATCTGAAAACATCTAGTAGCCCCTGCCTCTTCTTCAATACAAGCTTAAAAGCATCACTTACTTCCATTTTCAGATGCTGTTAGCCTGTTTCTGTGATTCAGAAGCTCCACTCTATTTATTTATTTTTAAAGACTCTAAACCCAGCAGCAAGCTATATTATTACAGATTATGAGTAGAAACTCTAGGGACAACAGGTAGTACCATACAAGGGCTGAAGTCATTGGAGGAACCAATTCTTGTCAGGGTCTCTCTCAGAAATGCCAAAGCAAGAAATGTGAAAGAAAAGTGGGATGAAAGGGGATGAAAAAACAGCGTGAAAGATGTTTTGATTCCATTTCTAAATGAGGACTGAAGAAAACACTGGAGTCTAGACCATGGCCATACAGCCCGAAAAAACCGACAACAACCCAGTGATTCCAGCCATGAAAGCCTTCAACAATACATTAAAACACTGGAAATTTGAACACATCAATAAGGAAAAGATGAATACGTGAAACAATTGTTTGAGGGGCAGAGTAATAGCATGGTAAGAAATGGTTTTACTCATTATAGGCATATTAAAACAAAACAATCTTTAGCATTAGAGAATGGCAATTCCTGTGCATACTGCAGAATTCAACATTTTCAGTGTTGCTATCTTGCTTTACATTACTTGATTTCCAAATATCCTGATAGTCCTAAATATTACAATATGTTTAAACTCTACAAAGTTACAGTATTTTTGGTTGTTTACAAGCTTCTATTTTTCTCCTACCTCTCAGCGGGCATTCAGTAATATATATATATGTCCAGGAAGCTTAAAGTGCAACCACTGACTTTGCTGTTGCTACTAAGAGGTTGCAACGTACTTTATCTAAGTTGTTGTAAGGATCAATGTTGTTTGTGCTATACCTTTAACTTACTGTAAGGTTCAAGGCTGTTTGTGCTACAGCTGTTTCAGTTAATTGAAGAGTTAATTGAGAGTATTATTTTCATGTGTATAAAGATAGCTACTGTGTGTTTAGTTTTTGCCATTGTGCCTTAATGCCATTGTGCCTTAATGCCATTGTGCGTGTTTGCCTCTGTGCCGTTCTGTCGGGGACTATGCTGCAGATGTCCTGTGAAGACACAGCCTTGAGAAGAGGACAAGGATTCCTGCTTATCTCAGCTGAGTGGTGATATCTCTCAGAAGATATTGTTTTATGTTACTTTTGTGGAAACAGTAATCCTGCTACTTTATTTTGTATGCTGCCAATACAACAATATTTTCTTTTCTACTTGAAGTCAACGTCTCATGTATTTTTTCTTTTATGAGCCAATTCATCACACATTGTTAACTGGGCTAGAATCAATCCGCATGCTTCTCATGCTAGCGCATGACATTTGCAACTCTCTCTAGTATTTACAATACATTCACAATGCTGTTTGTTCAAACCTAAGATTTTTGATCACACACAGTTTATCGCACAAATTGCAATCCACGTGTTTATCCCATGAGTGGCCTAAACTGAATAGAATGGTTCTTTCTTCTGAATAAATAAGTACAATTTCTATACATGTTCTGGGGAAAGATGTGTCCCTCTTAAACGTAGCTTAAATATACTTGACTAAAATAATGCTTCCCTGGAAATTTCTTAACTATGCTAAAATAGTACCATTTTATGCACTAAGTTATAATACAAATGATGCATTTTATATTGTTGGGGCAATACAACAAGTTTAAATTAAGAACATACTATTCTTAGAAAGAATTCAAAATATTATCTGAATTTAAGCTATTTGGCCAAAAATGGAAAAGAATAACACAGGATCATATCTTTTAACAAATTGTAGATTTGCGTGAAGCCCAAAGGAGTGGACTGACGACAAATCGGATAAAGGATTCTTGGACAGATTATTAGATAATTTAAATTTTTCCAAAAGTTTGGGATTCTTCTTCTGGAAAAAATATGGGATTTTTTCCTTCAATAATTCCACTTCCACTTCTAATCAATACTCCTTTCACCACTAGTGATATCTATACTGATAACTGTCAGCTTTCTCATTTGTCATAAAAAACATTCAAACTAAAGGGAAGTGAAGGTCCTCATTTCCTTCCCTGAATACAGCCCATCGTTTTCGTACTTAAAAGAAGGTAATCTACCATGGAGTAGTGGTTTGAGCCTTGGAATACTTTCCCCCTCGGTCATGAAAACCCACAGGGTGACCTTAAGTGAATCACATACTCTCATTCCCAGAAAATCCCATTATAGGGTTACCATATGGTCGCGATAAATCAGAAATGTGTTGAAGACATACAACAGCTTCCTTCACCATACTAACAGCAAGATGGAGTCGCACTTCACTACAAAAATGGGGAGTTCTCTCTCCACTCAATGTACAGTATTACATATGGCTGTGGACTTAGTACTGAATACCGCAAGCAAACATACTTCCCTTCCTACCCCTATTTTCATCTTAAAATTGCAATTCTATGAACATTGACTTTGGAGTCTCAATGAACTCAGTGGTACTTACTTATGAGTAAGTACACATTCAGCTGCACTGTAAATCTGGAATTTTGATTTACTTATTTTGATTTACTTATTTAGAAGCTACAATAAAGAAGAGTTATCTCTGCATGATATTAAAACACTGGCATGAGCTAAATCAAAGTGACTACGGGTTAACTATAACAAGTCCAGATTTTTATTTCATACCACAATTACCACTGTCTCACTGGTCTTTCACTCATGAAAGATAAGAAGAGAAAGGTCAGAATTAAAGATGGAGATGCAGTAAATGACAGTGCAAAAAAAGGACGAGAAAAAAAAGTGTCTTGCAGTCAGGTCATGCTGTGGAACATCACAGACACATAACAAGGCTGCCTCCAAAAGATGGATAGGGAGGGAACCACAGCATAGAAAGTCCAAGAATAGCTCAAATGACAGTAATTCTTTCCAACTGAAGCAGTATCGTTCAATGGCTTCTTTCTCCCCATTTTAATCAAGAAATCTGTATATACCAGGCATGGACAAACTAAGACCCGGGGGCCGGATGCACCCCTCCCCCGGGCGCTTACCTCAGGTCCTCCCTTTTTTCCCTGTCCTCCAGGCATAAGGACACAGCGGCCCACTATGTCCTAATTCCAAAGAGATGGGGGAGTCACCATGTGTCCGCCTTCCTACCGGCATAAGAATTGGGCAAGCAGCTCCGTCCTTATGATAGGAGGACAACCTGAGGATGACCCAGGCACTGCCCTGTTCCCTCCTGGCCCCACTCTCTCCTGGGCCCTACCCCTCATGGGCCCACCCCACCCAGCATGTAAATGACCCCCCCCCACTAGCCCACCTCTCCTGTCCGAGCCCACAATGCAGCTCCAAGGTGAAAAAGTTTGCCGGTGCCTAGTATATACTATATTCGAGTTATGGTGGATTAAATGCATCTACCAACGACTTTCAAAATAATAGGTGAGCATTGCGAGAACAGAATAATGAACTAGATATGCCTTTGCTCTGCTCTAGCAAGGCTCTTAATACTCTTTTATTTTGCCCTGCATTATTCTATGCATCACCGACATTGGCGGAACAGGCCGGATTCACATGACGATGTACTATATTCATTGCTCTAAATCCAACAATTGCCACTCGTGTTCAGCAACTCACTAGATGAAACATCAGAATTTAAATATGCCACCAAATACTTGAAGGAATGGAAATGAATGCCTTGTGTGAGAATACAAACAAACACCTTCCTGTATACCTGGCACAACAAGGCTGCGTGAATCAAGCTTGTCCTAAGGGGCGGTCAAGATACAAATCCAGTAGCCCTCTTCAGCCTGAAGCACACTGGAAGGAATAGTTCATCAAAAGATTGTTCATTCATATTCTAAGGGATGTTTCTCCAGTTAATGCTTGTAACATCATAATAAGTCAGATATTAATGACAAAATTTTTTATTATTTCTAGGCAAAGACAAATCCCCTTCTGAACAAATCTTGCCAAGAATACCATGTGACAGGTTCACATTGGTGTTATCATAAGTCAGCAATGTCTTGAAGAGACACACCACCAACAAAATGCAATGACTGTCAACTGGAACTATTAGCCTATTTCACTGACAGTTATCCAGTACTGAATAAACAAAGTTGCAAACATGCATATGTGAAAGAGCTCCTCTTCAGGCTTGGTTTACATGGAGGGACAAAGAATGTTAGAAAGAGTATCAAGACTGTACTTTCAGACATACCCCCGACACCAAAAAATGTTTCCAGTCTCCTCTCAGGTGGGAAATACACAGGTTTAAGATCAACAATCTTTCCTGAGAATACATTTGCATATATTTCCAGAATCTGAGAAGGTCTTCATGTACAGAGGTCTATAGGTGAAAGCTTCCCCACTTGACACATGGCTGGGATCATGGAGATGAAAGATAGAGGGCCAAGAGAACTATGCAATACAGCATTAGATCTGTGCTATCACTCATAGTGCTCTCCCATTCACACTTTGCCCCTTTATTCAAGTAAAACATAAAAGGGACCCCATTTCAACTGCTATACACACATACATGGTTTTATAACTCCAAAACAAGTTATTTAAAAAAATCTTTAGAAGTGCTCACAGCAAAATCAAACCACATACCCTTCTTTGATCATGCCATACATCTTTTTTTAATTCTAGGGGTTTTTTCATTCCCTTTCCTGGCTGTATGTTTTCCTTTCACAGCTTCTGTTTTATGCTATTGTTTTATGTCAGATGACTATATTTATTGTGTATTTTCTGAGTTTTATATCAACTGTTCTGGGAAGCAGAAGGCTGAGTGAGGTATGTTGCTTGTTGCTTGTTGGCATGTATCATCATGTCATCCCTGACTTTTGGTTATCCTATTTCACAGTTTCTTGGCAATATTTATTCAGAGGGGGGTTGCCATTGCCTTCCTCTAAGACTGAGAGTGTGACTTGCCCAAGGTCACCTAGTAGGTTTCCACGACTGAGCAGGGATTAAAATCTGGTCTCCTAGTCGAACACTCAAACCACTAGACCTTACTTGTTCTCCTAAAGTGTGAGAATGGGGTATAAATTCCTTAAATAAAAGACAATTAATCTGAGAAGGGACAAATCTCCCAAATAAATGACAAATGAGGCTCATGGATAAAAATTATTTTTTCTAAAAGAAATGCAGAGAGCATGCTAAAACAAAATCCACAGTACCAGCAGAGCTTTTATGCATAACAGAAATTGCACAGAATTAGTCAGATATTAATAAAGCAGCCTGTTCTTACCTACCTTTCCAGGTTCTTGCAATGGCTACAACAAAATCCTACACATGACAAGCTTCAGTAATACTCTTAATAATAAATGCAACCTTACAAGGAGCTACTCAGAAGTACCTACTGGATTCCTCCCAGGTAAATGGACACAGAAATGCAGTCCAAGGGAGTCGAACATATGATGTGGATAATCAAGTGAAAGGAATGTCACACATGTTCCAAACCTCCTTCTTCAAATCAACCATTTAAAATGAATAATTCTAAAGGCATCTATTTCTGTCCTGTTGTAAGGAATCGAAGGCTTCTGTGGGTTTTGTGTGAAGGTTACAGGGTGGAGGTGTTTCTGTTCTGATTTTTTTTCGTGTGGGCGAAATAGCATAGAGAAGGAGAACTCTTGGCGTGGGTTGCAATGGTGGATGAATACACATTAATCAGTTATTCCCAAGGCTGTCATGGTGGCAAACGCAACTATGATCAAATCTGTTTGCCTAAAGGGGTGCTGTATAAATTCTGAGCAATCAAGATTTTGCAATCAATGTAAGAGCTATAGGCATGCTGGGAGAAAGAAAATCTCCAAAAACCAAAGGGGTTACTTTTAAAAGTATGCTCATTGTGCCCCAATCCCCCATCCTTAGGTAAAATGAAAAACCTTTGTATCTTTGGAGGGTTTGCTCACAGGATACTTCAAAATGAATATCAAGAAAAGGGGAGAGCAGAAAGGAAACAGACATAAGAACCATTATATAGGTTCCCCTCTTAAGTTTCACAGAGGGTCACTGACTATTTATCCAGTTGCATTCGATGAGTTTTGCATTTTTCCCTTTTCCATGCAGCTAAGCACTCAGCACACAAACTAGGGGAAAGTTGTGCTACTAGTGGAATAAAAGCAAACAAAAACCATCTAGTAGCAGGAGTTCAATTCAGTAGAAATCCACAAATAATTTAAGAGGATGTCTGTAACAGAAGGTTCATTTAGAGTCCATAAGAGAAGGTATCAGAAGCATCTTTAGATTTCAAGTCTCAGTAATTGTTTCCCAACCCACTACAAAAGATAAAACATCAAATCTAAAGTTTAAATCTCGAAAGATGCAATGGAAACCCTCACAATCCAATATCTGTGAGATTTTATACATACAGATAAGGGTCTATAAAAAAGCATGAGACATGAGTCTATAAAACGAATAACATCAAATATTATCTCCACTGCTATTTGGTCTGAACTGGGCACAAGTTTAAACTTACTTCAGTTTTTAAAAAAGTAGTTGTAGAAAATAAAAAAAATCCCCAAATAGTGCTCAGAAAAGTTACTTTCTGGACAACAGCTTCTAGAATCCTGCATCCAAGCATGATCAGTGGTCATGATGGCAGGGGGGGAAGGGGTTTGGGGGAGTTGCACTAAAAAACAAACCTTTTAATTACTCTGCCAAAACCATCACTGAAATATTTTAGCATTGCCATATATTCAGGAAGCTAATATGTGTGTTTTATTTTTCCTCAACAACTGCATCTTTTGAAAAGCTTTGCATCCTCCTGCAACCTAGCATCACAATACAGAAAATTATAATTAGATGGCTATTTGTTTAGTTCACATCCTTCGAAATGCTATATTTCATCTCAGCTTAAAGAAATGAGACTGACAACATCATGGTGATTATTTGCTGAACGACCACTCCTAAACTACTTCAATAGAAATCAAATCTAGATAAATAGCAGGTTTGTTTTTCTCTATGAACATTAACATCAAGGGGACATATGAAGATGTAGGGGCATGATACTAAACATTTATCTCATCCTCTATTTAAAAAATCATCAGTCAATTTGCTCTCCAAATAGCCATCTATTCAGGCAGGTACTATTTTTTTTTCTAAACTGAGCAAGCAATACAGCAAAAGGATATAAGGTATTATCAAAGTATAGGAGACAGAAATGCCATCTAATAGGAAGGGATGGAAACGAAATTTTAAAATATACTGATGGTTTACAAAAGACATTCCATATTTCATTTATCATACTCTATTATTACGACCTACCAACTTTTATATATAGTATTCCATTTCCATTGCAGAATATGTGTCCTCCTAACATTTCTCAATATTCTTTGAGGGCCATTAAATGATGAATGAACTTGCAAAAAAAATTAGCCTCTCAATGATGTCTGCAAGCATGAGATGTGCAACTTTTGAAAAAAAATGGAATCCCTAAATTAACATGGTATTTTTATCGTTTTTGCTTTTAAGGGTAATGGGAAAAAAATCAGACTGCCTACACTTTCTGCATCCCACTTTGTTCTCTGGAGAGAATGTGTGCATCTACTTTATATGACTAGTGAATTCATCTTACAGGGAGGGGATCAGAAATAAAGCTTTCATTCAAAAATATGAAGTTGGATTTGGTTTTCAACTTCAGGGTGTGTCTGTGCAAGGACACATGGTGCGTTGCCACATAGATGAGAACACATGCTCACAGGTCTAAGCTAGAGACCCAACTGAACACAAGCTCTTTCACAGAAAAAAAACCCTAAAAACTTGCTTTCCAAAAGGGTAAAGGGATACAAAGGTGGTCATCTGAGAGCAGCACAAAGCCAAAGTTCAATGCAAAGCCAAAATAAGCTCCATAACAGTTAAAAGCTTCAAAATCTTAATACACAAGACACAATTAAAAGAAAATATCCAGTGTGTAACATTTGGATGGTGTTCCATTGCCCTCCAAAAGAAAAAAAACTTTTTAGTGAAGAAAATACAAAGATGTTTCAATACTTTTCTCCTACGGCCTCGCCTCCTCCTCCCTTTTTTTTTTTTTTTGCATTGCATTTCTCTGGGAATCATCCCCACACAATCCACCCACGCACATGAATCCGCCCTCGCCTTCCGGCAATCTGCAGAGGCAGGAACGAATTGCACAGCAGCAGCAGCAGCAGCAGCAGCAGCTCTGAAAACACCCTATGGGGGCAAGGAAGGGGCACTACTTCCTCCCTCTCAAACCTTGGACATGTAAAAAAAGGTTTCATGGATTTGTAGAGAAACATGCACTGCAGCCTCAGGCAGCTCTGCTTCTTTAAAGTCCCCAAAATCATCAGTTTCATAATGACTGAATGCTACTAAGGTGGCTGAGAGGAAACTTCCAACAGAGTGTACATCTGAACTTGAACGCACGTTTGTTGCCTGCTGAAGAATACTCTTTCTCCACAGCTAAAGTAACACACTATACCTGTTCACGCATACATTTTTAAAACACAAAGTGACTCCTCATCGGCTTAGAATGATCTGTTCAAAGAAGTAATGTATAAGTTAAAGGAGATGACACTGTGGGAGTGTATCTGTAGCTATAAGTAAATAATATATAAGCACACCTGCATATATATATGCAGGTGTGAATACCCAGAAAACTTATTCCATTTAAAACATCTGTGATTGTAAATATATAATAAAGAGTATAAGCACACATATTTAGATGCACAGGTGCCTGTGTCTATACGAAGAATGAATGAGATGGCTTGTTCTATTTAAAATATCTGTGGCCATGAATATGTAATATATACATATGTAACTACATATGCACATATGTGAGTGCATACCCACAGAAAGACAAGAAAAAATTGATTAATTAATTAATGGTTTTAAATATGTAAGTTATATTTGTAAATAGGGTTTTATTGCTGACAGTTTTAAATAATCAGGTTGCTATAAGGAATTTATTGGATTTTAATGGGTTTATTTACTTTGTATGTTCTTATTGTATTGTTAGCCATTTTGAGTCTCGTCTTGGTGTGGGGTAAAAATCGGCTCAAATACATCAAATAAATATATATATATTCTATGTGAAATATCTATGGCTGAAAATATGGAATATACACTACAAGTATGCACATATACATTTGTAGAGGTGGATATGTACAGAAAGAGAAAGGAAAAGATGGTTTAGTCAGTTCAACAATATCCGTTGCTGTAAAGATATACAGTACATTATAAGCATGCACACATATATTTATGTAGGTGTGCCTGTACCCAAACACAAAATGAAAGCTTATTCTGTTAATATATAATATACAGACACATACATGAATACATAGGTCTGCACTGTTGCTGTAAATATATTGTAAACATACATAATGGAGCAGTGCACGTGCGCTTCATCTTCCACTTCAAACCCAAATTTATTCATTCCACACAATCTTTAATTTAGGGCTGAATTCAATGGAGCATGACCTCTTTTGATTAGTTTATGGGAGATAATAAAAAAGGGGGCTTCTTTCTTGAAGGAAATTGAGGGTGTATCTATACCAGGTATGGGCAAACTTTGGCCCTCCAGGTATTTTGGACTTCAACTCCCACCAGCTGTTAGGAATTGTGGGTGTTGAAGTCCAAAACACCTGGGGGACCAAAGTTTGCTCATGCCTGATCTACACTGTAGAATGAATGCAGTTTGATACCACTTGAACTACCATGGCTTAATGCCAGGGAATTATGGAAGTTGATGCCTACGCTTTTTGGCAGAGAGAAAGCTAAAAAGTCTTATAATAACAACAACAACAACAACAACAACAAGAAAGCTTTATTTATATCCCGCCCCCGCTCCCCAACGGGACTCCGGGGGGGGGGGCTTACAACAAAGAAGATACAGTATAAATAATAATCAATACGGTTTTTTAAACTAGGAGATGTAAATGATCTAGGTTTTATTAATTTTATGATTTTATATTATATGTTAATGTTTTTAAATGTGTTTATGTTTTAAATGATGTTTTAATGTTTTAAATGATTTTGTATTATATGTTAATGTTATATGTTAATGTTTTTAAGTGTTTTATGGTGTTGTTGACATTGAATTGCTGCCTCTGTAAACCATCCAGAGTTACCTGCGGGCTGAGAAGGACAGTATACAAATATAGTAAAAAAATAAATACAGAACCGGTGGCGCAATGGGTTAAACCCTTGTGCCAGCAGGACTGCCGACTGAAAGGTCGGTGAATATGGGGAGCGGGGTGAGCTCCTGTGTGTCAGCTTCCCATGTGGGGATATGAGAGAAGCCTCCCACAGGATGGTCAAACATCCGGCCGTCCCCTGGGCAATGTCCTTGCAGACGGCCAATTCTCTCACATCAGAAGCAACTTGCAGTTTCTCAAGTTGCTCCTGACACAGAAAAAAAAGATCAAAACAGCCAATCAAAAAGGCAGATCACAATACATGAAGACATCACTAATCAATATAAAACTATATAATAAGTAAGGCACGCATTATAAAACTGCAACTCCGAGGATGCGTTGAGGGAGGGCACTTTGAAAGTGGTGTCAAACTGCGCTCCTGCTACACTGCATTGAGAATGATGCACACCTCCATTCAAAGCTCCTGTCAAGGAGACTTTCCCTGTGACACTGCTGTTCAACGTCCACTTTTTGTCAGACAGCAAGTAAGGAGAGCCAATCAGAGCCACCAACTCCGAGGGTCCCTCGCGCTGACCCCGCCCCCTCCCTCCTCTTCAAACGCCACCGCACGCGCCCCCTTTTTACCCTCAGTGCCTCAGGCGAGAAAGTGGGTGCGCGTGCGCGAGGTCCCGACACTTACTTGCAGGGTTAGGGCTGGTGGCTTTCCCCTGGCCGTCGGGGCCGGCAGCTTTCTTCTCCCTTCCCGGCTCCCACTCGCCCCCAGAGCTCGGACTGGCGGGCTCTGCTGCAGGGCTGCAGGAAGAGAATGACGGCGGTGGCGGCGGTAACAGCCTCCTCCTCCTCCTCCTCCTCCTCCTCCTCCTCCGCCACCGCCTCTTTGCCTTCCCCTCAGCCCGCACATCCACGCCTCCTTCTCTCTCCCTCTCTCTCCCCCCTCCCCTCCTGTGCACAGTCACATGACGCCGCTCTCGCGCCCGAGCTCGCTCAAGCGCGCGCCCCCTCCCTCCCTCCCTCSCTCSCTCCCTCGCAGCCGCGTGACGCAATGCCTTTGCGTAGGCAGCCTTGAGGGCGGCGGTTGGGTTCGGCTCCGCGAGGACGGCTTCGGCGCCTGAGAGAGAGAGAGAGCGAGAGCGCGCGAGCATGAGCGCGCGCAAGCGAGAAGGGCGGGGCCGAAGCAGGGGGTGTTTCCCTAGCCTGGAAGAAAAAGGGAGGGCGACTAGAAACAGACAAACAAGCAAACCAAAGAAGGGGGCAGTTGATAGGGAGAAAAAGGGAAAGGCAGGCCAATTACTGGATTGAGAAAAAGTTTTTCTTAAAGATAAAAGTGGGGGTTATTTCATAGAATCATAGAATCAAAGAGTTGGAAGAGACCTCATGGGCCATCCAGTCCAACCCCCTGCCAAGAAGCAGGAATATTGCATTCAAATCACCCCTGACAGATGGCCATCCAGCCCCTGTTTAAAAGCTTCCAAAGAAGGAGCCTCCACCACACTCCGGGGCAGAGAGTTCCACTGCTGAATGGCTCTCACAGTCAGGAAGTTCTTCCTCATGTTAAGATGGAATCTCCTCTCTTGTAGTTTGAAGCCATTGTTCCGCGTGAGGAACAATTTCTCTGAGGAAACATCTACATTGTATTTTTATATAAAAGTGGGGGTTATTTCTTTGAGGAAACATCTACATTGCATTTGTATTTTTATATAAAAGTGGGGATTATTTCTTTGAGGAATATTTCTATGATCCACCTAGGGCCCTAAGATCATCTGGGGAGACCCTGCTCGTTGTTCCCCCATTGTCGCAATTGCACCTGATGGGGACAAGGGACAGGGCCTTTTCTGTGGTGGCCCCTTGGCTATGGAATTCCCTCCCAAGTGAAATTAGATCTGCTGCATCCCTCTTGACCTTCCGGAATCAAGTGAAATCGTGGCTATGGGATCAGGCCTTTGTAGATTAGGTTAACTTGCTGACATGACAAGGTTTATAGAACTGATTGACTGCCCCTTGGATGATGAGTCAAACCGGCAACTGCTGACTGCTTGATTGTTTTTATATTGTTTTATACTGATTTATTATTATTAACTTTATTTGTACCCCGCTAGCATCTCCCGAAGGACTCGATGCGGCTTACACAGGCCAAGGCCTCAATAAAACAACAGCATAACAAAACATATAACTTAAAGCAAATCAAACAATAAAACAATAGCAGTAAACAATAAAAACAATACACCACAACACAATAAAACTAGGGCTGGGCCAAATGTGATGGGTACATATTAAAAAGTGCTGGGTGTGATAGGTGGTATGTCGGAATTTAGGGTAAGTGCAGTGTGCAGGCAATCTTAAAACTGATAAAGTGCTTCTGGGGCATATTCCTGGAGTTCCTATTCTGGAAAGGCACATTGGAACAGCCAGGTCTTCAAGCTCTTCCTAAATACTGCCAACGTAGGGGCTTGTCTGATGTCTTTGGGGAGGGTGTTCCAAAGTCGGGGGGCTACCACAGAAAAGGCCCTGTCCCGCGTCCCAACCAAACGCGCCTGCGACGCAGGTGGAATTGCGAGCAGGGTCTCTCCAGAAGAGCGAAGAGAACGCGTGGGTTCATAGACGGAGATGCGGTCACGTTTTATTGCTATACTGCTGTTAAATTGTATATTTATGTTTTGGTATGGGCATAATGGGGTGCCGATTTGTTAGCCGTCCTGAGTCCCTCTTCGGAGGTTGAGAGAGGACAGGATATAAAAACCCTAAATAAATAAATAAGCATCTACATTGTATATTTAATATAAAAGTGGGGGTTATTTCTTTGAGGAAATATCTACATTGTATTTTTTTATATAACATGGGTTATTTCTTTGAGGAAATGTAGGTTATTTCTTTGAGGAAACATCTACATTGTCTCTTTTTATATAAAAATGGGGGTTATTTCTTTGAGGAAACATCTACATTGTCTCTTTTTATATAAAAGTGGGGGTTATTTCTTTGAGGAAATATCTACATTGTACTTTTATATAAAAGTGGGGATTGTTTCTTTGAGGAAGCTTAGGTTATTTCTTTGAGGAAACATCTACATTGTATTTTTATATAAAAGTGAGGGTTATTTCTTTGAAGAAATTTAGGTTATTTCTTTGAGGACACATCTACATTGTATTTTTATATAAAAGTGAGGGTTATTTCTTTGAGGAAACATCTACATTGTATTTTTTATATAAAAGTGAGGGTTATTTCTTTGAAGAAATTTAGGTTATTTCTTTGAGGACACATCTACATTGTAGAAAACTGCCATGGCTCAATGCTATGGGATCCTGGGGTTTTGTATTTCAGTGAGAAGGCAAAAGACCTTGTAAAACTAGTACTCACGACTCCATAGCAATTAAAGTGGCATCAAACTATTCGGTGATAGTATGGTAGCTGGTACTGAGGCCTCATGGTGCTACACTGTTTCCCCAATGGCGGTTTTGAATAAGGGACACATGTCCTACCACATGGTCACACAGGGGGCAGAGTGAGACACACTTTGGCTTAGAAGGTAGTGCGTTGTTGGCTTAGAAGGAAGGATAGAAAGGAAGGTGGGGCGGAATACAAGAAGTGTTGTAAGTTTGTGGGGAGCCTGGATGTGGGTTACCATATCCTCCCTTCAGTCTTATGTATTACCCAAATCCTTGTTTATCACTTCTCAATAAAGAACTATAATCCATTCATTGTTATCTGTGTGTTCACTGGTATACTTCCGCGGATTATGTAATGGATTCTGTCTCCCGCGTCCGCTATATTACTTCACTGCTATTCCGCCCCTACATTCTGCTAACAGCATTTCCGAAGCACTGCTCTGGAAACAGCGTAGCGCCATGAGGCCTCAGTACCAGCTATCATACTATCACCAACTATTCTACTATTTTATACTTTTAATTACACTTTAATTATTTAGATCTTTTTGATGTAAAAGTGCACTATGAGGTTTTGGTGTTTTTAATTATTCTTTGGTTGTTATGTATGTTTTTAAGTTTATATTGATGCTATTTATTTGCTGTTTGTAATCCATGACCAATGTGATGAATCATTGATTTACTGGGCTGCACTTTGATTGATTGTTATGACAGATAGCCAACCGGCAGGTTCCACTGCATTTTAGGAATTTTGTAATTTTCAAGTTTTTATAATTTTAGTAATGAGATTTGTATGTGTTGTCGATTTGTCATTTTATTTATACTTATGTATTGTTGCCTTCATGTGGCACTTGGAGTGCTTCAGTGAACCACCCCGAGTCCGTTTGGGGAGATGGTGGTGGGGTACATCAAGTAATATTATTATTTGATTTGTTGCTCACTTTGGCATTGAATGTTTGCTATTTTTCTTCTGGAAACTGCCCTTAGCCCCCTGGGGAGATAGGGCGGGTTAGGAATAAAGTATTGTTATTATCATTTTTATTATTACAGATTGTAGATTTATTTATTTATTGTCAAAAGCATTGCATAAGACTTCATATACAAGGGGAGGACACTGCTTTCTTTCATTCTGGCTTAATGTCCTTTGAAAACTATAAATATTTTGGGGAGAGGGGTGCTGTGTCCGACAACAAAACGATCACTCCATAGTATTGAGTCACTGCAGTTAAATTGGTGTCAAACTGCATTCATTCTGCAGTGTAGAGGCACCTTTAGTCTTCCAAGATGTCTCTTTTTCCCCCTTTACAACAAAAGACTAGATCAGCCGTCCCCCAAATTCCTTTTCTGCAAGATCAATCCCCTTGTGTGCCTATTCCAAAATAGAATGCATCGGTCTCAATTAGTCTTGCTTACTATTACTTGTAATATTACTAATAATATTACACTATAGTGGTATAGTACAATATAGTAATATATAATACTGATATTGTACTATGCTAATAATATAATATATTGTATGTATATATATCTTGTAAGCCGCTCTGAGTTCCCTTTGAGGTGAGAAGGGTGGCATATAAATGTTGTAAATAAATAAAATAGTCTTGATTTTCGGGATGTTTGTATTTATTTATTTATTTATTTACTGGTTTCCTCTACTCCAAGGGGGACTCAAAGGAGTTCACAACAAAGTAAATGGCAAAATTCAATGCCTCACAAAGTATAAAACACAGCACATAACTAAAATAGCATATAATAATACATTAAATTAAGTGAACTATAAAACATCAACCATAAACAACATAGCATAAAATATTGGACATTTCACCAATCCCGAAGTTATCTTGGCTGCTTCATCTCACTCTCCAAATGCTTGCTTTAAAAGCCACATTTTGAGTAATTTCCTGAACTTCAGGAGGGAGCGGTCAATCTGATCTCACTGAGGGAGGAGTTCTACAATTGAGGCACCACCACCGAGAAGGCCTTGTCTCATCCCCACCAGTCTTTACCTGCAAGGGTGGTGGGACCGAGAGCAGGGCTTCCTCAGCCAATCTCAGTCCTCTAACTGGCTCTTAAAGAGAGATGCATTGCGATACATAAGCTGAGCCAGAACCGTTTTGGGATTTATAGGTTGAAGCCAGCCCTTTGAATTGCACTTGGTAGAAAACTGGCAGCCAGTGGAGCTGATTCAACAGAGGAGTTGTATGCTTCCTGTGAGTTGTTCCAGTTAGAAACCTGGCTGCTGCCCGTTGGACTACTTGAAGTTTCCAAGCAGACTTCAGAAGCAACCCCACGTAGAGTGCATTACAGTAATCTCTGAGATGTAACAAGAGTGTGGACCACCGTAGCCAAGTCTGACTTCCCAAGGTACGGGTGCAGCTGGCACACAAGTTTTAATTGTGCAAATGGTCCCCTGGCCACCACTGAAACCTGATGTTCCAGGCTCAGCAATGAGTGCAGGGGAACTTCTAAGTTGCTAACACATGGTGGAAAGCAATTCAATGTCTTATTCCCCACCAGAATGAGGACCTTGCCAGCTATAATCTACTTTATGAAGGCATCCCTCATTGTTTGAAACTTCCTTCCAGGTAAGTGCATGTGAGGATGCAATTGTAACTTTACTGCCCCCAAGCTCAGGGAGGGAAAAGCAGAGAACTACCCTTCACCCTGCTTCTTCTTAGCTCCAGAGCTAGTGCTTATTTCCTGGCTGTTTCATTGGTTTCCACTCACTGTTTTCCCTGCTTCAGTGCCTCTTCTGAAGTGCCCTGCTGCCGACGCTGCTTTCTTATCTTCCTTCTTACACCATCAACCTCTCTTACTTTGGCTCCCTTCCAAAATTCATCATCCTCCAGTTAAAACTCAGGCTGGGGAAGAAGAGTTGCAATGCATCA
This sequence comes from Anolis sagrei ordinatus, assembly GCF_025583915.1. Lineage (NCBI taxonomy): Eukaryota > Metazoa > Chordata > Lepidosauria > Squamata > Anolidae > Anolis > Anolis sagrei. Next base: position 167,511,633 of record NW_026844366.1, on the reverse strand, counting down.
ACGAAATCACTTTTTCAATAGAAGATACTTCCCAGAACAACTGTTAACTAACTGGACAATTGCTTTTCCCCAAAGTTGGTGGGAAAGATGCAGCCCTCCAGAGATTGATGCCGTTCAGTTCCCAGAAGTCCCAGCCAATTTAGGTAATGTTTAGGACTAATAAGAGTTACAGATCAATAACATTTGAAGGTCTGTGCATTCACCATCCTGGCCTCTGGCTTTAATCCACCATAAAAGAAGGAATTATATGGATTTCTACATGATATTGAACTGCAACTCCCAGCATTGCTTACCAATGTCCATGCCAGCGAGGATGAGGGGAGTTGCGGTCCAACAACATCTGCAGGGTTGCACAGTTTCCATCCCCATCAAAGGTTTGTGTGTGTGAGAGAGAGAGGACCAACTTGAGAAACTGCTAGTCGCTTCTGGTGTGAGAGAATTGGCTGTATGCAAGGACATTACCCAGGGCACACCCAGATGTTTTGATGTGTTACCATCCTTGTGGGAGGCTTCTCTCATATCCCCACATGTGGAGCTGGAGCTGACAGAGGGAGCTCATCCACGCTCTCCCCGGATTCAAACCTCCGACCTGTTGGTCTTCAGTCCTGCCGGCACAAGGATTTAACCCACTGCACCACCAGGAGCTCCATCACATGCTGAGTCATGCAGTATAACTCCATTGAAAGGCATAGGACCTGAGTGGGGCCCCTTCTACACAGCTGATAAAATCCAGATTATCCGCTTTGAAGTGGATTATATGACAGCATAGATTTAGATAATCCAGTTCAAAGCAGATAATATGGATTGTCTGTCTTGATATTCTGGATTATATGGCAGTGTAGAAGGGTCCTGAGTGCCATTTATCTCAATAGGTTTGGACTTATCAGTAAGTATGACTCACTATGAATACAGCCCTAACAAAGTTAAAGCTGTGTTATCGAAGGCTTTCATGGCTGGAATTACTGGATTGCTGTAAGTTTTTCGGGCTGTATGTCTTTGTTTACTGTTATCATTTTAGAGTTTTCTAATACTGCTAAAGCTAAAGCTCCCATAAAGACAAAGAAAAGACAGACTGTACACCTAAAAATAGCATAGTGTAGTACTGCTTGAGCACTGTGCAATGTCAGAGGTTACATGTGAAAATCTATATAATCAGTTGTACATATTTGCTGGGCTTAGGGGTGCAGAACCTCTACAAAAGTGGAAAAACCATGAATTTAAAACATTTTTTAATCCAAGTTGCCCTGCAGTGCATCTCTTTGGCCAACCTCTACTGAAGTATATAGAGATTCTTAGATATTTGATTCCTATTAATCAATTCTACAGATAATCAAGTCCAAAGTAATTAGATCCAGAAATGTTGGTTTCTTAACTGCATGTCTTGCCACCTTATAGGAGCAGAGGTGCCCTCTATACCGTGTCTTGTCACATAAAAGCCGGGTTTTCCACCATCTGTGCTCTAGTCCTCATCTTTCCCGTTTGATTTCACTGAGGATTTCTGTATATGGGAGCCTGATTTGTAACAGATTGGAGAGGACGTTTGGGAGTGATTGTGTCAATAGCCCTGGTTAAATTTCGAATCTGTGGATGCAGAATCTATGGATACAGAGGGCTACGTATAACACCATATTAGCAAGTGCAAGAATCTCACGTATAGATTCCCATATGGGACAACAAGATATTTAAGAAACGTTTCTGTCCAAAAAGATAGAAACCATTCAAAATGTTGCTGATGTCATCCATTGATTTCAGTGGAGCTACTCTAAGTTTGAAACACTGTCAGGTAATTTGCACCATGTGGGCTAAATAGAAATTCAAATTAGGTCCAAGAATATCTTCTTATTCATCATTTTAATACAATGAACAACCCAGTAATTAAGGTATTTTAGGTTGTATGTCATCGTGGGAAAAGAAGAATTTAGTATGATTTATTTAGAATATCTTTGGCTTATCTTTCTTCCCAGGAAATGAAGAAATAAAAACAAGATTGGAATCAAAGAGTTGGAAGGGACTGCAATGGCCATCTAGTCCAACTCCCTGCCATGCAAGAATACATAAACAAAGGCATTCCTGGGAAACTTTGGTTAAAGTCCCACAAAGGGGGGGATTCCACGATCCTTCAAAGCAATCTATGTCAAGCAGAATTTCTTTCCTTGTAATTTCAACCTATAAATCATGTCCCTGGAGCAACAAAAAATGAATTTGTTCCATCTTCAACCAAGCTGAACATATAGTTCTCTCTAAACAAGTTCTGCATAGGCCTTGATGTCTAGTCCTTTGATCATTTGGCCCTCCTCTGAACATGTTCCAGTGTGTCAATATATCCTTCTTGAACCATAGAGCCTACAACTGGACACTATTCCAGGTGAGAACTGACCAAAGAAGAACAGTGCTACAAACTTCTTCAACATGGGCACATTGATGCTGTTGATGTAATCTAGCACCGAACTGGCGTTTTTGGCTGCTGCATCATAGAACCATAGGCCATTGTGAAAATAGCTTGGAGTCTATGTAAGACTTCAATCACATTATGGATCCACTTTAAATCCTGTTACTGCCTCCTGCAGAATTTTGGGGTTTGTGGTTTAAGGAGGGGCCTTTTAACTGCTCAGCCAGCAGGTCCTGGGCCTCACTAAACTACAAACCCCAGAATTCTGGAGGAGGCAGAAACCAGTTTTAAAGTACCATATATACTCGAGTATAAGCTGACCTGAATATAAGCTGAGGCACCTAATTTTACCACAAAAAAACCTGGGAAAATGTATTGACTTGTGTATAAGCCGAGGGTGGGAAATGCAGGTGCTATGGGTAAATTTCAAAATAAAAATAAATAACCAATAAAATTACATTAATTGAGGCATCAGGAGGTGAAATGTTTTTGAATACTTACATAAGACTGTAATTTAAGATAAGACTGCCTAACTCTGATTAAATCATTATTCAAACCTCCTTTAATGTAAACATACTTACGTATCCTTCCAACAATAATAAAGAGAGTAAAATAATAAATATAATAATAATAATAATAATAATAATAATAGAGTAAAATAATGGAAATTCAATTATAACAATAATAATAGAGTAAAATAAATGCAATAATAATAAAGTAAAATAATAAATGTAATAATAATAGGGTAAAATACTGTAAATGTAATAATAATAATAATAATAATAATAATAAGTGTAAAATAAATGTAATAAAAATAATGCTAATAACAGGAAAAAAAAATAACCTTGACTCCAGTATAAGCTGAAGGGAGCTTTTTCAGCCTAAAAAAGAGGCTGAAAAACTAGGCTTATACTCGAGTATATACAGTAAATCCATGCTTTAATGTGATGAGGCACTGATCTCTAGATTCTTTTCACGTGTACAGTACTGTTGTCAAGCCAGGGGTCATTTTTCTTATATTTGTGCCTTTTTTTTCTGCCTTAGCATTATTGCTATTGGAATTTGTTTACTTGATTTCATTTTAGCTTTCTAATCTGTTAAGGTCAATTTGGATTCTGAGCCTGTCTTCTGTAGTAACAGGAAGCAACCCACCACAATTTGGTGTCCTACACATTGTGTAAGCAAGCATGCCCTCTTCTATCTAAGCCATCATACAAATAGTTTCAATAATACCAGTTCTGGGACAGACCATTGTGTCACCTCATTAGACACTTCTTTCTGATTTTTTTTATTGTGTCAGGAGCGACTTGAGAAACTGCAAGTCACTTCTGGTGGGAGAGAATTGGCTGTCTGCAAGAACGTTGCCCAGGGGACGCCCGGATGTTTTGATGTTTTTACCATCCTTGTGGGAGGCTTCTCTCATGCTCCCACATGAGGAGCTGGAGCTGATAGAGGGAGCTCATCCGCGCTCTCCCTGGATTTGAATCTGCGACCTGTCAGTCTTCAGTCCTGCTGGCACAGGGGTTTAACCCACTGCACCACCGGGGGCTCCCTTTCTGAAATGAAGAGGAAACATTGGCAAAAATTCATTTGGTTCAGTCTGCCAATCAATTTCAAATCCACCTAATAATAACACTGTTAAGTTTCCATTTCACCTTGTCTGCCAGAATAGTAGGGCCCTTATTAAAAGCCTTAGTGAAATCAAGATATACTACAATCATAGTGTTGGAAGAGACTACAAAGGCCATCCAGTCCAACTCCATGTTATACTAGAGCCACTCCAGTCCCCTGATCAACTAAGATTGTCACTATTTTTTTAAAACATTCTCATAATTCCTCTGCCATGACTTTTCTTTGAGAAATCCATGATGACTTCTAGTGACCACAGCAGGCTTTTATAAGTGTGCACGGATTGTCTGATGAGCTGTTCTAGAACAGTGGTTCCCAACCTGTGGTCCGTGGACCACCAGTGGCCTGCAAGAATTAAAATAAGGTCCACAGCCTCACTGTTACTACATAATTCCAACAAAAGTGACTGGTCTCGCAAAACCCTCCTATAGTGCCAAGGCTTATTAAATATGGTTTTCTTTGGTTGAGCAGATGCTGACAACTAGATGGCATATGGTTCAGTTTCAGAAACTAGATCTGATGTGGTCAATGCAGTTTTCTGAATCAGCACCTCCAATAACCAAACTGAATCTAATGTTGACCAAAAACTGATTCGTAACCTTTTTGGTACTAATGTTGGAGAGTGATCCCTGATCAAAAACAGGTTGGGAACCACTTTGCTAGAATCATTCCTAATATTGATGAATGTTAATAAATAGAGATCTATAAATATTATAGAAAAATATAAATGCATAAGCTATGGTCTGAGCGTTTCAAGTAATTTTGTCCAGAAAGTACTGTACAATTTTGAAAGTGTACTGCAGAAGATGAGTCCCAGGAGGTTCCCCATCCAATATAAACAAAATAGCCTTAAAATGTCAAATTTAATGGCTTTTCAAAATAAGCAGGGAATGTTTTTTTCTCCCGAAAGAATGCTTCTAGACATTTGGCAAATGGTGTTGGGAGGTATGTAGGGGAACAGATTGTGAATCATTTAAAAAGTGAACATTTCACTGAAATGATTTAAATGGTACCTAACTCCCTTTGAAAACTGTGAAAACCGACTTTTCATTTATGCCATGACTATTGTTAGAGTCGTGGCCAACTGCATGCTTCTCATGTAGTTTGGAAATGTGAGAAAAATCAAAAGATTTTCATGTCTTCTAGTATTAAATCTTGAACAAATTATAAGGTATAATAGCTTCCTAGAGATCCTTTCAAGGGTTTTAATGAAACGCTTCAAAGGGTGTTTGAACAAGGAACAATAGAGAGATGGTCATTCATCTTCTGTAAAAATAGGTCTTTCTATGCTGGAAAAGTAATGTACTCACCAACCCCTCCTGGCTTGGTTTTAGAGAATAAAAAATATAGCAACGATGATTAAGCCTAAGCATTATATAACAGCAAGTGAACATAATAGATAGTGATAATCACTATGCTTCCCCCTCCTCGAAAGAATGTCCTTTATCTTGATTTGGAATAACAGATGCCATAACACAAGGTATGCCTTTCTTGGACAAGTTACAGTCTCTCAGCCTCATAGTTCTGAACAGGTTCTGCTTAGAAAACTCTGTGATAGGTTCCCATATTAATCAGTAATCATTTGAAGGCACACAACATCAGTTGACATTTCTGTTTCCTTTTTACTTGTGTATTTACCAGTTTTTTAATACCGAGAATGAGAGAGAGAGAGAGAGAAACCAACTTTGATGGGCTTGCTTAGAATTGCTAGATGATTTTCCATAGTGAATATTATGGAACTTGCATAATTATGTAATGTGAAGGGTCCCAAGATCAGGTATGATCTCCACGTTTAGGACAGTGTTGCACTCTCTATAACAATGTTCTCAAGTGCAAATTTCACCCCTCTTCCCTTTTAAGAATAAATAGCACTCATTTGTTTACATTTGGGAAAATGAAGATGCAACCTCACTTGAAGACACGGAAACTGGATTTACCCTCCCTAGTGCAGTCTTAGTCCAGAAAGTGAGCCACTGAGACCCAAACCAGTAGTGTTGGTAGCCCTTTTGAAGTGGAATGCATATGATATTATAAGATGTTGTTGTTCATTTGTTCAGTCGTTTCTGACTCTTTGTGACCTCATGGACCAGCCCACGCCAGAGCTCCCTGTTGGCCGTCACCTCCCCCAGCTCCTTCAGAGTCAAGCCAGTCACCTCAAGGATGCCATCCATCCATCTTGCCCTTGGTCGGCCCCTCTTCCTTTTTCCTTCCTTTTTCCCCAGCATCATTGTCTTCTCCAAGCTTTCTTGTCTTCTCATGATGTGGCCAAAGTACTTCAACTTTGTCTCTACTATCCTTCCCTCCAGTGAGCATCCTGGCTTTATTTCCTGAAGTATGGACTGGTTGGATCTTCTCGCAGTCCAAGGCACTCTCAGCACTTTCCTCCAACACCACAGTTCAAAAGCATCTATCTTCCTTCACTCAGCCTTCCCTATGATCCAGCTTTCACATCTGTAGGTGACTATGGGGAATACCATTGCTTTAACTACGCGGGATATTGCTAGATACTTACCTAATATATGTCAGTCACCCTATTATGCCCTCTCCAATCCAATCCAAACAGTTACAGCATAAAGGGTAACAACAACAACAACACTTTAATATTCCGTCTTTCTTCCCAAGGGGACTCAGAGTGGATTACAGTGTACACAGATACCAGCAAATATTCATTGCATTGTTACAATACAATGAGATAAACAAAAACAAAGTCAAAGGCTTCTCCTTTCATTTTTGGCTTTTGGAAGCAGAAAGGTACAGAAGAAAGGTATGTATTTTGGTGTTTAAAGTACATATGGGGAAATTTTCTTGTCCAAAGGACCATATTTATACTGGGCAAACACCCTGACATGTCAGAATGGGCAGAGCCAACCCTGCTTTTAGAATAAACTTACTTTGCATCTACCTAAATACTCTAAATAAATGCACCGGATCCTGTCTGATCTTAGAAGTTCAGCTGGGCCAGTCCTGGTTTGCAATTGGATGGGAAACTGCTAACAAATTACAGGTGATTCTAGACTATATTTTGGAGGAAGGAACTGGCAAAACCACCTCTGAGTATTCCTTGCCAAAAAAAAAAAAACCCTCTGAAATTCATGGGGCCCTCATAAACTGGCTTAAAGGCACAAAATCACACATACTGTCTTATAATGTATACACACATTAATTATACATAGCAGTAATCCATAAACATGCCACCCTACTGTTTGGAGATCTATATAAGAGACAAAGCATATATTGTACTCATTGATTGGTCACCTTTATATCCTATTTTTTCTTCAAGGAACCTTAGGCAGGATCATGTCTTTTCTTCTCCACACATTGTCCCTTCAACAGCCTGGTGAGGTAGATAGGGAAAAGACTAGCACCCAGTGAGTTTCATGGATTGCTTGTGATTTGAACCCAGATTTTCCAAAGTAATTCTTGAGCAACTAACCAACATCAGTGCTCCTATTTATAGGACATCAAATAACCTTAAAGATGTATGCAAAGTTCTGCATTAGCAGTGTTTTGTTCCCATGAGAAATTGCAGTAATAGGCTGCCCTACGAAACCACAAGAATGTCTTCAACTTTTCCCATTCTTTTTTTCCCTCCATGTGCCCTCTGGTAAAACACTAATGATAATTAAAATTATAAAATATCATTATAGTCCATCCCTTTCATCATGCAAACACAACAGGCATTGTCCAGGAACTAAAGGAGCATCTAGTCAGGTAGTCCAGAGTGAAGACATTTACAGTGCAGTGACGCATGGCAGTTGAAATGGCATCAGACTGCATTCATCTTACAATGCACACAAGCAGTCACCTGTGAGCTGATTCTCACCAAGGGTGGGTAGCATTTGTTGGAATCCAACCCCACACTGCCCAAGCCTGCAGTCCCCAATGAGGAACAGTTAGTTCATCTTAGTATGTAGCTTTTCATCTTAGTATGTAGCTTGTATATTGAGATCTTCCTGCTTGTTTGTCAGGAGGAGAGATGTAGTGCTTGGATATTTTTCCCTCTCTTTCGAATCTTAGAACAGACAGAGATAGAGATTAGCTTAGATCCAGTTCTTTTCTATTAAGAAATGTAGTTATTATTTTTGTAAATAAACCTTTTGTAACTGTTTAAGATTGAACTCTGCATGTTTGCCTCCTAAGCTCTTAATTCTTTACAGCCACAACACTTCACGCTCTGCTTGCTGTGAGCTAAATGCTCAACTATAAGCATTATGTTTTGTATTTTGGATGCTCTGTTTTTTTGGGTAGTTTTCCCTAACAGCATTGTAGTCAAACAACCACCCCACCTCACCCCAGAGCTTTATAGTTCATCAAGGGTTCAGAAATAAATACGACTTTTCCCCTTTAAAAAGACTCTTTCCAGACCTGTGCAGGATCAAAGCATCAGAAGATCAAGAATAAACCAGCAACAGCTATCATATTTGTATCTGTCCTTCATGATTTTCTATATAACTTTTATCTATCTGTATACTTAGCTTAGAGAAGACAATTATGCTGGGGAAAATGGAAGGAAAAAGGAAGAGGGGCCGACCAAGGGCAAGATAGATGGGTGGGATCCTTGAAGTGACTGAATTGACCTTGAAGGAGCTGGGGGTGGTGACGGCTGACAGGGAGCTCTGGCGTGAGCTGGTCCATAAGGTCACAAAGAGTCGGAAACGACTGAACAAATGAACAACACATCCTATATCTATTTCATAGAATTATTAAATGTAAGAACTTTTTATCAGAATATAACTAGATAGATCCAGATAGATCCAGAGACCTTCACCTTCCTGTAGAGAGATTTCCTGGACAGGAAGGGTGGGCAAACCCCCTGGGCCTTTTTCCAAGTCAAAGCAACCAGCCAGAACTGTTGTTTCAGAGATGAGTGATCTCCTGCCAGACCCAAACCTGTTTGTCTGTCTGCATGTGGTAAACCTCTTTTGTTGACAACCAAGCCTTTGAGTACCCAAAGGCTGAAGTCCCTACCTTTGTTTGGTATGGGACTGGACACTTGAGCTCATCAAAAGCCATCAACATATCTTTACTCTGTGTTTCCCAGACTGTGCCCTCCTTTGGGGGGGGGGGGGCAGCTCTGCAGCTGACAGGTCCTTCATTCTGACCAATCCCTGGTTGCCCTTCTCTCCTGCCAATCAATCCTGCCATGGATCATAGCCAGCCTCTTTTCTGATCAATCTGAGAGCAGGAAGTCTGAATAGCTATCAGAAATGTATAAGATATCATGTATTTCTCTGTATGTTTATGCTTGTACTTTTTGACGCTAGCCATGCTTGTATCCTTTCTGGCCAGATCGTAATTAAAGCCTCTGTTACCTGTCTTCACCTCTGGTGAATGTGTTCTTTAATCTGAAACTTTGAGTGTTAATGTAAAAACTCGCCAGGCAGGACCCTCCTTTAACCGTGGTCCACAGTCTAAATTCGACCTCAGCATTAACAGAGCTTGGAAAAATTCCTGTTTTGACTTCAGCTCTCAGAATCCTCCAACCAGGATAGTCACTATGAGTTGTAGTCTGAGTTTTAATATGCAAGCTTCCAGCACTACTGTGTGGACCCAAACTGAAAGTGGAGTTAGAAGTTTACTGCCCTTTGTCACATTCCCTGCATGGCCAAGAACAGGAGCAGTCTGTGCCTGCCTATATTGAGAAACTTCCAGACTAACTGATCTACATCAGAAACAACAAGTAGGCTCGGGTCAAAGCAAAGTGTTGCAGCCTCCCCTAGTTTGCATGTCCTGCTTCATTAATAACGTTTGCCCTCTCACTTGCACTTCTGATGCTCCTTGTCCACCTGTGCTCTGATTTTCATCTATGCCAATGTTTCTCAACCTGGGGGTCGGGACCCCTGGGGGGGGGTCGTGAGAGGGTGTCCGAGGRGTTGCCAAAGACCATCAGAAAACACAGTATTTTCTCTTGGTCATYTGGGTTACGTGTGGAAAGTTAAGTCCAATTCTATTGTTGGTGGGGTTCAGAATGCTCTTTGATTGTAGGTGAACTATAAATCCCAGAAACTACAACTCCCAAATGCCAAGGTCTATTTCCCCTAAACTYCACTAGTGTTCACATTAGGGCATATTGTGTATTTGTGCCAAATTTGGTCCTGATCCATCATTGGTTGAGTCCACAGATGTAGCTGAACTACAACTCCCAAACTCAAGATCCATGCCCACCAAACCCTGCTAGTGTTTTCCAATGGTCATGGGAGTCCTGTGTGCCAAGATTGGTTCAGTTCCGTCRTTGGTGGAGATCAGAATGTTCTTTGATTGTAGATGAACTATAAATCCCAGCAAGTACAACTCTCACATGATGAAATGAGTCCCTCCCCCCAACCCCACTAATTAATTTCCACGGCTGAATGTCACTGAACCATGGGAGCTGCACTTTTAATAGCTTTTTTTCTGCCAAAAGAGTGCTGGTGCTTCATCAAACTTCAACCCACAGGATCCCATTGCAGTGAGCCAGGGCAGTTAAAGTGGGCTCATACTGCATTCATTCTAAAGTGTAGATGCACCCGAAGTGGTACAAGCCTAGGTTGTAGAGTATATATAGCACTGTCTTCCAATACCCCATCTTTCTTTAGTTAACTTGTCGCTTGTGTTAAGTCAACCACCCACTTTGTTTAATAGTAGGACTGGCCCTAATGTCTAAAGTCACTGTTACCCTGAGACAACAGTGGTCAAAAGGGGAAGGAGAAATAACTAGGAATCAAGTGATTCACTGGAAAATTAAGGGGAAATAGTCAACAAGTTGTGATGAGGAAGGATTCGGAGCCAGCTGTCAAGGCAACAGCTGGTCCAGCTCCTCATTGAGAGGTTTGGAGCTTGTTTCCCATGACTTGACTCAAAGAGGCACTGGAGAGGGAGGAATAAGAAGAGGCAGAGGAGAAGGAGAATATGGCACTAAAGAAGTGCATAGCTCCTTCAGTAAAGCTTGTTTAATTCCGCAGGCTTACTGTTGCTAGAGAAGGTCACAACACAAACAGAATGATCGTTTTAAAAATGTATGCTGAACCATATTTCCCAAAGATGCTACTGGTGCCTGTGAAGAAAACACTCCAAACTGTTTGCTTTGGAATACAGAAGGCTGGTGATTCTCCACATATGCACATTGGGTTCTCAGTTCAGCTTTTTTAAAATAATAGCGCCAGGATATTTTGAAGTTGATAGTGACAGAAATCTGTTTTAAAAGAATCATGCGGTAGAATATCCCATTTTTCTTGTAGTCTTTCTAAACCAAGCCTGGTGCATGGGGCTAGTTTGGCACAACTTGCAGATCTAATGTCAGCACCTGGCATTATAGGGGAAACACCACAGTGAACATGAGCTATCTAGGGCTGACATTTTGATTATTCTTTTTAAAAAACAGATTATATTTATAAGATTTGGAAATCATGCGGCCCTATGTCTCTTCTCAGAATGTAAATCCCATCATCCCTTGCCAGTGGCTGCATTATTTTGAATGGACAGAATTTGCAGGCCAAAAACCTCCAGAGAACCACACCATTTCTAAAATAATAGAGGAGATGCGACTACATCTGCTGGATGATGGTGATTTATTTTACAGTATTTATATTTATTGCTAACTGCCACTTAAGGCAACCCCATGAAGGAGAAATCTCTCAATAAGCCTATTGTGCTCAGGTCATGCAGTGTATCCATTTGGGATGTGGTCTTTCCGTTTTTCTATCTTACCCAAGAATTATTGTATTTTCCAATGAACCATATCTTCTAATCGTATTGATAAAGTACCACTGTCTCAGTTTAGTCATCTTGTCATCTAGCCAGGCTTAATTTGCTTCTACAGTATCTGTAGAACTCTCCTCCAGCACCACATTTCAAAAATAATTGGAATTTCTTCTTATTACTTTTCCCATCTACACATAGAAATGAGAAATACAATGGCATGGGCAATCCTAACATCATAATAATAATAATAATAATAATAATAATAATAATAATAATAATAATAATAATTCAGACAGACAGAGTTTTGGAGCACAATACTTCTGACCCCACGATCGTGTTAAAAAACAAAGTATGGATCATTGATGTTGCAATCCCAGGTGACAGAAGGATTAAAGAGAAACAACTGGTAAAGCTGACACAACATGAGGATTTAAAGATTGAAATGCAAAGACTCTGCCACAAGCCAGTCAAGGTGGTCCCAGTGGTGATCGGCACACTGGGTGCAGTACCTAAAGACCTTGGCCTGCACTTAAACACAATAGGCGCTGACAAAATTACCATCTGCCAGCTGCAGAAGGCCACCTTATGGGGATCTGCACGCATTATTCGCCGATACATCACAAAGTCCTAGACACTTGGGAAGTGTCCGATGTGTGATCCAATACAACAGCCGGCAGAGTGATCTTGTCTGCTGTGGAATCATTTTGTGTTTCAAATAATAATAATAATAATAATAATAATAATAATAATATTTGTATTCCGCCCTGTCTCCCCAAGGGAACTCAGGACGGATTCCAACAAACAAAAGGCATTCAATGCCTTGACAAGACCATAAAGTCAAATACAAGTACAAGTACAATGACAACCTGACCAAGTCAAAGATATGTCTTTATATTCTGGTTCTTGTCCATTTCCTTCAGCATTGCCCTTCCAAGTCCTAGTCTTTTTCTGATTCATGACTGAATCCACGTATGGAGAATTCTGAACTTTTTCTGTTTACAATAAAAGCATATCTAATAGAATACTGATCAAGAGAAAGAAGGCGGACAGGCAAGGATCCTTTTCTAAATGCCTTTTTACAGTTCTTGGAATTTCTTATGTCAGTTCTGCAAACCAAAAACAGAAGATCAGGATGCAAATCCACTCTCTCCAATAGCTCCCTTCCCAAATTGGTCAATCAGATGTCTGTGGGATAATAATAATAATAATAATAATAATAATAATAATAATAATACACTTTATTTATATTCTACTTTATCTCCTCAGAGGGACCCAGAGCAGATTACAGTTTACACATATAAGGCAAACATTCGATGCCTTTTAACATAGTGAACAATGACATACAATACACAGACAGAGGTAAAGGCCTTCCCCTTTCCATCTCCGGCATCTGGAGGCGATGCTCAACTCCGGCCATGGGGAGGTGCTATTATTCCATTTTTCCATGCCAAGGAACCTGTTGTCCATATAATTCTCCAATCGTTGACAAGTCTGCATATCTGCATGAGGCACCTTTTAACCTCCCTATGGAGGCAGTACCTATTGATCTACTCGCATTACATGCTTTCGTACTGCTAAGTAGGTGGAAGCTAGGGTTGAGAGATGGAAGTCACCCCGACTCGCAGGTTCAAACGGCTAGCCCTCCAGTCAGCTGATTTCCTGCAGTTAGCGGCTTAACCTGCTGTGCTACCGCAGTCCTGCATGGACACAAATGCATGTCATAAAGGCAGTTGCTGCCTGTCATAATTATCAGAATATGAAATTACTGCACCCCGAAATTATTTTTAAAAAGATAGCTTGCAGACTTTCCCACCTGACATGTCCAAGGGATGCTCCAATTCAATGCCATTACAGTAATCTAGTGGAGGCGTTCCATAAGTCACTGTCCTCCTAAAGCTAACTTTTCTTCAAGTTCAAATGTATTTGGAACAATCTTACTGGGTTGCAGCATTTTGAAGGGGTGTTTCCAATGGATATGAACTTTGTGGTCTTTTGCTGTAATTTCCATATTTATAACCGAGTGACTGAAGAATAGTCGATATAACCACAGTCGTATTTCACACACAGCAACCCAGACTTTCACATCTTATCACACTTTTCAAATACTGAACAATGTTTATGTAACTTTCAAGGTGAAAATTGAACAGGCAACTCCCTTCACAGCCCACTGAACTGCATCTATTTCCTCCAAGAGGGATAGTGAACAACTTAAAAACTTAGATTACCGTAATGAGCTTTTGATTGGGGCTGCCCCTAAAGACTGCAAACTCAAGATCTCTTATTCACATATTGTATTCAGTTAACAGGCTTGTGCATTTTCGGAGGTGAAGAGAAAGGACCCACAATATCGTCCAGGGAAAGATACAATAAGAAAAACATTAAAGAGGCAAAATGGTTCATTTAATGTTTGCACCATGAAGGATGAACAGGGCCAGTTTGAATGGAGGGAAAACGCAGCAAATCTTCCTGCCCACACAGTTATGAACACATGCTACAGCTCTATCGCCCACCATAACCTTTCCTCCCTGCAGCTCTTCTAAGCCACAATCTCTTGGAAAGAGGCTGGAGTTCAATGAGTTGGAGAGAATGAGAAATAGAGAGCAAAGGGATCTTGAAGCAGCGTTGAGGCTGAAAGAGGTTGTAGCATCAGTTTCTGTAAACTGGAAGTGCATCCACACTGCATAATTACTGCAGATTGACACCACTTTAACTGCCATGGCTCAATACTATGGAATCATGGGAGTAGTAGTTTTGACATGATCTTTAGTCTCTTTTGCCAAAGAGTGTTGGTGACCCACCAAACTACAAATCCTAGGATCCCATAGCACTGAGCCATGGCAGCGAAAGTGAGGTCAAACTGCATTCATTCTACAGCGTAGATTCATCCCTAAAAAGCAGACATTGATTGGGGCCTCCTCTAAATCTTCTAAGAGGCCATTTCAAATCTTGATGTTGGAAATTACAACCTTCTTCAAACCTCTAATCATTTGTTTATTTATAATCCTATTGTTTACTTATCGTATGTATGTTCTGATATGCAGCTTTCTTTCCTTGCTCTATGTTTTTCCTGAGAAGTTGTGGGAGGGGCTGCAGACCACATGATCCGCCTGAGACGAGCACATAGCACAAACTTTTTAAGACTTCGGGACTGCTCAGATCGCAGACTTCCAAACACTTGCCTGTTGTTTATTGTGAGAGAGATGTTCTGACCAGATGGGACAGAAACTATCTCAAACATAACTATAACTGACTGACACATTGGGTATGCTGAACACATGAAGGTCATGAGTAAACCAAATATGTTATTTTTACCAAAGTCTACTTTATTTTGTCTCATGAGTGCATAATATAAAACAAGTTGTTTATGGGAGAGTAGATATATTTTTGGAAGTGTTTATCAACATTTCTTTTCTTTTTTTTTGTAAATAAATTTCTGTTGAGTTTCCGGATGACAATGAAAGTGGGGGAACATATAGTTGGTATAGGAAAGTAGGAAACTATAGATTGTAGATCCATAAAAGAAAAGAGAAAGAAAAAAACCAAAAAAAACCCCCCAAATATGTATGTATATATCCAGTCGTCTTTATCTCCAGTCGTCAAGTCTCTTATGTTTTATTAAGTCGGTTTCTTTCCATGTTCTCTCTTCTTTCTTTTTTATTTCAAAGAAGTTTGGGATATAACATCGAAAGAGTGAGAACAATTTTTAGAAAGGAAAGTTTGAGAAAGAAGGGGAGTGTTAAAAGAAGAAATACCTAATACCAAAAGTAGAAAAGCTAAAAAGTGTTTATCAACATTTCTGAAGAACTGCTGTTTTTAATACAGTGATGTTATGGCTGATAGGAGACATAATACCAAGAGCGATGCTTTGTGTGAGGCAGAAAAGGTATGTTTATTTTCAGCTGAGACCCTGGCATGGATTCATGTCCAAAAGTCAACCAGAGCCCCGATAAAGGGTTGACTTTCCCTTTTATACATCTTCAAATGCAGGCAAACAAAGAAACATGCTTCTACATATGTAACATCACCACTACATCACTTTAGCATCATAGAAATATCAAATTATATCTTCCACATGCAAGGGACATATCTTCATATTTTTTCTATAGTTTCCTACTTTCCTATACCAACTATATGCTCCCCCACTTTCATTGTCATCTGGAAACTCAATAAAAACTAAAGCAGCTTACAGCAATAGAGATCCATCAAGGGACCTACTTTTGACCTGTCAGGAGAGAGAGAGAAACTCCTTACTTTTAGAAGCAAGAAGATATGGCCTGTACTAAGCTGTACCAGTCTCTGGAGTATATAGATAACATGCCCCCCTTCTTCTCCCCCTTTCAACACAGATCTACTTCAGCATTCTTTCTGTCCTGTCAGCTTGGCTTCCTAACGCAGAGAGAACCTGTTTTTCTCCTATATTTCAGTGCTTGCAATGTACATACAATCTATATAAATAAAAATGTAATGTTCGTTTGTGGGATTAACAAAACTCAAAAACAACTGGACGTATTGACACCAAATTTGGACACAAGACACCTAACAACCCAATGTATGTCCTTCACTCAAAAAATTGATTTTGTCATTTGAGAGTTGTAGTTTCTGGGATTTATAGTTCACCTACAATCAAAGAGCATTCTGAACCCCACCAACGATGGAATTGAACCAAACTTGGTACACAGTTCTCCCATGACCAACAGAAAATACTGGAAGAGTTTGGTGGGCAGTGTCCTTTGGTTTTGGAGTTGTAGTTCACCTACATCCAGAGATCACTGTGGACTCAAACAATGATGGATCTGGACCAAACTCTACACGAATACTCAATATGCCCAAATGTGAATATTGGTGGGGTTTGGGGAAAATAGAATCTTGACATTTGAGAGTTGTAATTGCTGGGATTTAAAGTTCACCTACAATCACAGAGCATTCTGAACCCCACCAATGATATAATTGGGCCAAACCTCCCACACAGAACACCCATGTGGGTCACAGCAACGCGTGGCAGGGGACGGCTAGTATATGTATAAGTATCTATATTTCCAATATCTCCACATCAGTGGCATATTCTCTTTTTCCTAACAGATCCGAGACAACACGTCATTCAGTCTAACAACTGAGGCCAGTTGCCTTGCATAATTACATTTGGTTGTATACCACATGAGAAGATTCTACTCAAACGGGTTTTTGGCTCTTCTCTAAAAGGTTCTGATCTCTAAAAGGTCATGCTTTTCTAAAACCCGAATATGCTGCATTGCAGGAGCCTACTACCCATCAGAGGAGAGTGAAATGACAAAAGACAGCCCCCAAAGTTGAATGAAGGTTTCAGCAAAGCAGACTGTAGATGAAAAAAAAAACCAGTATAAGGTTCATCAAGTATTCTGATCACAGACCGTGGTTTTCTGTACAGCTTTGAAGCTGCATAGGTCCAGCCTGGGTCACGAACCAAATGAAAAAGCAATGCCTGCCAGCTGCATTCCAACTTAAAGAGGTGGTCTGGAATGGCAATTGAGACTGACTTATTTCAATATCACTCACAGGACAGCATTCACAGGAAGCTGTCACAGGGACATCTACACTGTTGAATTAATACAGTTTGACTCATATTTGACTGCCATGGCTCAATGCTATGGAATCATGGGAACTGTAGTTTGGTGAGGCGCCAGCTCTCTTTGATGGAGAAAGCTAAAGACCTTGTAAAACTATAACTGTTGCCAATAGTAGTGCAGATTTTGAAGAGATACGAGAAGAGATTCTATTGCATCTCCATGTCATGAAGGCGCTTCAAGCAAACCCTTGTTGGGACCGCCTTCCATCTGGAAACATATGTCTTCATAGTGAAAGACAACGTTGATCAGAATAGGTCAAGACTCTGCTTTTGGAAGACAATGAGACTTGGCCAAGAGATGAGATGAACTTTTAAAACATTGTGTTTGTACAGTAACTATTTGCTTAACTGTTTTTCATAGATATTTTTATACACTTAGTAATAATATTTTGCAATGCACATGATTTTGTTGTGTTCTTGTATCACTTGATTTTGAATGGTATGCAAGCTGCTTGGGATCCTAGCCAGGGAAGCAAGTGGGATATAAATGAAATAAATCCACACAAGCATCGAACCCTTGTGTTGCTCAGTGTCCCTCTTGGTGCTAAAAATATTTATTTTGTTTTTCAGATCCCTTGATCTGTAAAAATCCTGGAGGCGGTCACAGAGGAGGAGAGAGAAACTGGTTTGACTGACAGCAAGTGTGGCTCTGAACCGTGGAAGTGGGTGTTTGGCTCGGCATCCAGTTACTTAGATCTTATCAGCACCCCAAGGAGATTTTTTTATTTGGTAACTTAAATCTTATGATTCCTTTTCCTTCTCTCACTTGCGTGGGGGAGATTAGTGGGCACACCACAGCATGGCAGTTGTGTAGCTTTTGCCTGCCCACCTTTCTATTGTGTGCGACTGCAAAGCTTACAGTGTCTCTTAACCACTTAGAGACGCTTTGGATTAGAACAACCACCGCTAATGCAAAGGAAGCCAGTCCTTTAGCATCAAAGGCAAAGAGAAGAAGCCAGAGATAATCTTATACTCTTTCATATAAGGCAGGTTACAAGGCTCTTTTTTGGCAGAGTCCTGCCTTTTTAGAGAATCAGTTTTCCCATATATATATATATACACACAGTTATAGCTGTTTGATGCCACCTTAACTAAAGTGGTTGCCAGCCAGAGGCCCCATCTACACTGACTATATGACAAGAACATCTATGTAAATAGAAGGTCGGCTGCTGTCCTCTCCTTTTTGCCTTGTCTTTTACTCGTGTTGCATTTTGAAAAGGTCAAATAAATAAATAATGATAATTATTACACTGACTATAAAATCCAGTTTCTGAATGCAGAATATCTGCTTTAAACTGGATTACATGAGGCTGGGTGTACACTGCTATATAAACCAGATTTTCAAAGCGGATAATCTATGGCCCCTTCTACACTGCCATATAAAATCCAGATTATCTGATTTGAACTGGATTGTGTGGCAATGTAGAGTCATATAATTCAGTTCAAAGCAGATAAAATGGATTATCCGATTGGATAATCTGGATTATAAGGCAGTTTAGAGGGGACCTCAGGCTGAATTTATACTGCCATATAATCCAGATTATCAAGACGATAATCCACATTATCTGATTTGAACTGGATTATATGAGTCTATACTGCCGCATGTGTATATGACAATTATACTGACAATTATACTGGGGGAAATGGAAGGAAAAAGGAAGAGGGGCCGACCAAGGGCAAGATGGATCGATGGTATCCTTGAAGGAGCTGGGGGTAGCCATGGCCGACAGAGAACTCTGGTGTGGGCTGGTCCATGAAGTCACGAAGAGTCGGAAGCGACTGAACAAATAAACAACAACATACTGCCATAATCCAATTCAAAGCAGATAATGTAGCTTTTATATGAAAGTGTAGATGTAACCAGAGTCTACACTGCCATATAATCCAGTTTAAAGCAGATAATCTGCATTCAGTGTCGATGGGCCCCCAGATAACTCAGCAAACTATAAATTGCAGCACCTATAGGGTATGACCACAGAATCAAAGTATCAATGTGGTGTAACTGTGCCGTGTAAAACAACTCACAGACCAGGCATGTAGGCGGGGGGGGGGGGGGGAGGCTTGAGGGGCTTCAGCCCCCACCCCCGAAATTCTCATGGTGGTTCGCGAAAAGGCCTTACTGGTGCATTATTTAAACTGTTATGTTTATTCATATCATGATCTGATCACCACACTCAATATATCCCATATGCATGGAGGTATTGGGGTAATGATACAAAAGGTTTGCTAGGCTAGACCCTCTTTCACTCAGACTCAGCCCCCCCCGCAACTCCCCCCCCCCCCGAAACCCCCCCCCCCAAAAAAATTCAACGTGGTGTAACTGTGCCGTGTAAAACGACTCACAGACAAAACCAGCATTTAACATTCTTAACCTGTTAAGAATTCTGTGCTAATGAGCCATTGAACGGTGTTTAATGATTATGTATAGCATCTTCACCAATGTTCTTTGAAGTCTGGTTTCAGTTCCCAATAGAAAACTAAATGTGCCAGGATTTTAGCCATTGTCAACGGCATCACTGAAGCTCCTTCAGACACATTGTGTGTACATTGATATCCCACTAGTTTTGGGAGATATTCAGTATTTCTCTTTTTATGTTTTTCCCTCAGTTTTCTCATCTGATGAATGTGATGCCTCCCTGTTTCCTAGGAAGTTGCAAATCTTACACATCATGTCTGTCCCGCATCTCTGCCTCTTAAAGGTGCTGGCGCTGCAGCTGCATAGATATTTAATATATTCTGGGGGTTTCTCTCCAGTAAGGAGAAAACATCTCATATTCCAGCCTCTTCTCCCTTTGCAATGTTTTCAGCGTAGGCTTTGGTCATTACCAGGAAGAGCCTCCTCCAGCTCACAGTTGGCAGCGCCAGCTGTGTCTTTCCGATCCCAGCCAAAAGAGCCAGCCCAGCAAGCCCACTCCTGAAGCACATCCAGCAGTGACAAGTCCAAGAGAAATGGACTTCAGCTGCCCACACAACCTTATCTGGGAGTGAGCTCCATTCCTCTCAGTGGGACTTACTTTCAAATAGACATGGGGTTGGACTATGGTTTCTTTGTTATAGTTATCGAGAAATCATATTCCCCAAAATATGGATTTTATCAAATGATATAAAACTATCATGAACTAGTAGAGCTTCAGCCTTACAAATGGCCAGTGGGCTGTTCATCCTGCCTCTTTTCATTTGCTCCACCCTGAAATGCAGACCTGCCACCCACAAAAGGAAAATTGCATAATCTTCTTAACTAAACACATCATTCTCTGGAAAGTCAGCTGAAGAGGAAATGGCTAAATATCCCCATCGGTCGAGGATAGTCATGTTCATCCATAGGAAAAATTCCATTCACATACCTCCAGAAGTCTACTTTGTTTCATTCATTCACTCGCAAATCTTTGTTTTAATATTTTTTCTGCAATCTCGCAATGTCAGCAGGTTGCCGGTCTAGGTAAACCAAACAAACCCTTCCCCCCCTTCTAATCTGTAACCTGGGAATGTATGTATGTATTTTCAATGTACCCGATCCCAGTACAAAAGGCAACCAGAGGCAGAAGGGGAGACCACTCAAGACACATACAGACACACAAAGTGTCCCCTGTTACCACAGCTGAGTAAGCCCATTAACAAAGTACATCATTCCATTGAAAAGTTAATATGTTTCCTGCTCTTGCTGAGGGATTTTCCTGCTTCCCATTAAGGTCTTTTTGTTGTATGTCAGCCTGTTCAGCCTGTGATTGTGTCTAATGATCAGGTTGCTTTGGATGATGGGAATGACAATGTTAGGTTCTTGTGGGTTTTTTCGGGCTATAGAGCCATGTTCTAGAGGCATTTCTCCTGACGTTTCGCCTGCATCTATGGCAAGCATCCTCAGAGGTGTGAGGTCTGTTGGAAGTAGGAAAAATGGGTTTATATATCTGTGGAATGGCTGGGGTGGGGCAAGGAGCTCTTCCCTGCTGCAGTTAGGTGTGAATGTTTAGCTGATCACCTTCATTAGCATTTGAAGGCCTGCCTGAGCCTGGGAAAATCTTTTGTTGAGAGGTGTTAAGATGTGCCTGGTTGTTTCCTCTCTGCTGTTTTGCTGTTGTAATTTTAGAGTTTTTTAATACTGGTAGACAGATTTTGTTCATTTTCATGGTCTCTTCCTTTCTGTTGAAATTGTCCACATGCTTGTGGATTTCAATGGCTTCTCTGTGTAGTCTGACATGGTGGTTGTGAGAGTGGTCCAGCATTTCTGTGTTCTCAAATAATATGCTGTGTCCAGGTTGGTTCATCAGGTGCTCTGCTATGGCTGATTTCTCTGGTTGAAGTAGTCTGCAGTGCCTTTCATGTTCCTTGATTTGTGTCTGGGCGCTGCGTTTGGTGGTCCCAATGTACCTACTCCCAACAGACCTCACACCTCTGAGGATGCT
Source organism: Anolis sagrei ordinatus (assembly GCF_025583915.1). Lineage (NCBI taxonomy): Eukaryota > Metazoa > Chordata > Lepidosauria > Squamata > Anolidae > Anolis > Anolis sagrei. The sequence continues at coordinate 167,489,933 of NW_026844366.1, read as the reverse complement.
TGCCATAGATGCAGGCGAAACGTCAGGAGAAATGCCTCTAGAACATGGCTCTATAGCCCGAAAAAAACCCACAAGAACCTAGTGATTCCAGCCATGAAAGCCTTCGACAATATATATTTTTCTTTTTTTTTCCTCTGATGGGAATGGGGATGCTGTTCATGAAGATGTTCCTGAAGGGAATGGGGATGATGGTCTGATTCCTAGGCCTGGTTTTAGAGATGTGGGGCATGAATGCAGTTCAGTTGATGGCTTAGACAGGGAATCTCAAGGTCTTGAGCCTGGGAGAAGCTCTGAGCTGCAGTCCCAGGTCAGTTATCTCCAGGTGCAGATTTTAATGAAGCCTTGAACAGATGAAGAGCTTTTAGCCAGCAGAGACAAACAAATCAGAAACTAAGGCACTCAGACAGATTAGGACAGAAGCTAGTAACGAAACTAAAACTAAGGAAAAATCCATTCCTAGCTGTTTGGGAAACAAAGTAGATATATAGTTGCCAAGTCTAGCTTCAGATGAAGCAACGTTGGATTCACGAATAGTTCTCCATGGACCTTGGTCTTTGTTTGATTCCTATTTAAGTGCCTTTGCTGTTGTTTTTGCCTTTGATATCAAGCCTCTGGATTAATGGACTTTCTTGAACTGTATCTCTGTGGATTTATTGCTCTTTTTACTTCCTAATCATTTGGACTTGCCTTTTTACTGTGGAATACTTTTATTGTTTTGGCTTTTACTATCTTCAATAAACTGCTTGCTATTTTAACTCAACTGTGTGGTATTGAGAGTCGGAGGGAATCCTGCTCTGGAATACAACACTGCTGATAAAGGTCAATGCATAACCTCATCTAGTGTACTCTTGATCACTCACAAATTCTCATAATGTTTCACCAGATCTTTTCCTTTGTAAATACGCAGCCTGAATTGGTATTGGATTCATTTGCATGTTTACCATGCTACTTTCTGGGGGTTACGCTCCTTTCGGAGACGGAATCAGAAACAAACTCAAACTTCAAACCAACAAATGACAGCTGTATTTTTTTTACCACAACAGGGAACACCAACCAGCGATGACATCAGAAGGAATCTCCAGCCAACAGGAGCACGGATCCTAGCTGTACCGGTTTTGAGCCAATCAGAGGCTGGTTTGGGTATTCTGAATAACTGTCAAAGTGAATAAATATGTTCTGTATTTTCCACTACTTGAGCACTATCTTTGCTGATATCCGCTTTGCCCACTGAGAATCAAAGACCTATGCTTTTGCCTTTGCACCCGTCTGAGCTTCTTTCGACTTTCTGGTTGCTTTTAGCCCTCTGGGCTCCCCAAACCCAACAATTTAGGGGAACTGAAATTACTGAACATTATCTTACACACACAGTCACTACATTTTTTTTCTTTTGTTCGCCAAATGATATTTGGATGAGTTTTGTGAAAAAGTTCCACCAACGGATATCAGAATTTTCTTTACAATACAGATCTGTGGTGGCTTTCTTAACAACTGATATAAAGGTATTTCTTGTTCATGAATTACTTACCTGAACCAGATTGATCTGCTAAATAAAGTATTATTTAAAGCTCCAAGAGTTATAAATATACAGTGAGGAACTGGAAGAGAGAGTAATTGATAATTACTTTGGAGTAAAACAAAAGAGTTGACAAACTGAAAAGAGCTCATACACAAACCTTAATGGAAAGTGATTTTAATGGGAGATATAGCCTTGGGTTAGTGTTGTGCTCAGTTGCTTTATGAATGGTATATGCAGTCTCTGTTTCATCCAATTATGATATATGAATTCAGTCATTTAGACCAACAGCGCATGCATCTGCATTGTAGGGTTTATTCAGCTTGGCACCACTTTCATTGTCATGGCTCATTACTATGGAATCAAAGGAGGCTGGATCTACATTGCCATATAATCCAAATTATCAAAACAGATAATCAACATTATCTGCTTTGAACTGGATTATCCGAGTCTACACTGCCATATAATCAAGTTCACAGCAGATAATCTGGATTTTATATGGCATGGGGCCTATGAGTCTACACCAATGGCTCTAAATCTAGGGAATAATGTTTTTAAAGGAATGTTTCCTTAATGATAGGTCCATAATTATTCATGAAATACATATCCCTCTACACTCAATTTTCTTTTCTATCTTTACATGAAGCGTCTCTTATCTCAACAACCCTCTAAAAACCCTTAAGGGAAACAGAAGTGTTAAATTGCAATCTAAAAGGAAACATTTGATGGAAAAGTGGGTGTTATAGCTCACTTTTATTAACTAAGCAATTGTACATCCCGAAGAATTAAAATGTAATGAATTTTGGTTAGGATGGAGTCCAACTTTTTGCGTTCTCAACAAATAGAAAGCATGAAATGTTGACTCTTCGGGTGTAGGGTAGGCCCTATTTTGTATATTTTGGCTTGTCTAATGAGTCATGCATCCACAAGCTTATAAATGCCGCGTTCGACAACACCAGCAATGAGGCATCATGCAGAATAGGGAAAAATCTTCAAACCTGTGAAATGAACTGTTTCATCTAGTTAGTAAGACTGTTTAAAGAAATCCAATCTGATGGGTAAAAGGCTATGTTCTGAAAATTCATATGCCGATAATTAGAGAACAGGAATGTAACACATACACACACCCAACATATACTGGCAAAGGCTTGCAGTGACCCGGTAGGTCTATTCAGGAAATCTGTGGCAAAAAGAACAAAGGTTGCCCAAGAAACAGCGCTGAGGTTGTACTGGGTGGGCGAAATGATATAGCAGAGAGGCATTAGAAAGGAGAGAATCATTAACCAAACAAGACTCCTTTACTTCATCTTACAAAACATCATTGTTATATTTTCATGTATGTTTCACAATGTAAGTAATTCCTAGTCAAATATTTCAAGCAGGGCTTTTGTTTGAATCCGCACTCTTCTAGATGTGCCTCAATTTTTACTGTAGACTAGTGTCTTTCCAAGGCTGGGGTGAAAATTGCTGGAAGAAACATTAACAACCTTAGATATGCAGATGGCACCACTTTGATGGCCGAAAGCGAGGAGGAGCTGAGGAGCCTTCAAATCAAAGTGAAAGAAGAAAGCAAAAAAGCTAGGGTGCAGTTAAACATCAAAAAAACCAAGATTATGGCAACGAATGATTGACAACTGGGAAATAGAGGGAGAAAACGTGGAGGCAGTGACAGACTTTGTATTTCTAGGTGCAAAGATTACTGCAGACACAGACTGCCGCCAGGAAATCAGGAGACGCTTACTCCTTGGGAGGAGAGCAATGACCAATCTTGATAAAATAGTGAAGAGTAGAGACATCACACTGGCAACAAAGATCCGTATAGTCAAAGCAATGGTATTGCCCGTAGTAAACTATGGATGTGAGAACTGGACCTTAGGGAAGGCTGAGCAAAGGAAGATAGATGCTTTGGAACTGTGGTGTTGGAGGAAAGTGCTGAGAGTGCCTTGGACCGCCAGAAGATCCAACCAGTTCATACTTCAGGAAATAAAGCCCGACTGCTCATTGGAGGGAAGAATAGTAGAGGCCAAGATGAAGTACTTTGGCCATATCATGAGGAGACAGGAAAGCTTAGAGAAGACAATGATGCTGGGGAAAATGGAAGGAAAAGAGAAGAGGGGTCGACCAAGGACAAGATGGATGGATGGCACCCTTGAAGTGACTGGCTTGACTCTAAAGGAGCTGGAGGAGGTGACAGCCGACAGGGAGCTCTGGCGTGGGCTGGTCCATGAGGTCACGAAGAGTCAAAAGTGACTGAACAAATGAACAACAAAGTGTCTTTCCATTACATTGTGAAGAAGATTCTGAATGGCAACCATAATTGCCATTCAGCACACTCCAGAAACAGTCTCTCTGTCTCTGCTTCTCTGCAAGCATCTGCATAGCCCAAGCCTGCAAAAATGTAACAGTATCCAAAACTCCCAGGCTCAGCCAGCTCCCTGAACATAGTCCGACAAATCAGCTTCATGCATCTTATTTTACAGTTGACACACACACTAACTGATTTCTTACATGCTTCAACACCATTGACCGGTTTTGAGGCTACAAAAGCTCTCTGAAGTCTATTGTGTGTTTTCTTCTTATTCAAGTTTGAATTGTCTTGGAAAATGTATTTATATCTGTTCTCTCAATTAACCTGCAGAGGAGTTGGAGTATTATTCTAACAGTCAGTGGCATGTCATAAGGTGAAATTGACTGACAAGAGTCTTCCTCCCCCTCTGAAACAACTGAAATAACCACAACTGGAGATGAGGAAACAGGCAGGTTGGACTTTTTGCCAAGGAGGTGAAAAGCATGTTGGTTTTGTCGATAATTTGGAGGGGGCGGGGGGACATAAAGGACAAGGTTTGTGTTCATGCTAGCTATTATCTTGGATTGGGGTATGTTTATACTGTGGAATAAATGGAATTTAATTGCCATACTCTGATGCTATTGGAACCTGGAATTTGTGGTTTGGTGAGGCATCAACTCTTTACAGAGAAGACTAAAGAGTTCATGAAACTACAACTCCCAGCATTTCATATCACGGAGTTTTTTGGGGTTTTTTTTGTCGTGTCAGGAGTGACTTGAGAAACTGCAAGTCGCTTCTGGTATGAGAGAATTGGCTGTCTGCAAGGACGTTGCCCAGAGGACGCCTGGATGATTTTGATGTTTTTATCATCCTTGTGGGAGGCTTCTCTCATGTCCCCGCATAAGGAGTTGGAGCTGATAGAGGGAGCTCATCTGCCTTTCCCTGGATTCCCTGGACTCCCTGTCGGTGTTCAGTCCTGCCAGCAGAGGGGTTTAACCCACTACGCCACCTAGGGCTCTTATATCATTGAGCTAAAGTGGTGCCAAACTGCACTAATCCTACAGTATAGATCCACCCTACAATTCCTCAGCTGCAATCCCTAGAGATGATTGCTTGACAGTTCTACAAACTGCCACCTGAAACATTGGGTCCTATATCCCAGGATCTGATCCCAGGTTTTCTGCTTTAAATTGAATTATATGAGTCCACCTGCCAGATAATCTGTGATAAATAGAAAACCTGGGATCAAATCCTGGGATATAGAGCCTGTCTGGAAGGGCCCAGTAACTTTTCCGAAGTCTCTCAAAGGTTACTGGGACACCTTCCACACAGCTGAATAAAATCCCACGTTATCTGCTTTGAACTGGGATATATGGCAGAATGGATTATAATCTAGATTATACGGCAGTGTAGAAGGGGCCTCAGATATTTCACCACGTTCCCATATGAAAATATAGGCATCTATACATTTTGGATAGTATACTAAGGCTTCTTCCACATAACTGAATAAAATCTCACATTATCTGCTTTGAGCTGGAATATATGGCAGTGTGGATTCAAATAACCCAGTTCAAAGCAGATATTGTGGGTTATTCTGCCTTGATATTCTGAGTTATATGACTATGTGGAAGGACCCTGGGAGCCTCCAATCCTTATTGAAGGAGTGTTGTGACTGATGGATCAATCAAATCAGCTTCAGGTGTTGCGTGCCATTTGCACTACACAGTTACAATGCCATGATTCCACTTGAACTACATCCTATAGACCCCTGGAATTAGAAAGTTTGGTCAGAGACGCTGAAGCAAATCCCATAGATGCAATAGAATGAAGTGTCAGTTTGGTCTAACTGTTCTTGTTGAGACTGCAGAACAGGATTACAAAGAGAAAGTGTAATCAAAATGTACTTCTGCTAATTGCTTTGCCAGTTGTATTGTTAACTGCACAGCATAGCTTGTGGCAGCGTCAGAGGAAAGTGAGGAGGACTAAGGAGTTAGGAAAACAACAAAAGACTTGACTGAAACTCAAGGCTGGACAAATAGGGAGTTAGGAGTTGCCTGAGAATAGAAGCAGAGACAGCCCGCTTGAAAGATAAGCCCTCCAGCAATGAAGTCCTAGAGATGACGAACAAAGGCTTTACTGAGGCTTCTCGGCACATACTCAGATTGCCTGAAGAGAGGAGGAGGTGAGGGGGGAAGAAGGAAGGATAGAAATGTGAGTGTGGTGTGCATTTTAAAAATCTATGTATAAAAGCTGTTGCCCCTTCCTTTCTCGGTGTGCTACTTCCCTGGCTTGATTCATTGCACAGGCCCACCTCTTAGGGCAGTGGTTCTCAACCTGTGTCCCCAGATGTTTTGGCCTTCAACTCCCAGAAATCCTAACAGCTGGTAAACTGGCTGGGATTTCTGGGAGTTGTAGGCTAAAACACCTGGAGACCCACAGGTTGAGAACCACTGTCTTAGGGCACTTCCACACATTACTTAAATGTGTGCTGAAGTGGGTTTTAAAAACCCACTTCGGCACGCATTTAAGTCCCCACCCAACCCAAAAAATGAAGGTTTTTCTGGGCAGCGGTGTCTACATGCCATCCTGATTACTATCGAGATGGCATGCAGCCATCCCAAAGCCCCCCAAAACAACCCCTTAAAAGAAAAAAAAACTTACCCCGCTATCATTATGGTCCTCCTTGGGCCCTCCTGGTGCAAGGAAATGGTGTGCCAGGTGACTGGGTGGGGTGGGGGGTGTCCTCTTCATTTTTCAGGCCCATGGAGTCTGAAAAACTGATATGGCTGTGTGGATTGGGCCCGGGGATTGTGTGACACAGTCCCTGGGACCATTCTACACAGGGCCCAAACCTGGTAAAGCCCGGATCATATTTAAGATCCAGGTCTTATCAGGTATTTAATTAATTTGGTTTTACCAGAGGCGTCATTTGGATGCCTTCTGTAAAACCAAGACAAGTCTCAATTTTAAGGCCTGTCTGGATGGGCACTATGTTACTTCCGCAGAATAAGCTATTGTAATCTGAAAAACATACCAGTTTCTAGGTAGAAATTAAGGCATTGTGCATCAACATTATGACATACAGCAACATATTGTAAAACATACCACTTTCATTGTTATGTTATCTTATGTTTTATAGTCACAAATGCTATCGAAACATAAATATATAGGAAAATGGAATATGAAGAACAAGTGTCTTTTCTTGTGTTGAATTGTGTGAATTTCTGAATTGATAGTGAAGATCAGTGATACTGTTGTGTTTTATGTTTATTGTTATATTCGTGTACCCGCCACACGTTGCTATGGCCAACCTTCCTCTTTCTCTCCTTCTTTCTTTCTCTCTTTCCTTCCCTCTCTCCCTCTTTCCTTCCTTCCTTCCTTCCTTCCTTCCTTCTTCCTTCCTTCCTTCCTTCCCTTTTTTCTCTTCTTCTCTTCTTCCTTCTCTTCATTTTCCCTTCCTTCCCCCCTTTTCTTTCCCTTCCCCTTTCTCCCCTTTCTCCCTTCTCTACCTATTCTTGGACTGCAACTCCCAGCACCTATCTATCTATCTATCTATCTATCTATTTATCTATCATCTATCTATCTGGAGGATTGCTGGGAGTTGCAGTCCAGGAATACGAAATTGGAAATATGCAGGGACTGGGATGCTCTCAAAGAAATCTAAGGAGAAGAAAGCTTGCAGCTTGGGAACAGTGCATTTGGATCACCCTCCTCTTCAAAAGGCCCTGGTCTAGGGGATGCTGGGAACTGTAGTCCAAAAGGGAGTGTGGATATGCTATTGTGTATTTTGTTTCCCAGGGGGAGATGTTTTTGCGCATGCGCTGTAGCATCTTTTTGCTTTTTTTGGCTTTTTAAGTCCCTTCCACTGTGTTTTACAGTGTTTTTATGAGTGATACTCACTCATTGGCCTGATAGGCGTATTATGTCCAAATTTGGTGTCAATTTATCTAGTGGTTTTTGAGCTATGTTAATCCCACAAATGAACATTACATTTTTATTTATATAGATTATATATTGTTATTTACTTTATCGTTTTATTATAGTAATAATTTTATCTTCTGTCTTGTCAATAATTTTTAAACAGTTTTGATTCCATTAATAGCTGGAATGAATGAACATTGGACTGCAGCTCCAGAGACCAGGGTTTGAATTCCCGCTTGACCATGAAATCCACTGGATGACTGGGGGCAAGTCACACTCTTTCAGCCTCCAAGGAAGACAAAAGCAAATCTCTTCTGAAAAATCAAGAAAAAGCTGTGATAGGGTTTTCTTAGTCTTGTCATAAGTCAGGAACACAATAACCTAGAGTTATACATTTGTGACTGGTTCATATTCACAATCCCTACATATTGAATAGAATAGGGCTGGCATCTTTAAATTGTGGCTCTCCAGATGTTTGGGCCTCCAACTCCCCAGAATTCCTGACCATTGGGAGTTGGAGATCCAAAGAGCTAGAGAGTCACAGTTTGGGGGTGACTGGCATATGAATTCCCCTGAACCTGATTTACTGGGCAGAAGCGGCTGTGAGCAACAGGGATTTGTTCTCTTGTGGATCTGGATGCAGCAGACAGATGTTTCCACTACTCTCCAATGAGCAATCTTTGGTGACAGGAATCTAGCTTCTGACTGTTGCACAGAGATCATCCCCCTGATTATATTGCAAGCCCTACAATTCTCAATGAAAGAAATGTTGTGTGATTGCTTCTCCTTCCCATGTGAGACCCAAAGGAACAGGATGGCTGGCCCAGGGAAAGTGTCATTGAGATGCCTGCTTTAATTAAGTGTTTCCGACATGCAGCATCTGCCCTTTTCATTTCTGGGCCTATTTTTAGATTTGTCATTAGATTAAGGATTTATCCTGGATTTGTTATTAGATTAAGGGTACTACCAAGTTAAAGCATCAYTGTTTGGCCCAACTGTACGACTCAACAGCAGCATATTATAGAGCACACAACTGTTAGATGGTTACAGATATATATATATATATATATATATATATATATATATATATATATATGGGGATAAAGATGTATCTGAAGAACAGATGTATCAGATTTAGCTATTTTACTATAAAATTAAACTACAAAGATGAGAAGAAGAAATCAGCAACTAAAGATTCCTCATTTTTAATAGAAAAATGACACTGGAGAAAGTCAAGAGAAAATTTYACAGGCTGACTAAAGGACATATTTCACTGCAAAATAGACCCACCCCTGTTTTTCAACCAAAAAAGKGATAAAAACTGTGACTATTACACAGTAAAATGCAATATTCCCACAACCATAATTAACAAGGAATAACAAAAAGTCATTGTGGAGTAGGRTTCTCAACCTGTGGGTCCCCGGGTGTTTTGGCCTACAATTCCCAGAAATCCCAGCTCGTTTACCAGCTGTTAGGATTTCTGGGAGTTGAAGGCCAAAACACCTGRGGACCCACAGGTTGAGAACCACTGCTGGAACAAACATATCTTCTCTCTTATTCATGGACTCAATATCCAGTTTCATTTATATAGGCTCCAAAAATATTCCCACATGAAAATATTTATAGGCTTCTCCAGTAGGCTTGTGAATGGATTCAGAATAGTTGGTTCCATTCGGCCAATCCGACTTGTTTGGCTTGGTTGGATGACCATAATGGTCAGGGCTCAGACATCATGTTTTTTCATCCATAACAGGACCACGTGGCAGCTGACCCCAGCTCTTACTCCCCTATTTGGCACCACACGGCATGCGGAGAGGCTGCCACGCACGAGGTTTCCCTGTGAGCCCTGCCTGTTGGGCCAATCAGAATAGAAGAATGCCGTGACATGTCTTACACACTGCTTCCTTAACCCTGTTGCTCAAATTCAGACTTCCTTAAAAGGAAGACAGGAAAGGGTCCCAGGAGGGGTGCTTCCTTAATCCTGTTCTTCAAATGCAGACTCCCTTGAAAGGAAGATAGGAAAAGGTCCCAGGAATGGAAAGGGGACCCTTGTAAGTTCCCCATTGCTGTCAATGGGCTGGATCTTCCCGGATATTTTGGTTGCCTAGCCTTAAACAGATTTTTCCATTAGCCAATTTTCGAGAGGCTCCTGAAAACAGATCTGGGTACCCAATGAAATCCGGATACCAAAAATGGATCGCCTTCTAGTCAAATTGCACGTCTACTTTTCAGGTCCTCCAGTACTATTTTGTAGTATGCTTCTAGTCTATAATACGCTTCTAATATAGGTTTTACTGTTTTCTCCAGTTTCAGGTATCCACAGGGGGTCTTGAAACATATCCCTTGTGAATTACCCTTCTGTCTCCCAACTGGAGATTATTCATGCAAACTAGAGGCTCAGATCCAAGCTTTAATATGTTGCAATCCTAAATGGGAAGTCAGATTGAACATCTGGAGGACTCCAGTCCTGTTATTAAAGGGGAAAACCCAACATCCTTAGCAGTTGAACTGCTAAGGATTTGGTAAAAGAACAGGTTCCACGGAAAAGAGGCTAAAATCCACACGTTAATATTCTATTTCTGTTTGTTCCAACTCTAGTTAATCACGATTAGATTTGTGACGAAAATGAGCTGTTTGCCAGACGACTCACTCAGCACAGCTTTTTCTCTTTATATGATCTTCCCATCCCCAACCCACAGAATGCCCATTGGAAAACGTTCTTAAGCATCACTTTGAAAAATATAAGATTGCGAGGAACTGCACTTCAAACAGGCTTCATTCCAGGAAAAACAGACTCCCGAATGCAACAGTGCATGTAAATAGCTCATAAAAGAACTTGTGCTAACCTATTATACCAAACAGATTGCGCCATTTGCAAAAGCCTGACTTCCCTGTGCAGAAGACAGCGCTTATCTCGTTATCTAGCCGCAGATAGATTCCAGATGATTCAGACGGCAAGTTACACAATCAACCATACTTTGCAAACATATTAGATACTTAGTATTAGAACTTCCGCCAAATTGCTTCCTTATTGATGTCTCTTATCATATCTTATCCCCAATAATTTCCTGGGTGCATTTTTTTGAATTTGAATTAAAAAGGACTAGAAACTGGTGCAGCTGCTTTATCATTGACAAGACCCAATTGCAGTACTATGGCTCAAATAGCATAGCAGCTGCATTTTGAAATTTAATTGCCATGTATGGATAATTTTCCATAAAGGAGGAGGCATGATGGCCATGTTTAAATATTTGAAAGCATAAGGAAGAGGAAACAGGTTTGTTTTCTACTGCCCCGGAACTAGGACTCAAAGTAATGGGTTCAAATTACAGGAAAGGAGATTCCATCTGAACATTAGGAACAACTTCCTGACTGTAAGAACTGTTCAGCAGTGGAACTCTCTGCCTCGGAGTGTGGTGAAAACTCCTTCCTTGGAGGCTTTTAAACAAAGGCTGGATGGTCATCTGTCAGGGCTACTTTGTGCTTTTCCTGCATAGCAAGGCTTTGGATGTCCCATGTGATCTCTTCCTACTCTATTTTTCAATGATTCAAAGACAACTTCACAGAAAATGCACTAAACAGTCAGCTCTTGGTATCCATTGATAGACATCCTCCCCTGTGGATAGTAAAATTTGTGAATGCACAAGTCCTTTTTACATACAATGGTGTAAAAATGATGATGGAAAAAATAAATGTTTGCTTTTTGGATGAGTTTAAACAAATATTTTTAGACCATAGATTGTGGAATCCATAGATACAGAATCTGTGGCTACAGAGGGTCAAACTGTACATAAATACAACCTGTAGGTTACCATGCATGGATAACTATAGCCAAGCTTTTTCTGTCAAGTGATGGTTTCGTAGCACAACAAACTTACCTGCAATGATTGGTGCCTGATGATCCCTGTGTTGGTTGGTGAATTACTCCAAATTTCAGTTCAGCACTATCCATAGTACTAAGCCTACTTGGTAGTTGGGTTTCAGCACCCTGGATAGCTCCTTTACCATATGCAGATTCACTACACACTGACATGGGAGCTGCCAGCTATTCCTCCTGCTTAGGTGATGGACAGCACTCCAGTGAAAAAGTCCAGCTACTGTTTAGGGATCAAAGTAGACCAATCAGCACCCCCTAGATACAAACCTGATATTTCAAAAGAAGCACAATCTATATAACCCCTTCCACTAGGCTTGTGCAATTCGACTGAAGGGCGATCCATTTTTTGTATCTGAATTTTGTTGGGTAACCAGATCCATTTTTGGAGCCTCCTGAAAATCAGCTAACAGTAAAATCTGTTTTTGGCTAGGCAAGCAAAAAACACAGGAAGATCCAGCCTACTGGTGGGAATTGGGAACTTACGAGGCTCCCCTTTCCGTTCCTGGGACCCTTTCTTTTCTTCCTTTCAAGGAGACCTGGGTTTGAAGGATGAGGTTAAGGAAGCATGCGCCGTGTGCTCCCAAATAGAAGGGAAGAAGGCAGATGAAATCCATGTGGGCTATTTTGGCCAAAAAAATATGGTGGTTGAGTGCTTACCGTTATGGCCAACTGAACAAGCCAGATTGGCCAAAGGGAACCGACCAAACCGAATCTGTGCTCAAGCCTACCTTCCTTGTTTAGATAGAGCTTCAGAGTTTTTTATTCCTCCCCTTCTGTGTCTTTTATTCAATATCCCATCATGTCCAGACATGTTACGTTGCAGACAGGTGTATCCATGAGTGGGTTGCACTGTAGTTGGCATGATATTATTTATAAGCTGTTAATATAGCCAATGGAAGAGACCTCTTTGACAGTGAAAAACAGGCCTTGCAAGGTGATCGTGCCATGGATCATTTATAGTGTTTCTGTACTGGTACTCATGTCATTCTTCTTCCACAATGGTTACACACAGTGAAAACTCAAACTCCGCTACCCTCCCTGCCCCAAGTCCTGGAGTGAGCCTTCTCCTTTCCCTTTTCCCATCCAGTACCAGTAGAGAGCAAACCATACAGGTTTCTTTTCACAGTGTATCCACAAGGCCACCCAACCTGAAACTTTGTACTCCCCAAAACTAAATCCAACACCTTGTAAACCAGAAAACAGCTCAGCAAAGGCTCTCCCCTTCAGGATTTGACACAAGGTTCCATAAAAAGGGTTTCTTAAATGCTAACACTAGAAGATAGTGAGTTTTCTGAACGTGATTTCACTGCTAAGAAGCCAGTGTTTTATAGAGAGTGGGCGGAAGCAGGGGTGGACACTCAGCATTGTGTTTTCTTGAAGAAGATGAAAGTATAGCCAGTGCAAAGTTGTGGTTAAGCAAATAGGATGTGAATGGAAAAGTCCCTGATTCACACTGTACTTCAGTTATGATCTTAATGGGTGGCCTTCGGCAACCCCCTTTCTCTTCTCCTCCCACCCCCAAATCCTCCGCCTCTGTAATTGGTAATATAAGAACACTAAAACCAATCTGATTGAAATGATAATTGTAAGGATTAGGGAAATCATCTGTCTATTTGTCTATCTCCTGAAGTCCTTCAAATACAATTAGTGCCATCCTACACATGTTGACTCAGAAGTCAGTCCCGCTGAGTTGAGTGGGCCTTATGCTCAGGCAAGTGGGTACAGAACTGCAGCCTAAGATGGCATCCCTAAACACGCTTGCTGTGGAGTAAAGTACACACAGTTCCACAAGGCCAATTTCAATGGAAATATATGTAGGATTGCACTGATATTTTCAATTTGTTCTTGTTGTTGTGTGCCTCCAATTCATTTCTAACTTATGGCAAGCCTAAAATAAAGCCATTGTGAGGTTTTTTGTTTTTTGGTTTTTTTGCCCCAGCAAAACTTGTTCAAATGGGATTTGCCATTGTCTTCCTTTGAGGCTGAGAGAGTGTGAATTGCCCAAGGTCACTCAATGGGTTTCCACTTTCCATGGCCAAACTGGAATTTAAACTCTGGCTTCTTGGGGCTCTTCCACACAGCCATATACCCCAGAATATCAAGGCAGATCATCCACAACATCTGCTTTAAACTGGATTATCTGCATCCACACTGCCATATATTCCAGTTCAATGTGGACTTTATACAGCTGTGCGGAAGGACACTCAAACCAATACATCATGCTGGCTCTACCTGTAGGTAATACGATAGTTTACTGCAATTAGTTACCTTTTAAAAACTAGGATATAATAAAGCAGCATAGCAATAGTATCATTAGAATGAAACACATTACATTATAGGTATAATGAGTAATGGATGTCAGCTATTTTCAAATTTACCATTGAAGCTTTGTGCAATTTTGTTATCATTCCCCAAATTCTTCACAAACACACTTACTTACTTAGGCAATCCCTCGTAGCTCAGGGATGATGGCCTTCCAGATGTGGGTCTGTAGGTGGCTGAAGAGTTCTATTCTTGATCTGCATGTTCTCTTGCAGAAGGGACATTGATTTCCAGGTGGAAGGCAGTCCCAGTCAGGGTTGGCTTGAAGCACCTTCTTCTTGGCATGTTTCTCCCTTTCACCCTCCATTCGTGCCTTTTTGAATTCTGCAGCACTGCTGGTCACAGCTGATCTCCAGTAAGAGCACTCAAGGGCCAGGACTTTCCAGTTCTCAGTATCTATGCCACAGTTTTTAAGGTTGGCTTTAAGCCCATCTTTAAATCTCTTTTCCTGCCCACCAACATTATGTTTCCCATTCTTCAGTTAGGAGTAGAGTAACTGCTTTGGGAGATGGTGACTGGGCATTCAGACAACGTGGCCGGTCCAGCGGAGTTGATGGTAAAGGAGCATGGCTTCAGCGCTGGTGGTCATTACTTCTTCCATCATGTTGACATTCGTCCACCTGTCTTCCCAAGAGATTTGCAGGATTTTTTGGAGGCAACACTGATGGAATCGTTCCAGGAGTTACATGTGATGTCTGTAGACAGTCCATGTTTCACAGATGTATAGCAGGGTTGGGAGGACAATAGCTTTATAAACAACCACTTTGGTATCCCTACGGATGTCCTGATCCTCAAACACTCTCTGCTTCATTTGGAAAAATGCTGCACTCTCAGAGCTCAGGTGGTGCTGAATTTCAGTGTCAATGTTGACTTTTGTGGAGAGGTGGCTTATAGGCATTAAGCTATATTTCTGGCATTGCAGAGGGATTGGCTAGTGACTGCTGGAAGAGCACTTTGTTTTTTTCTCGATGTTCAATGAGAGGCCGAGCTTCTCGTATGCTTCTGCAAAGGTGTTTAGAGAGGCTTGTAGGTCTTTTTCTGAATGCACACAGACAACATTGTCATCAGCATATTGGAGTTCTATAACAGATGTTGTTGTGACCTTGGTTTTGGCTTTCAGTCTGCTGAGGTTAAATAGCTTGCCATCTGTCTGATAGATGATTTCGACTCCGGTGGGAAGCTTCCCATCAACAAGATGAAGTATCATAGTGATGGAGTTAGAAAATAAGGTTGGGGCAATAACACATCCCTGTTTGACATCTGATTCCACCTTAAGTAGGACTCTTGCATTAAAGTTCCCTCAGGAGGATGATTTTGTCCTCCTTAGGTATCTCCGATAGTATGGTGTCCAGCTGACAGTACAAATTTTCCTTGATATCTTCATCAGCATAGTGTTATGATGGTTGCCTGATGGTTTTTGGAGAGGCTAATTCGGAGGGTTGAGAGTCGTTCGTTAATGCCAGTGGATGCTTCAGTCAGGTGCTTCACCAGATCATTTCTGATAGCAAAGCCAACTCTGTGCATTCTTTGGTCTTCTTCGGGCAGTACTTTTGATGTACTATGATAAGTAATGGGAATGAATTACTTTTTTAAAGGCATTGTTAGTATCCACACAGCACTTCCACTTTTTCTTTTCAGATACATTTGTTATGTTAAGACAATCATTACATTCCAAACAGAATCAAGATTACAGTAGTTAATGAAGGACATTTTCCAAATGAGTCCATGAGGGCAGCTTGCTCATTTGGCAATTATGTTCCTATGAAAGAGAATCTGGAAAAGGAGGAATAGGAGGAGTATTAAGGATCTGCTTCCACTAGCTGGAAGGATTGCACACTGCAGCTATTTCCATCTGATTTTCTGTTGGAGATTACTGAAAGTGCATCTAAATTGTAGAATTAATGCAGTTTGTTACCACTTGAACTGCAATACCTCAATGGAATCCTAGGAGTTGCAGTTTGGAGAAGCAATAGCACTATTTGGCAAAGAAGGCAATAGACCTTGTAAAACAATTTTGGGAAAAGGATGACCTTTGAGATTACAACTTTTTGGAAAACCAGAATCTCCAAAGCCTTTTGGAAGCATGACCTTTTGGAGATTAATTGGCATTGATTACCATTTGGAATGATCATACTTTGTAAAGTATGATCTTCCTGAGAAGACCTTAAAACTCATTTGAGTGAGTCTTCTCTTTAGTGGTAAATATCCTCTAACATTCATGCAAGGCAAATTAAGTTTCTCAGTTATTAGACTGATATGCCTGATTATCTCTTTGAACTGTTAGGAACAAAGATTATGCCAATGCACTATATATAGCAGATCTTCAGAAGTGTTATTTTAGTTGCCAAAAAAATCTACTCTCCCATAAAATATATTTGGTTTTAAATAATAATAATAATAATAATAACCATAATCATCATCATTATTTATATACCACCACCACCTCCCAAAGCCATGGCAATGAAAGTGTGATCAAACTGTATTCATGCTACAGTGTAGAGCAGGCATGGGCAAACTTTGGCCCTCCAGGTGTTTTGGACTTCAGTTCCCACAATTCCTAACAGTCTGTTAGGAACTATGAGAGTTAAAGTCCAAAACACCTGGAGGGCCAAAGTTTGCCCATGCCTTGTGTAGAATAACCTTTACTTCTGCTTGAAGAAAGAGCTAATTATTACCTACTTAATTGGGCATGATGGCAGGGGGTTTCTGAGAGATGTAGTCCAAAAAGTCATTTTTCCAAGCTCTTGTAATAACCCTGAATGCCTACCCACTGCCTCCCTTCTAATGCAGCCATTAAACACTAGCACTATTCCAACGTAGGTATAACCAAGTGAATAGCACACTGCACAAATTGCCTCTGAACTCCAGAGCTGGGGGAGCCTTTGTGTGTTGCAAACAATGAAATGCCAAAGGACACCCAAAGAAGTGCCATGAGTAGAAAACGAAATTCATCATTTCTTCCAGCTCCGATGGGAAGGCAGCCAAACAAACAATGATGGGAACCTTGCGAACGCCAACCTTCCTCCTACTCTGACTCAAGAAGAAATCCAGCTTGGCCTTGGCTTTGCAATAAATCTTGTTTGATTCCGTTTATGAGAGATGATGCGTTGATAATTACAGACAGAACGAGGGAGGGATAAAGATCAAACGGCATCACTCCTGTGGGAGCGGCTACAATGGCTGGCATTGCTCCTGGAGGCACAGAGCCTGGCGATTCCCCAGTTGGGAGAAAGTGGCAGGATCGTTCCTTAGCACCCAGCTCCAACACATCCCATGTGCACCTGTGGGCCATGCATTTCCATAGGGTTGTGCCCACAGAGGGACCTGGTGGACCTCTTACCCACAGAACCCAAAGACATGTCTGGATTTGAACCCAGTGCCAGCACACCAACGGCCTACATGGAGCTCTTCTCCGAGGAAAGGCCGCCTATATGTTAATGCAAGTATGACAAGTCAGATCTTTCCTTCTTAATTTGAACATGCCAGACTGTTGTGTGTGCAGAAATGGAAAGACATGACCATTCCACCACAGGAAAATTGACTAATAAAATTGTATGACCTCGAAGAGTTGGATTAAAAAACCCTATATTGATTAGATAGAAATCATCAAGTACGAGGGTTGAATGATAAATAATGCCTCCACCATAACTCCTCAACAGATGGCAGTACTGGTATGCGGCAGGTACTGGTTTGTTCAGTAGACTCTCCTCTACAATTCCATTTTGGCAGGAAGCCTTAGCATTGAATGGTTGTGCTGGTAAAGTGCGAAGTATGAAACCCTGTGCAGATGGTCAATGCAACTTAAGCGACGTGCAGTCATTGAATTCTTGACAGCAGAAGGTGTCACCCCAAAAGGAGATTCATCAGAGAATGCAAGCGGTTTATGGTGATTGTGTTGGTGTGAGTACTGTGCATTGTTGGGCGAGTAAGTTTAAGGATTGTGAGGTGGGAACATCTGATTTGCTTGAGAGTTGGACGTCCTGTGACAGCAACCACTGAGTTTCACAAGCAAAAGGTTGACAGATTGATTTGGGGCATTCATCGTATCACTCAGAGAGAAATTTCAAGCATAATTGGCATTGCACAATAACGTGTGGGTCATATTATTGCTTTGCTTGGCTATTGGAAAATCTGTGCACGATGTGTTGCAGAAACAGTGTCAGCTTCTTCTGTGACGGCTTCAGAAAACTTGTTCATTGTTGGCAGAAATGTATCCAATTGTCTGGTGATAATGTGGAAAAGTGAATAGTGTTAGTTAAAGAGAACATTCTAAGGATTATTTCTGCGTTTGATTTATTAAAATATTCCCATTCAAACCCAAGTAACGAAGGTGGAGGCATTACTTTTCATTCAACCCTCATATTTCTAACCAAACTAGCAATTGTTGGGCATGTTTATGCTGTAGAATCAATGTAGTTTGGCACCATCTTAACTGCATTGGCTCAATGTTATGAAATCCTGGGACTTGTAATTTGGTGAGGCACTATGACTTTTTGGAAGAGAAGCTAAATACCTTGTAAAAGTACAGCTCCACTGATTCCAGAGCATTGAACCATCGCTGTTAAAGTGAAGTCAAACTGCAGGAACTCCAACACATCGATTGATAGCTTTGTGTGTTGGGGGGGGGGGGGTTGCGGATTATTGGTTTGTTTTTTTAATCAACCGTGGGATTTGAAAATTAGAAAGAATGTAATATGCTATGTTATTAGTAGAGGAAGTATTATATCTGAACATATGTAAGCATTAATGTTGGAAGTCACCGTTTTTATATGCTTCCTTTTTCTTTATTTTAGTAATTTGTAGAGTTGTGTTCATTTTTCTGTTTTGCACATTCTGTTCTTATCTATTTGTATATAAAAGTTATATTTAAAAACGTCTTTAAAAAAAAATTTGAACCTAATCCCAGCCTACACTGAGCTGTTTACTGGGGAAATATTCCACCTATGTCTCCTTCTCTTTTGTGATAAAAGTGTTTCCAAACAAAGGCTGCTACAAACTTGAATATACATATTTGAATATCTTCACTTTTATTTTCACTTCTCTCCCATTCCAGGTGACTAGGGTGCATCTATACTGTAGAAAGAATGCAGTTCGATACTACTTTAACAGCCATTAGTCAGGGCTATGGAATCAAGAGTGCTGGTGCCTCAGCAAACTAATTCTCAGGATTCCACAGCATTGAGTCATAGCACTTAAAGTGGTGCCAAAGGAGCAATAAAACTTCCATGTAGGGATTTTTTCCCAACCCAGCACAGAGACGAATCAGTCAGTCCTCCTCTTTGCAGATTCAACAATTTGTTGAAACTCTGGTTGGCAGCTGCTATGGAGGGACAAATCTCTCCTCTGTCCTGATTGGTGCTTTCTGATGCTGAGTGGAATTCTGGGAAATGTCGTTTAGGGCAAGGTCTTAAGAATTCTCTGGCATAGAGCTCCTTGCCTTCACAAACTACATTTCCCAGAATTCTGTGCTTTCTCAGTCTATTTCCCAGAGAACTCTGCTTTCTCCCTGCTGCTTTCTTGTCCTAATGGCAAGAGGCCATTAATTTAAAGAGGAAAGGCAGCCTTTTTGACTTTGCTTTGCTTCCTTGTGCTGAAAATAAAACTGACTTTGGGAGGCTTTCAAGGTTTACAAAATCAAAACAAAAAAGTATTGGATAAGTTTTGAATCTTAAGTTTTTGTTGCAGACCATGCGCAGTTGGAATCTCTCTACCAATAAAGTGTCTTGCTCACCCCATATTTCAGCTCCATACAAAGCGATGGGGAACACCTTTGCCTTAAGAACCTTCAGAAAGGGGCGCAGAGAGCCCGGGTAATTGTGGTTGCATAATTTATGAATTGCCTGTGCAGCATTATCAGCTTTTGCAATACTTAGTTTTAGATGTTGGGTCCATGCCCCTGATGCCGCAAAATGAAGACCTAAGTATTTAAATGTCCTCACTTGCTCCACTTTGTGCCCATCAAGGTGCCAGTTGGAAGCCTTAGCTTTCTTACCAAAAACCATTATTTTGGATTTTTCTTTACTTATAGTGAGGGCATTTTCAGTACAATATTGGCTAAGTTTTTGCAGGGACCTCCTTAACTCGACTGGGGTGGTGGATAACAATACTATGTCATCTGCATATATGAAGATATTTGTCTCCCTATCCATAATCTTTGGACTGTGACATTCTTTCATATTCAAATATTCCACAATATCATTAATATAAAAATTAAAACAGAACGGAGCCAACAAACATCCCTGTCTCACACCCCTTGCCTGTGTGTTGGATATTGCATCATAAGTACGAATTTAATGAATTTGATCTGACTTATGAGGCCTAACGATAATTTTGCACAGCCCTAATATATCGTGTAATTCAGTTATTTGAAGTTGTAGATTAATTATTTTGTTGTGCGTTTCTTTCTCTATAGAATTATAGAATCATAGAGTTGGAAGAGACCTCATAGGCCATCCAGTCCAACCCGCTGCCAAGAAGCAGGAATATTGCATTCAAATCACCCCTGACAGATGGCCATCCAGCCTCTGTTTAAAAGCTTCCAAAGAAGGAGCCTCCACCACACTCCGGGGCAGAGAGTTCCACTGCTGAATGGCTCTCAACATAAGGAAGTTCTTCCTTATGTTCAGATGGAATCTCCTCTCTTGTAGTTTGAAGCCATTGTTCCATGTCCTAGTCTCCAGGGAAGCAGAAAACAAGCTTGCTCCCTCCTCCCTGTGGCTTCCTCTCACATATTTATACATGGCTATCATATCTCCTCTCAGCCTTCTCTTCTTCAGGCTAAACATGCCCAGCTCCTTAAGCCGCTCCTCATAGGGCTTGTTCTCCAGACCCTTCTTCATTTTAGTCGCCCTCCTCTGGACACATTCCAGCTTGTCAATATCTCTCTTGAATTGTGGTGCCCAGAATTGGACACAATATTCCAGGTGTGGTCTAACCAAAGCAGAATAGAGGGTAGCATGACTTCCCTAGATCTAGACACTTTGCTCCTATTGATGCAGGCCAAAATCCCATTGGCTTTTTTTGCCGCCACATCACATTGTTGGCTCATGTTTAACTTGTTGTCCACGAGGACTCCAAGATCTTTTTCACACGTACTGCTCCAGGCGTCCCCCATTCTGTATCTTTGCATTTCGTTTTTTCTGCCTAAGTGGAGTATCTTGCATTTGTCCTGTTGAACTTCATTTTGTTAGTTTTGGCCCATCTCTCTAATCTGTCAAGATCGTTTTGAATTCTGCTCCTGTCCTCTGGAGTATTGGCTATCCCTCCCAATTTGGTGTCATCTGAAAACTTGATGATCATGTCTTCTAACCCTTCATCTAAGTCATTAATAAAGATGTTGAACAGGACCGGGCCAAGGACAGAGCCCTGCTTGTGGCACTTCACTCATCATTTCTTTCCAAGATGAAGAGGAAGCATTGGTGATGGTATGAATACAAAGCTATAAGGTATATACAGCTAGTAAATAACAGCTATGAAGGTCTATGAGGTATATACGTGCTATAGAATGCCTGTTTAGATTGCCAGGCCAAGGAACCCAGACAATGTCTGGCCTTCTACTCTTAAACTCTGGCACAGACTAAAAAGGAGGGGAAATCCTTTCAGACCAGTTCTGAGGCAAAAAGGGCTAAACCAACTGAGCCAGGTCTCTAGGGGGTTTTAAGCTCCACCCCTAAAACTAAGCACAAATGGAAAAGTCCACCTAAGGGAGAATAAAACAAGAAAATGAAACAGAGGAGGGGGGAAAGCTAAGCCAAGACATCACACCAGTCATTGCTCTCCCTGAAAAAAGCAGCACTGATGTGTCCTCATTTTTCTCAAAAAATAAGCAGGTTCAGATAATATGATCATAGGTAATAACTTCCAAGCTCTGCTCCTGATATGTATCAACTTTCTTTCAGTTCCCAATATTTTTGTGCAGAAAGTATGATAAAGCTGATTTTTAAAACAAATAATGGTTTCCACTAAAGAATACTAGGATTTTTCTGTCTGATGAGGAGTTCATAACTCTCAAGATCTATTCTCAGGAAAGTACAATTGTCAGAGTACTTTGGAAAGAGAGAATGATGAGAAGATTGGTTTAAAGCCGATTGTATAGATATGCCCTGGAGTGAAAGATAATGTGAGATTATATTTATCTTTCCTTGGTTACCCTGAAAATTGAAGAAGCCTTCTGCAACTGCAGCACGGCATTACAGCACGGCACTGTCATTCATTTGATTTGCATTAAGTTTATAACTAATTGCTGTGATATGTAAATAACCTTCCCAGACTTAAGAGAGCGTGAATATGTCAAAATTGTTTACAGAAACCTACTTTTCACGCAAGCTGAGAGAAACTCAATATAAGTAAAACTAACAACTGAAATGAAAATGACACTTTTATGTGTTTTCTTACAGAGTGTAAACTTTACACATACATCAGCCAGAATTTAGTCGATGCCACAGGCTGACATTTTGCAAACATTTGCTTTTTTGTTGTTATAGAAAGAGATTGTGCCAACCTCTGATATAAATTGCTATATTTTATTACCACTATTATTATTATATGTATTTGTACTCTGCATTTCTTTCAGAACTGCGGCCCCTTCCACACAGCTGTATAAAATCCACATTGGATTGGATGATATAGCAGTGTGGACTCAGATCATCCAGTTCAAAGCAGATATTGTGGATTATCTGCCTTGATATTCTGGGTTATATGGCTGTGTGGAAGGACCTTAAGATGCAAAGCAGATCATAACCTTAAAACTATGCAATGTATAAGCCTGAAAAATATAAATATTAAAACAGAATTAAATATTACAATTCTTAAAACAATTCAAAAGTTAAAAACTGAAAAAGAATAAATGAGTCGCTTAGCTTTATTTTTAAGCAACCTTTTTCTTGAAGTTTTTGTTTCATTTATTTATTTATAGTATTTATACTCCACCCTTCTCACCTCAAAGGGGACTCAGAGCAGATCACAGAACACATATACGGCAAACATTCAATGCTGTTATACAGTGACAAGACAGACAACTGTACATAGATAGAGGTATACATAGGCTTTCCCATCTTCAGCATCTTGGAGGCTGTGCTCAGTTCTGGCCATGAGGGTGTGCTGTTGCTTCACTTTCCCTGCCAAAGAGCTTTGTTCATACACTTCCTCCTTGATCAAATCACTGGCATTTTTCTGGCATTTCCTTATAGGTGTCTTAAATACCTCCCTCCTTAACCGGTACCTATTTATCTACTCACATTGCTGTTTATGAAAGTGCTAGATAGGCAGAAGCTGGGCTAAAGGCCAGGAGCTCACCCTGACCCAGACCTCGAACTGTCAGCCTTTCGATTAGCAAGATTACTGCAACTGGTGGTTAACCAGCTGTGCTAAAACCCGGTCCATAATATTCTCTATCTCATATGATGAATCATGACATATTTCTAAATGCTAAAATAAATCAAAGTAGGTTGTTCTTTCAAAACAAAAATACACACTTTGCATTTCTCAAGTCATGTAGGGGAGAGCGACGATATATTGTAGAGAGCTTGGAGGAAAGTACCTTGAAGGGCTTCCATGAATTTTCTTCAACACCAAATAAACTGTGATAGTAAAAACAGGAGTCTACCAGTGGATTAAGAAATAAAAATCTGGAAGCATGGTATACTCTGGGAGTAGATAATGAAGTTTGTTCTTTTAGTCCATAACACTCTTTGAAGGAAACAGGTAAGGAAGTTGGCAGTGTTTTTTCCATGGATGGTTTCCAAGCTCTCCTGGATGAGGGACACACAATCCATGCCGGTGTTCCAAAGTCTTCCTTTCAAAGGAGGAACACTTCCTATATTTCTCTAAAAATGATTAGCTTTTGGGTGAGCCACCACACAAAGGAAGAAAGAGGCTGTAGACAATAACTCAAAAGTCTTGACAGGTTGTGTCTACCTTCACATATTTGAAGTGTAAAATATGAAAAGGATATAAATAGCAAGCATTCAAATTAAGCATGTAAGGGCAAAACTGAGTTCCTCCATCCAAAATATATGGATAAAATTCTTACAAAGTATAGACATACTGTATAATAATAATAATAATAATAATAATAATAATAATGGGTTGTTGTAGGTTTTTTCGGGCTATATAGCCATGGTCTACAGGCATTCTCTCCTGACATTTCGCCTGCATCTATGGCAAGCATCCTCAGAGGTAGTGAGGTCTGTTGGAACTAGGAAAAAGGTTTATATATCTGTGGAATGACCAGGGTGAGACAAAGGACTCTTGTCTGCTGGAGCTAGGTGTGAATGTTTCAACTGATCACCTTGATTAGCATATAATGGCCCAACAGTGCCTAGAGCAAACTTAATAATAATAATAATAATAATAATAATAATAATAATAATAATAATCTTTATTTATATTCTGCTCTGTCTCCCCAAGGGGACTCAGAGAGGATTACAGACCAAATATATGGCAAACATTCAATGCCGTTATGCAATTAACAAAAACAGACAGTACATAGGCAAAGGCGAGGCTTCCCTCTTTTTCATTTCTGGCATCTGGGGGCTGTGCTCAATTCAGCCATGAGCTGTTGTTCCATTTTCCATGCCGAGGAGACTATTTTCCATGGACACCTTCCTGATCAAATTGCCAGCACGACTTCTTCAAGGGCACCTTTTACCTCCCCACCAAAGCTGTACCTATTCATCTACTGTTTTCGAACTGCTAGGTAAGCAGAAGCTAGGTCTGATAGCGGGAGCTCACCCTGACCCACAGCTTGAACTGCCAACCTTCCAGTCAGCAAGATTTTCTGTAGCTGGCGGTTTAACCCGCTGTACTGACCGCAGCCATATATACTCTGGACAGACATACTCATACAGACAAACAAGAATCACAAAAGGTAATCTGAAGATTAATGTAATAGTCAAGCTTCCACATCATTATATTCCTTACAAAGACAGCTAATATAAAACCAATTTTTCATCTAATGTGCAGAAACCCAAGATCAAATTCTTGATCTTCAACTAAAACCATGTTCTCCCAATTTCCTTTAAAATGGAGTAAGATGACTGAGACAAATGACCAGTGATTTCAAATTATAGAAAGGGAATAAGTGTGAGATATTGTATATTTAGTTCTGAAGAGAAAGGTATGTTTATTTTTTTAAAATCAGTCCCAGTTTGTTTATCTTAGCCCTGACAACTGTTCAGATTTGTTGTTGACAGCTTGCCTCTCAACTGTTGTGTTCTGTGTTTATCTACAGAATAAACTGAATTAATTAGCTTGTTTAATCAACAACACAGAATCTGGTTTACTGCAAAAGTTATTTTATTTGCTAATGTGTTTTCTTGCCTAATGGTTGCATACTCTTTCTCTTCCCTGACCTCCGTCTTGTTCTTGCTACTAAAAATGTCATAGAAATAAAGTCAATAGGAGTAAGGGATCACAGACAATTACCTCTTGCCATCCCTGTAATAAGAAATTCAACGTGCAGATTTGATGAATATGTATTTAATATGATATATGGTATGAATCCCCTGGGGATCACAACCAGATACAGTGAAGATATATGCCCTTGTGCTATGCTGAGTATGCATGCCCAGTGTGGAACACATCTCACCACGCTAAAACAGTGGATGTGGCTCTTAATGAGACATGCCGCATTATCACGGGGTGTCTGCGCCCTACACCACTGGAGAAATTACACTGTTTAGCCGGTATTGCACCACCTGATATCCACCGGGAAGAAGCAGCCAATAGTGAAAGGACCAAGGCAGTGACATCTCCAGCTCATCCCTTACTCTGACCTGGGCTGGCTTCGAACTCATGACCTTTCGGTCAGTAGTGATTTTTAATGCAGCTGACTCCCAAGCAGCTGCGCCACAACCTGGTCCATCAAATCCCAAGTCTTCTTACTCGTTCATGGTTGTGGGAAGTTCTTATTCTGTGATTTGTAATGACAATGATTTGTAATGATGACAAAGTCCAAGACATGTTATTGCCTTGGGCAAAGAACCTAATGTTTGTATTGAAGACAGTCAGACTGAAGGCCTATTCACATTGCGCAGTTATACCACTTCGGATCCCTTGTAACTGCCTATGGAATCCTGGGGAATGTAGGTTTGGTCAGAGGTGACAGTGGAGAACTGTTTGGTTGAGAATTATAAATTATGTTTCTTCAGCTGTTAATCCCATGAGATGGAACCATAGCAGTGAAACTGGAATCATGTTGCTATAATTGTGTAGTGTGAGGACTTTATGATATGAGTTTGGCAAATCGGCACTGAAGCTGCATCCTTAACATACGATGCTGCAAAAAATCCCACTGCCAGTCTGCTTCCTCACTTTGAGTAACCCATCTTTCACTATTGAGGAACAAAACCCACCATGACCCTACAACATTGCTGTCATCAACTAGTGCAATGAGGTCATTCCACTACAGGGTCACAGCAGCACAGTGGGTTAAACCGCTAACTGCAAAACAAACAAACAAAAAAAACCCCTTGCTGAGCGATAGGTTAGCAGTTTGAAGCCATGGGGTGGAGTGAGCTCCTGCTGTTAACCCTAGCTCCTGCCAACCTAGCAGTTTGAAAACATGTAATGTGAGTGGATCAATATTTACTGCCTTGGCGGGAAGGTAAAAGGTGCCCATGCAGCCATGCAGACAAAACACGACCAGGGGGGTCTACAGACAACAGGCTCCTCGGTATGGAAAACCGGAACAAGAGCCCCATGGCCAGAGTTGAGCATCGCCTCCAGACATCAGAGATGGAAAGGGAAACCTTTTCCTTTGTGTATTGTATGTCATTGTTCACTGTATAAAAGGCATTGAATGTTTGCCTATATACGACTGAACAAATAAACAACAATAACAAAAAAGGATTTCTGGGAGTTGTAGGCCAAAACATCTGGGAACCCACAGGTTGAGAACCACTGGCTCATATTTCAACTGTGGTTGCTAGTTCCATGGGAACATACATTCCAGGGTTACTCTGCTAAAAGTAGTTTTTGTTAAAACACCCATTATGAAGTTTTGTTCTTTGTTCTTTTATCGACTGGTCGGGCACACAGAGGCAGCCCTAGGTAATTTTCAACGGTAAGCAAACAGTATTTTGCCCCCCCCCCAAACCAATCACTGATATATATTTTCTGTTCGTCGTGGGAGTTCTGTGTGCCATATTTGTTTCAATTCCATCATTGTTGGAGTTCAGAAAGCTCTTTGATTGTAGGTGAACTATACATCCCAGTAACTACAACTCGCATATGTCAAGGTCTATTTTCCCCCAAGAGCGCCTCAAGAGCGCCCCTTGGCAAACTCAACTATACTGCAAATGCTTACTGCGCGTAATGGGTTGAGCCGCCCCTGTGGGCCCAGCTGATCATACTCTGGTGTTGCTTGTTCATTGTATTCCAGTTCTTATCTGTGAAATGCTAAGTGCAAATGATACTGGATTCTCACCATTTCTGTAGCCCCAACATGCCTATCCCCAAATCCCCTCAAACCCACACATTTCTGCAAAGGGGAAAGAAGAACAAAAGAAACGGAAGAATTCATTTCGGGCGGAGGTCAAAAGAAAATTTCCGAATTTTTTTAAAAAGCAGCATCTTAGAACTGTCACGAATATAGGGGGGGAGAGAGAATTCCTGTCTGTCTGGTCCCATTGTGTCTATGGCTTTTCATAATTCTGCTGTTTGTGACATCGTTACCATGGCTCCCTTATAGATTCCCACCAAAATACATTCTGATGAACGAAAAGCCTCGGTGGTAATTATCAACTATTATTTCAAAATAATAGGAAGTCATTATTGGAAGTTGGGTGGGGGGCGAGTCGGAGAAGGGGAAGAACCAGCCTCCTTTCATCTCAGCAGACGTGACAAGCCTCCTTTGATCGGGGAGAGTTTCATCGTTCAGGTGCCAGAACACGTTCGGGCTAAACTATAATTCCGGAAAATAAAGGACATATTGAAATGCAGTGATCTTTCCCCGTTTTTCACAGCATTGGCAACTGATTTCCCAACCACATGCTTTCAGCTTCTCAAATTATCAACAGATGCTTACTGACACAGGCGTGACAATAATAAGCAAGTATGGTTGATACAAACGCAGATCTGGGGAAGTGGATTGCAGAGATAAATGCAGGCATACATTGGGGAAAGGGAAATATTGTTCAAAAACAAGGTAAAATATCACCGGTAGGCTGGGTAGATTCTGAATTTGCCTGTCAAATGGTTCCCTGAGGGGTGAAGAAAAGAAGAATAATGTAGTGATGCAGGTGATAAAAAATCAAACATGTTTTTTAGATTCTCCAAATGTTTTCCCCATAGGTTTCCTCTATAGTGTAGCACTGATGCAGTTTGATACCATTTCAACTACCATGGCTAAATGCTATTGTATCCAATCCTAGGATTTGTAGCTTGCCGGGCACCAGTACTGTTTGGCACAGGAGGTTCAAGACCTTGTTAAGGAAAAGGTAAAGGTTTTCCCCTGACATTAAGTCTAGTCATGTCCAACTTTGGGGGTTGGCGCTCATCTCCATTTCTGAGCTGAAGAGCTGGCGTTGTCCATAGACACCTCAAAAGTCATGTGGCCGGCATTACTGCATGGAGCACCATTACCTTCCCGCCAGAGCTGTACTTATTGATCAACTCACATTTGCATGTTTTTGAACCGATGGGTTGACAGAAGCTGGGGTTAACAATGGCAGCTTACCCCGCTCCCCAGATTCGAATTGGCAGCCTTTCAGTCAGCAAGTTCAGCAGCTCAGGTTTAACTGGCTGTGCCACTGGAGGCTCCTTCAAGACCTGTTACTCCAATAATTTTATAGCATTTAACCATAGTGGTGAAAGTGGTATCACACTGCATTATTTCCTCAGTGTAGACAATAAAGGCATCCTGCTTCAGTCATTACCACTGATTTAGGACTGACTGCGTTCCCTCAATTCTCTCTGAAAATCCTATCCCAGTTATATCCTACCTTGTTCACGTCAGCATTATTTTTTAATTTTAATCTATTACATTTGGCCCGGCCATGAGTTTTAAATGCTTGTATGTCACTGTTGATTGTTTATTGCTTATTTTTGTTTATGTGATTTATATGAATTGTATTGTATTGATGGTTTTATTGATGTTTTGTTTATAGATGTATTGTGGGCTTGGCCTCATGTAAGCCACACCAAGTCCCTTGGGGAGATGGTAGCAGGGTACAAATAAAGTTGTTGTTGTTTTTATTATTATTACCATGCCACTTTACCAGCTTTGTACCCCTTTCATACAGATGTATAAAATCCACATTATCTGCTGTGAACCAGATTATATGGCAGTGTAGACTAAGATAATCCAGGTCAAATCAGATAATGTGGATTTTCTGCTTTGATAACCTGGATTATCTGACAGTGTAGAAGGGGCCTTACAATGTCTGTCTCTTCTACCTCCGCTTTCCTGCTTTGTCCTCAGCTTAATTCAATTGCTTCACACTGAGGGTCCTTCCACACAGCCCTATATCCCAGAATATCAGGGCAGGAAATCCCACAATATCTGCTTTGAACTGGGTTATCTGTGTCCACATTGTCATATATCCCAATTCAAAGCAAATAATGTGGAATTTTATTCAGGTGTGTGGAAGGGGCCTGAGTTCAAAGCACAAAAGTAGTAGCCAGCAGGAGGAGGAAAAGTTGGGATAAGAAGGCAGAACCTTGTTCTTTCCAGTAGACTTTGGCAAAAATAACCTTATAATAATTTCTAAAATTTATTTGTCGTGTCAGCTGCAACCAGAAATTTGTATTACATTTTTAACAAAAATGAAAAAAACAGACAAAACACAAAATTTGCAAGCTTGGTAGTTGATTAAATGTCCTTTGACCAGTAGCTGGCCACATGGAGTGCCTCTGGAGTGGCTGCAAGAAGGTCCTCCATTGTGCATGTGGCAGGGCTCAGGTTGCATTGCAGCAGGTGGTCTGTGGTTTGCTCCTCTCCACACTCGCATGTTGTGGATTCCACTTTGTGGCCCCATTTCTGAAGGTTGGCTCTGCATCTCGTGGTGCCAGAGTGCAGTCTGTTCAGCACCTTCCAAGTCGCTCAGTTTTCTGTGTGCCCAGGGGGGAATCTCTCATTTGGTATCAGCCATTGGTTGAGGTTCTGGGTTTGAGCCTACCACTTTTGGACTCTCGTTTGCTGGGGTGTTCCAGCAAGTATCTCTGTAGACCTTAGAAAACTATTTCTTGATTTAAGTCATTGACATGCTGGCTGATACCCAAACAAGGGATGAGCTGGAGATGTCAATGCCTTGGTCCTTTCACTATTGGCTGCTACTTCCCGGTGGATGTCAGGTGGTGCAATACCGGCTAAGCAGTGTAATTTCTCCAGTGGTGTAGGGTGCAGACACCCCGTGATAATGCGGCATGTCTCATTAAGAGCCACATCCACTGTTTTAGCGTGGTGAGATGTGTTCCACACTGCATACTCAGCAGCAGAGTAGCATAGCGCAAGGGCAGATGTCTTCACTGTGTTTCCTAAAATAATTCTTATTAATAACGTTTATCATTTTAAATACATTCAGATGTTGCTTGGCCAGGAGAGGTCCAGTTTTCATCTGTGAAATGTTTATTTCTAAATCAGATTTTCTACCAAAGTCTTTATTGTGACCTGTGTCAGTGTAGAGCCTTCTATTTTCAACTGCTTTTGCAAAGTAAGCTTTAACTATCCAGCTCAGATTTCCTACAACTGCTCAATACTCCGCTGCTGGACCACAGGAAGTTTCTGCAGAATCACCTCCTCTTGGGATTTAGCTTCAAAAAGTTACATTTCTAAAGGATGCTGCCTCTGGGATTTCACTCGCTTTGCAAGGCCCTTGTTTCAGCATGAGCTGATGATTAAATAATGCCTTAAGTGAATTAAATTAATGGGTAGCACTTACCTTCTCACTTACATTGCTTGTCTAACTTCTTATTATCTTTGATGCTTTGTCACAGGGACTGAGGAGCTTTCTTCTTAGCTGTCGGCAGAGCTGGGCTCCTTCGCAAGCCCGACCGACTTCGAATATAGTTTTATAACCCCTGGGTAGTTTCCCCAACTAGTTGTCCTAAACCAAGTTAGCCAATACAACCTTTTCATCATCCTCTGGCATTGGAAAAGCTTTAGCTCAGTGGATTGAACATCTACTTCGCAGGTAGATCATTCAGGTGTTGGTATCTCCAGGAAAAGCTGGGGAACTGTGTCTCTCCTTCATGCTTCAAGGAAACCGAAGCTTATGGAGACCACTTTGAGTTAAACGGAGAGGTTGTGTTATTTCTATATAGGCTGGACCAGCATCCTGAGGGCTCTATTTCACTACAAGGCTATAGCATTATTATTTCACTTAACCCTATGGCAACATCTATGAAATCCTGGGACTTGTATTTCAGGGAGGGGTAGAGAGCTGCTTTGGAAGTCCCAGGATTCCATAGGATATTGCCATGGCAGCCAAAGTGGGATCAAAACACTATAAGTGCATAGTGCGGAAGGGTCTCTGATCTTTATGGCCTTGATAGTGGCAACACCACTATTTGTATATTGAAGATAGTGATGCAAACAGCAAATTAGGATCATGATGTTACAGGATTTCCAGATTCCAGACTCTTAGAGCTTGGATCAATTCCTTTTTTTTTTTTGTATTGCTGCTCTTCGAATACTCCCAATGTAGCTTATGAGCTACTGCTGCCGGGAATATTCTGGTAGATTTAATCCAAAAACGCAAACTGTTCCTCATGATTGCCTTGCTTTTGTAAATATGGAGATACAGAGTGACCATTAATGTATAGAGCCCAGATTCTTGATACCAGTGGAATTTTGAAAGAGTGAATTCCTTAACCAGCAGAAATATTTTGCAGCCTTGCCTTGTGATGCCAGGCAGTCATGACAGGCTGTCAGTGACTTTGTGTGAAAGCCCGTGGGGCAGTGCCATATCTGTCAGAAACGATTCCCTAGAAACATGTTTATCACATCTCAAAAATAATATGTGTATATTTCAGCAGTTGATGTCTATTTCCAGGACAAGAGGAAGAAATACTTCCCCATCAGTGATACGGGTTTTGTGGACTATTGAGTTAAAACATGTTCTTCAAACAATGGCATCACTAGGCAGATGTGAGGTGGAAACAGCAATCGATGGGACCCTCAGACACCAAAATAAATGGTTTATAATTTTTTTGTGCAGTATTCCAGCAGAAAACATTTTTTTTTATTTTTAAAAATCCTTGTAGTAAGATATAACCACAAAAAAGTCACAATCCTAACTTACATGTATTGAATCAAGCTAAAACTCTGTGCTAGGTTCTAATAAACTGCATGTGCTCCAGTCTTACTTAGGCAATCCCTCGTTGTCCGAGTAGGATAGTCTTTCAGGATTAGTGTCCTGGCAGTGGGTACGCAGGTGACTGTGGAGCCCTATTCTTGACCTGCAGCTTCTCCACAGTGAGGGCATCGGTTTCCAGGTGGAAGGCGGTCCCGGTAGGGGTTGGCTTGACGTGCCTTCCTCTTGGCACGTTTCTCTCTTTCATCCTCTATTTGTGCCTCTTCAAATTCTGCAGCACTGCTGGTCACAGCTGACCTCCAGCTGGAGCGCTCAAGGGCCAGGGCATCCCAGTTCTCAGTGTCTATGCCAGAGTTTTTAAGGTTGGCTTTG
The DNA here is from genome assembly GCF_025583915.1 of Anolis sagrei ordinatus. Classification (NCBI taxonomy): domain Eukaryota; kingdom Metazoa; phylum Chordata; class Lepidosauria; order Squamata; family Anolidae; genus Anolis; species Anolis sagrei. The sequence goes on along the minus strand of NW_026844366.1, from coordinate 167,457,387 downwards.
AGCCCATCTTTAAATCTCTTTTCCATGCTCCAACATTCCGTTTTCCGTTCTTGAGTTTGGAGTAGAGCAACTGCTTTGAGAGACGGTGGTCGGGCATCCGGACAACATGGACGGTCCAACAGAGTTGATGGCAGAGGACCATCGCTTCAATGCTGGTGGTCCTTGCTTCTTCCAGCATGCTGACATTTGTCTGCTTGTCTACCCAAGAGATTTACAGGATTTTCCGGAGGCAGCGCTGACTTATAGTGATGTTTTGAATCACAACGTTTCATCTGCTAGAGCTACAAGCACACTCCGTGGTTTTTGTTGCTGCTATCTTCTTACTGTCACTGATTTGGTCAGATTTTTTCTGGTATTCTAGCTACTATTTTGTGGTCTGATCTGGTACAGAAGGGAGAACGTGGGGGTAACACTACAGATTTCTGCACCAGTTGCCATCAACCCTACTGATGCCACTGCTTTCAAAGACAATGACTGAACATTGTTCAAACGAGTGCTTTAATTGATGAACAGGTTATTGACTATGGATTCTGCAGTGATTATTCGTGGCCATAATGGAGCACTCTAAAACATGCTGGGTTATAGGACAGGGTAATGAGAAGCACCATAGACCATTTACACAAAATCCACCATGATGTACTTGTTACTTGCCAGGGAGACATTTATACAAAGTTGTTGTTGTTCATTCATTAACTTCCGACTCTTTGAGACCTCATGGACCAGCCCACGCCAGAGCTCCCTGTTGGCCATGGCCACCCTCAGCTCCTTCAAAGTCAAGCTGGTCACTTCAAGGATGCCATCCATCCATCTTGCCCTTGGTCGGCTCCTCTTCCTTTTTCCTTCCATTTTCCCTAGCATCATACTCTTCTCCAAGCTTTCCTGTCTTCTCAATGTGGCCAAAGTACTTCATCTTTGCCTCTAATATCCTTCCCTCCAGTGAGCAGTCGGGTTTTATTTCCTGAAGTATGGATAGGTTGGATCTTCTCACGGTCCAAGGCACTCTCAGAACTTTCCTCCAACACCACAGTTCAAAAGCATCTATCTTCCTTCACTCAGTCTTCCTTATGGTCCAAGGGGAATACCATTGCTTTGACTATATGGATCTTTGTTGCCAGTGTGATGTCTTTACTCTTCACTGTTTTATCGAGATTGGTCATTGCTCTCCTCCCAAGAAGTAAATGTCTTCTGATTTCCTGGCTGCAGTGTACGTCTGCAGTAATCTTTGCACATAGAAATATAAAGTCTGTCACTGCCTCCACGTTTTCTCCCTCTTTTTGCCAGTTATCAAAAGTAGGGGTCCTCAAACTGAGGCCCTAATCACATTGATGAGCCTCAGAGTTATGATTCAGCCTCAGTGACAAATTGGCGAGGCAGTGGGGCAACCCCATCAGGTAGGTACGTAACTCATAACTTCCAAATTACTGTCTCTGTAATGCTGTGCTTGTATGAAATGTACCAAGACAAGCAGATCAAAAACAGCCAAACATCAGCAGAGTCCTTTTACCAGCAACCTGGTGATTAGCAAAGTAAAACACTGTGCAGCTCCTGAAGCTTATCTCCTTAACTTTTGGTTTCATCCAAAATACTGTGAAGGTTTTATTTTCAGCTTGTTGCATTTGTACAGTCTATTTACAGGCTTCATGATATTCATAAACACATAGCCATGAACATGGCAACAGGTCCTCCTTCATAGAGGAAGAGAAGAGAAGAGAAGAGATAAGAGAGCGAGCACATGACTCTCCACTCTTTATATACCCAAACTGCTCATCTGTCATGTCCAAGGACAAAAGGAAATGATGCAGAAATTCATTACTGTCACATGGCCCTGACTCAGCTGCTTTAGCCATTCCCACTATTTAATCCTTCAGTGAATTTCAGTGACCCCAAGTTCTGAAAGATGTTTTTCACATGCACAGAGTAAATCAAATGGAGTTACATTTCTAACTAATACAATATTATCTGACTGACATCCCAGCGCCCTGCCTCACCGACAGCTACACTTCCCCATTTTTTTTTCGTGTCAGGAGCAACTTGAGAAACTGCAAGTCGCTTCTGGTGTGAGAGGATTGACTGTCTGCAAGGATGTTGCCCAGGGGACGCCTGGATGTTTTGATGTTTTATCATGCTTGTGGGAGGCTTCTCTCATGTCCCGGCACAGGGAACTGGAGCTGACAGAGGGAGCTCATCCACGCTCTCCTCGGATTCGAACCTGCAACCTGACAGTTTTCAGTCCTGCCAGTACAAGGGTTTAACCCACTGCGCCACCTGGGGCTCTTATCACACGTGAGGGAAGTGCCACCACACGGCTTTCCCCTGCAATGACCCTGTTGCTTCTCACGGAACACTGGAAGCCTCGTAGGACACTTGCACCACAGTTGTTCTACAGAGTCCCACTGGAAGTGACTGTGCATTGTGTGATGGGCAGAGTGGGGCTCCATCGATCAGCTGTGCTGCAAGCGTCCTACAACACTTGCAGCAACCCATGTAATGAAGTCGTAAGGCCCATGGGCTGGATACGGCTCTCCAATAAATATCACCCTACGTTTGAAACAACTTGAAGGAACACAACAACAACAAGCCTAATTAACTTCACTATTTCGTCAGCCAAAATAGGCCCACACTTCTCATTGAAATACTGGTAAATTTATGTTGGTTATGTTGTTCTTCATTTTAAATATTATATTGTTTTTCATGGGTTTTTTGCACTATAAATAATATAATATGGAGCCCCTGGTGGCACAGTTGGTTATACTGCTGAGCTGCTGAGCTTGTTGTCCGAAAGGTCACAGGTTCGAATCCGGGGAGTGGCAGGAACTTCCTCTATCAGCCTCAGCTTCTGCCAACCTAGCAGTTCATGCAATGTGAGAAGATCAATAGGTACCACTCCAGCGGGAAGGTAATGGCGCTCCATGCCGTTATGGTGGCCACATGACCTTGGAGGAGTCTATGGACAAAGCCGGCTCTTCAGCTTAGAAATGGAGATGAGCACCAAACCCCAGAGTCGGACACGTCTGGACTTAATGTCAGGGGAAAACCTTTTTTAATAAATAATATATATGCAGTGCACATAGGAATTAATTTTTTTCTTCAAACTATAGTCTGGTCCCCCAACAGTCTGAGGGACCGTGAATCAGCCCTTTGCTTAAAAAGTTTGAAGACCCCTGGCATAAAACATTCCAACATATTATTATTATTATTATTATTATTATTATTATTATTACTTTATTTGTACCCCACTAGCATCTCCCCAAGGGATTCGATGCGGCTTACATAGGCCGGAGCCCCAAAACACAATACAACAATACAATAACCATAGCAAATTAAAAACAGTTAAGCAGAAAACAATAATGGTAAACAATACAACAAAACACTATTAAAACTGGGCCGGCCGGAGTAGGGTACTGGGTTAAAAGTGCTGGCGTGGCAGGAAGGATGTAGGATTAAATATAAGTCCGATGTGCAGTGTGCAGTGATCTTGGTTCTACTAAGGTGCTTCTAGAATTTGGTGCTGGAGGTTCCTAATCTGAAAAGGCACATCGGAACAGCCAGGTTTTCAGTTCCTTTCTGAAGACTGCCAATGTAGGGGCTTGCCTGAGATTTTTCGGGAGGGCGTTCCAGAGTCGGGGGGGCACCACAGAAAAGGCCCTGTCCCGTGTCCCCACCAAGCGCGCTTGCGACGCGGGCGGGATCACGAGCAGAGCCTCTCCAGATGACCGGAGTGAGCATGTGGGTTCGTAGACAGCGATACGGTCACGCAGGTAGGGTGGTCCCAAACCATTCAGGGCTTTGTAGGTAAGCACCTGCACCTTAAATTGGGCTCGGAAAATAAACGGCAGCCAGTGGAGCTCCTTAAACAGGAGGGTTGACCTCTCTCTGTAATGAGCCCCGGTTAACATCCTGGCTGCTGCCCGTTGGACCAGCTGGAATTTCCGAGCCGTTTTCAAGGGCAGCCCCACATAGAGCGCGTTGCAGTAATCCAGTCTAGAGGTGACCAAGGCATGGACCACCCCGGCCAGATCAGCCTTCATGAGGTACGGGCGCAGCTGGCGCACAAGTCTCAGTTGTGCAAAAGCCCTCCCGGACACCGCCGACGCCTGAGCCTCAAGCGTGAGCGATGAATCCAGGAGGACACTCAACAAGCTGCGGACCTGTGGCTTCAGGGGGAGTGTAACCCCGTCCAACACAGGCAGCCACCCTATACCCCGATCCGGTTTGCGATCGACCAGGAGGACCTCTGTCTTGTCGGGACTGATCTTCAGCTTGTTCTTCCTCATCCAGATAGACACAGCGGCCAGGCACTCATCCAGCACCCGAGAGGCCTCCTTGGAATTAGGTGGAAAAGAGTAGTAGAGTTGTGTGTCATCTGCATAGAGATGGCACCCAACTCCAAAACTCCGGATGACCTCTCCCAGCGGTTTCATGTAGATGTTAAAAAGCATGGGAGACAGAATAGAGCCTTGCGGGACCCCACAGGTCAAAGGCCAGGGGTCCGAGCAGGCGTCTCCCAGCTTCACCATCTGGGTTCGTCCCTCCAGGAAGGACCGGAGCCACGACAGAACCGTGCCCCAGACCCATCCCAGAGAGACGACCCAGAAGGATACCATGATCGATGGTATCGAAAGCCGCTGAGATGTCCAAGAGAACCAACAGAGTCACACTCCCCCTGTCCAGCTCTCTACGGAGGTCATCCACCAAGGCCCAAGGCTGTCTCGGTGCCGTGACCAGGCCTGAAACCTGACTGTGACTGATCTAGGTAGTTGATGTCGTCTAGGAAGCCCTGGAGCTGGGAGGCGACCACCCGCTCCAGCACCTTGCTCCAGGAAGGTTGGAGATTGGCCTATAATTGTTCAGCACCATGGAGTCAAGGGAAGGCTTTTTAAGGAGTGGGCGAAAAACAGCCTGTTTCAAGTTAGATGGAAAAATCCCTTGCTCCAACGATGCGTTAATGATCAACACAAACCAATCAACCAGCCCCTCCTTGGCCGATTTAATGAGCCAAGATGGGCAAGGGTCTAGAGACGAAGTGGTCGCCCTCACAGCCCCAAGGACCTCTTCCACGGTCTCAGGAAGAACAAGCCTAAAAGAATCCCACAAAATTGGACAAGCAGATGCCTCAATCACCTCATCTGGTACTGTGATGAAATTGGAGTCGAGCTCAAGACGTATCCGAGCAACTTTGCCTGCAAAATAGTGTGCGAGCTCGCAACACCGAGCTGCTGGGTCGTCAACGATCTCCTCCACCACAGGTGGGTGAAGAAGCTCCCCGACAATCCGAAACAGCTCCGATGATCTATTTGCTGCAGACGCTATACGGGTGGTTGTGAAAGATTCCCTGGCCATCCGTATAGCCATGGAATATGCCTTAAGAGAGGCCTTAGCCCGTGCTTGGTTTCTTGCACTTTACTGTGCAACCACTAGCACAGGAGTCAAAATCCTGCAACCCCCAGATGATGATATATACTCCCCAACATTATTCACTATTGTCTGTTTGGATTAAGGCTGCTAGGAGTTGCAATCCAAAAAGTGGTGAAGAGGAGCATGACTCTCACAGCACTACGCACATAACGGAGCATGCTGCCAGTACTGTGACAAGGTGCCCCATTAACCAGAAGTCGAAAAGGTGCCATGTGTGTTCAACAAGTACAACAATGAAGAGGAATGAAGTGACGAAAATGAGCTTACGAATTATGTGAAATAGTTCTCAAAGTCTAATATCCATGTGCCCCAAGTTATGCATTTTTCTATAGTGGTTTTTGAATGCAATGTTGGCCAAAATGCCAGGCACTCAAACGAAATACACCACAAAGAGTTAATGAAATAAAAAAGCAAGTAGTGCACAGGGTGCAACCCACGACACTATATTTCCCAGATACATCTCCTTGGGATGAAAAGAAGCAACCGAGGAGGAGTAATATTACTCTCACAGACTATTTGTCTAATCATTTCAAAATGTCATATTGCTAAGCTTTCAAATAACCTGGTTTTGTTCTCCAGATTTCACAAATAAAAGTACAGAACAAGCCCACCTTCGATATTACGGCACTTTAGAATAAGTATTACTAACAAAAGAATTGGCAGCATCCCACTTTCTATTGATATCAAGCAAAACATAAAGTTTAGAATAAAAATGTTAAGTACTGCCACTTATTTTCTTGCACATCACACCCTTCCCTAGGAAGAGAAAGAACCTTTTCATTATTTTCTCTGCAAAATATTTCTAGTCAACGTGTTATTCAGTAAGAAAACAAGGGCAATATTTAATGTTCAGTAGAAAACAATGCCAAAGAGTTCTATGTATGTGCGCACACACATAGCAGTCTGAATCCGGCTGAAAGTGCCAAGTGGATTCATGGGATCAATTCCTAAAGTAGAATCATAGTGTTGGAAGAGACCTCATGGGCCAAAAAACAGGAAAATTGCATTCAAAGCACCCCCAACAGATGGCCATCCAGCCTCTGTTTAAAAGCTTCCAAAGAAGGAACCTCTACCACACTCCGGGGCAGAGAGTTCCACTGCTGAACAGCTCTCACAGTCAGGAAGCTCTTCCTCATGTTCAGATGGAATCTCCTTTCTTGTAGTTTGAAGCCATTGCTCCATGTCCTAGTCTCCAGGGCAGCAGAAAACAAGTTCACTTCCTCTTCCCTATGACTTTCTCTCACATATTTATACATGGCTATCATGTCTCCTCTCAGCCTTCTCTTCTTCAAGCTAAACATGTCCAGCTCTTTAAGCCGCTCCTCGTAGGGTTTGTTCTCCAGACCCTTGATCGTTTTATTCACCCTCCTCTTGACACATTCCAGCAAAAAAATTTTTTTTTGCATTTTACTAAATACAAAATTGAGGACCCCACAAAAATCCATGCATTAAAAATAAAAATAAAAGTCTTTTTGGAAATAAATGCTTTTAAAAAGTTTGACCACAAAGTTCATTTATCTAGTTTTCAATTCAGCAAGTTAACACTAAAGTCCAATGATCCAACAAATCTCTGCTAATTAGTAACAATTGGACTAAAATATCTATCTATCTATCTATCTATCATCTATCCATCCATCCATCCAACCGTCTATCTGTCTGTCTGTTCATCCAGGTGTCTATCTTTCTGTCTGCCTATCCATCCGGCGATCTATCTGTCTGTCCATCCGCACATCCATCCATCCATCCATCCATCCATCCATCCATCCATCCATCTATCTGCCTATCTAAAAAATACAAGAATAACCCTGTTGGTTCACAAGGAAAAACAAATCCCAAATCAGTTCCTATCTCATGGCCAATATCAAACCAAAGAGTTCAAGAACTTGCTCATTTTTGGTCACATTTTAGTTCGTCCAAATAAGGTATTACTCAACTGATTTTGGACATAAATATTATGAACCTGTAATACCTAAAATAAATATATATTTACTTATTTGAGAGCTATCTTGCTGGAGCCAGTTTGCCACAGAGTTTGTACCTCTCCGAAATCTGGAGCTATAGCAGTCCTTAGTTGCCCGTGTAATCAAGCAAACAAGCCAGCAGAAAGCAAGAGCTTGATGAAATGCATCCTGATGCCATGCCACTTCCATGGCACAGAGTGAGCTAAAAAAAGGCCCTCCAAGGTTGTCCTTTGCTCTTGCTTTTCCAGGAAACTTGATGTTAAGAACCTGGATTATAAAACCTCTCAAAGTCAAGCCCACGTCCTTTGACGTCCGCCTCCTACGAATGACACACACAATCCGACACCCACCTGCTGTAGACCTCTTTGCACCCACTTCCATTCTAGCCGAAGACAAAACATTCTGTAGCCCACAAAAAAAACATAACAAGTGCTGACGTACAAAGAAAAGGAAAATGCCAGGGGGAAAGTCCTTAGTCATCTGGAGGCTATGCAGTCATTGCAACTGCTTTATTATATTTTTATTACTAGCTTTCAGGAACTCAACAATAGACAGCAGGGATGTACGTATACAAAAATACCCAGATTGCATAACATATGGATTGGGGAGAGGGCTATTTTACTAAATTTGTCCCCCAAATAAATCACTTTGCTTTAACTCAGAACGTACTCATTTAGCTGTGTTTTGGGTGTTAACAGTGACAGGAATGGAATGACGGAGTTGTTGACTCATAAACACAGGGGGAAATTGCATTTTACTCATGTTTTGGAAGAGCCAGTGCTTGATTTTAATGCAGTTTTAATGTCACAGTCCAGAGTGACAAAGAAATGAAACACAGGTTGGGAAACATGGATAAGGCTTGGCAGATTGTAAATGGCACCTATTAAAAGCCTGAGAAGAGCTGGACTATTGTCATGATCATCAACCTCTGAGGATGCCTGCCATAGATGGAGGTGAAACGTCAGGAGAGAATGCTTCTGGAATATGGCCATACAGCCTGAAAAACTTACAGCCACCTAGTGATTCTGGATACAAAAGCCTTCGATAACACATCATGATCATCATCACCATCTCAAAAGCAGTAGCAGCCCTTGCTCACTCTTTGGTGCATACTTTGCCTTTTCCACTATGTTTCCTGCCTGTGCATGAGCAGCAGGGCCCTTTCTACACTGCCATATAATCCAGATTATCAAAGCAGATAATCTACATAATAATCTATATGAGTCTACACTGTCACATAATAGGCTTGTGTACAGATTCAGTTTGGTTGATTCCCTTAGGCCAATCTAGCTTGTTTGGCTAACCGTAACGGTCAGGGCTCACCCACCATTTTTCGCCCCGGCCAAAATGGCTTCTTCCCTTCTATTCAGGAGCACACGGCGTATGCTTCCTTAACTCCATTCCTCAAATCCAGGCTTGCTCAAAAGGAAGAAAGAAAAGGAGTCTAGGAAGGGTGCTTCCTTAAACCCACTCCTCAAACCCAGATTCCCTTGAAAGGAAGAAAGGAAAGGAACCCAGGAAGGGAAAGGGGATCCTCATAAGTTCCCCATTCCTGCCAATGGGCCGGATCTTCCCGATCTTTCGGTTGCCTAGTCAAAAAGAGATTTTTCCATTAGCCAATTTTCGGGAGGCACCCGAAAATGGATCTGGGTATCCAACCAAATTCAGATAGCAAAAACGGATCGCCCTCCAGACAAATTGGACAAGCCTACCATATAATCTAGCTCAAAGCAGATAATCTGGATTTTATATGGCAGTGTAGAAGAGGCCTTGTTCGACATCTTCAGTCCCAATTAGTCTTCCATTCTCCCACTTTTCCAGCTGCTTTTAAAATGTCCCACTTCCTCTCTCCTTAATAATAATAATAATAATAATAATAATAATAATACTTTATTTATACCCCACCACCATCTCCCCAAGGGACTTGGAGCGGCTTACATGAGGCCAAGCCCAACAACACATCAATAAAAACAACAAGCAATAAGCAAAATAAACAATACAATTAAAATAACACACATAGACAATAACACACAATGATTAAAAAACCTATGGCCGGGCCAGATGTAATAGTTAAAACTTTAAAAATAAATGCTGGACATGAACAAAGGATGTAACTAGTAGGAGGGTTTTAAACCAAAAGTAGAGAGCAACCCAACGGGTAATTGTTATTGTTTATTGCTTATTGTGTATTTTCTGTTTTTGAGTTTATTTTAACTGTTTTGTATTTATTATTGTTATTGCTTTTGTTTATTATGTGCTGTGGGCTTGGCCTCATGTAAGCCGCACTGAGTCCCTTGGGGAGATGGTAGCGGGGTACAAATAAAGTTATTATTATTATTATTATTATTATTATTATTATTATTTAAAGTGCTTCTCAGGATATTTTGCAAGTGATAGTTTATTCAGGGAAGGCACATTGGAACAGTCATGTTTTCAGGCTCCTCCTAAAGACTGCCAATGTGGGGCTTGTCTGATATCCTTGGGGAGTGAGTTCCAGAGTCGGGGGGGGGGGGGCACCATAGAGAAGGCCCTCCTTCTCCTTCCTTCCACTGTTCTTCTTTGACCCTGGTTTACTTCAGTTGCTGCAACCTGAGGCCACATCTACACTGCCATATAATCCAGTTTCCGATCTCAGATGATCAACTTTGAACTGTGCAGTCATATAATCTAGTTCTAAGCAGATATAGTATGGGATCAGATACTGGATTATATGGCAGTGTAGATTCAGCCCCAAAGCACTGCACCATATTCACTCTCAGAAACTTTCTAAAGACATTTAAAAAAATAACAATTTCCTTTTTGGAGCCTTTTCACACAAAAAACTTCTTATATATACTATGCATCTATTAGCTCAGGGTATACTTCTTATTCATTGGATTTTGTCTTTGTATTTTATTTGCACACTTGGCGAAAAGCTCTCTATTGCCTTCTTCTGGCCATTAAGAAGAGCAATGCCCAAACTCCTACAGTATCATGTTCAAAAGCAAATGCATAAAGAGAAAACTTAAGTTACTCCTCCACTATGCTCTGTGGTTCACATGTATAGAATTCCCATTGATAACAACACTATGAAACAAAATCTGAAAAATGTTCTGTTTCTGTTTGAAAGTGTTGTTTCCTGTTTAATTATGAGGCACTTACTATGAAAGTAGTTGTTATACTCCTGAAACTTAATTTTTGTGACTGCCACAAACTATGTTGAATTGGTTGAGACTCAATGAGGATATTAATTGAAAAACTATATCAAAGTGTGCTGTACGATGTCCTGCAAAAACAAAGTTTTTGCAGTTTAATAAACCTTTGCCATGTTTTTATGATAGAATCAATTAGGAAATGACATTTATAACCCAGGAATAAAAATCGTGTTACACAGTGTAGCATGCAATGGGAACTTCCGAAAGTGACATTTACCCAGTTGAAAGGAAGGAAGAGAAAGCTAATGAGGTTTCTTTTATGATGTCCTTAAATGGCAAAATATATTGCAATATCCAAGGCGGGGGGTCATAAAATGGAAAGGTATTAGAGACACATTCGGAGTTTGTGGAATTTACCTTGATCTAATAAAATCAGGTTTGGATGTTACAGCAGGAATTCAAACAGCATAACACATCTGCAACTGGTGACAGCTCACAATATCCAAGGACTTTATTAGCAGAGGTCACCATTTAGGGATGCTTTGGTTGTAGATTTCAAGAATGGCAACAACTGGGACCCGATGGCTATTGGAATCTCTCCTTCTCTGTGGTGCTGCCCATTTCAACCCAACATAACGCCGGCTCCCAACTCCTACCATAATCTACCCTGCAAGCCCTGTATGCAGACTGGTGTTTCCCGACAATTCAGTATTGGGAGGGAAATCCTTTTTGAGTGTGGAGAGGGTAATTGTTTTCCTGAAAAGGCCAATAACACCTGCTCACATCCGAAAGAAGACTGAGATTGATTTCGTCTTAAATGTCACAATTTTATATTGTTGATGTACTATTTATAATGGTTTTGTATTGTATTTTATTCTTTATATTTTATTGCTGTGTTTTGTTGCATATTGATGTATTGCATTGTTGGGCTTGGCCTCATTTAAGCCGCCCCGAGATGGTAGCGGGGTATAAATGAAGTTTTATTATTTATTTATTCATTTTGTCTCATTTTAAGGCATTTTTGGCTCTCTGCGGTCTATATTTGCTGAAATAAGACACCCATGGGTTTAAAAGCGGCAGGTAGCTACTAGGCTTGCACATTTCGGTTGAACCTCAGTTTCTGCTGGCCGGATATCAGTAGACCCTCATATCCATCTTTGTGCACCTCCCAAAAATGGGTGGGTAGCTGGATAACCGTTTTCTGTCTATAGCTGAAAAATACAGCTAGATCCAATGGATTGGTGGCAATTGAGAACTTACAAGGCTCCCCTTTCTGTTCCTGGGAGCCTTTCCTTTTTTCCTTCAAGGGAGCCTGGATGTCAGCAACAGGTTTAAGAAAGCACCCTATCTGGCCCATTATGAGAGGGGAGGGGGACTTCCCACAAACTCCCCTTCCATATCCTTCATTAAGACCTGGATTAAAAGCATCAGAGTTCAGATGCCACTCTTTCTGCAATCCTTTCCCTTCTGTCTGTAGAGGAGACTGGGTTTAATGCTTCATTGAAGCTGTTTATACTCTAGAGGAGAGGCACGCACTTTCTCTCCCTGCAGCAATCACACAACTTTCCATCCCAGGTATTTTAAGGGAAGGAAGAGTCATGACATGGAGCTATCCTCCTAGGCTTCCTTAAAAAAAAACCCTCTTTTTTCTCCACTGCAGGCCCTGCCTGGAGTGGGCATGCTTCAGTCTCCTTTCTGCTTTGGGTTTAATGCTTCCTTTCTACTCTAGAGGGAGGTAACTAGGTGGTAGTAGTTTTCAGGGAATGAGGGTTTTCTTTTTGCTTGCTGGGATTAATAATAGTTATTATCTTTTAGCTCCAGTAAAGGATCGCTGCTTTGGTGAGGCACTAGAGCTTGAGCACCTCAATGATGCCACGAGTGAAACCGTGAAGGGACACCCAGGACATGGCAGAGAGGTCAGACCAAACGTCATCCCTGGGGAAGGTAATGGCAACCTATCCCAGTATTCTTGCCAAGAAAACTAAATGGATCAGTACAACCAGTGACTGGCTTGACTCTGAAGGAGCTGGAGGTAGTGACGGCCGACAGGGAGCTCTGGCGTGGGCTGGTCCATGAGATCACAAAGAGTCGGAAGCGATTGAACAAATAAACAACAATGATCTTTTAGAAGAATTTCATGGAGAGGAAGGGAAGGAGAAAAAAAAAGCTAAAGGGGGGGGACTTTCCCAAAGCCCCCCACCTACCCGTCCCCCCACATCCCCAACTCCGTAAGTCCCACTAAATAAAAAGAATTGGGAAAACAAAGGAAAATAAATTAAAATTTAAAAAAAGATTAAACTGTGTTGCTGAGTGGAGGAGGAGGAGCTGAGATTGGCCAGCATGTGGCCCATGTTACTGATGGGAATCAATGACGCTTGGGCCATTATGGGCACCCAAACAAACCAAAGAAGCCAGATTGGACAAAGGAAATGGCTAAAAACAGATCCATGCTCAAGCCTAGTGGCTACATGAAGCCTGCATTTTGTCCACCCTTTTAAAGAAATAATATTTGCTAGCATATAAAACAACATAACAATACACTATAATAAACACACTCATGGTACACTGCAAAAGTACTAACACTAACAATACAGTAGAAAACCCGATAAATACTACAAATAACTACCTTAATATTCCCCTGCATAAAAGACATAAAAATGACTTCCCACCCTCCAAAACTCAGACAGTATAATTAAAGTATGTAAAACTTCCTTATTCTGCTGAACTAAAATTACATCTTCTGGCTTAAAGTCTAAGGAAAATATTTCAGTCTTCAAACCCCGCCAGCGTGATCTTCCCTTCTTTCTTCTTTATGAAAGATAAAAATAATCCCCAGTCTTTCAAGAAGTTATACCATGACTTATCTCAAATCAAAGTAGAAAATTATCAATTTCCAACCTTTCAAAACTTTTTAAAATTCATTCTTCTTTTGTAGGCAAATGGTTATTATTCCAGTTCTGGGCATTAAACAGACTTGCAGCCAGTATC
>NW_026844366.1:167316408-167441941 GCF_025583915.1 Anolis sagrei ordinatus | reverse complement strand
CCTCACCTCTGAGGATGCTTGCCATAGATGCAGGCGAAACTTCAGGAGAAATGCCTCTAGAACATGGCCATACAGCCCGAAAAAAACCCACAAGAACTGAATGCCGTTGCTGTTGCCCGTTTTTGGTCAAAAGATATTTAGCCGCCTGCGCACTTTCTGTTTTTATCAGTTTTATATGAATGTATGCAATGCGTTGGATACGAAATAAATAAATAACAACCAGAGATTATTTATATTACTTTAAAATGCACAATGCAGGTATTGAATGGACTTGCTATATCTTGCCTCATTTCTAATTTGGGATGACCCCTATCACAGGGTTTTCATGTTAAGGTATAGCATGGTGGCTCTTATAAATAAAGGTAGATATGCGTTTATCAAATTAACCATAAACTGATGGGTAGATTTTAGCAGATCATGTATAACTAGCTGCATTAAAAATATGAATGTGCTTTTAAAGGCAAAACAACAGGAGTGGATGGGTATGTTTTCTTTTCTGTGTGTGTGTGTTTGTCTTCTACTGTCAATTCTATTGAACTTGTTTGTTTTGTAGCTATTTGGGATTTGGTTAATTGGAAAAAATATCCTATAATCCCAGCTATAAATCTTTCCTTCTGACAGTGGATAATGTTTGGCAATGTGGAAAAGTCCTCTGAATACATGAAATACCAGTGTTTTCTTAAATAATGAATTGGTTCACAACACTAATGGCATATTTTCCTTAGGGAAAACCAGCAATTAAAGAACAGATGGTGGAGGCAAAGCAGATGAAAATATTCTCTTCTTCAATTCCAGTGATGTTAAATTGAAAACATCCTGAAGCTGTGAGAGGAGAGAATACAATATGAACAATAAAAGAATCCTCACATCTCTTGAAGTAAAGACTTCCTTAAACAAGTGTCTACTCTCACTGTATTTAGGCATTAAATCTTAAATTTAACATAAGAATAAGTTATGGAAACTGATTTGTTGGTTTGCACGTTAAGTCCCTCTGTTCACACCCGAGCTATCCAAAACAGGAGGAAAATAATGGACTTTGACTTAACTCTTTGAGGTTTCTCTACCTCCAACAAAGATAAAAGGCTTTCATTTAGACAACAATTGGCAAGTTTCCCCCAAAAAGCACTTTTTTCCAGGTGTAACAATAAAGCAACATCATTTATTTATTTATTTATTGTGTCAGGGGCAGCCAGACAATTGTATTACATTTCTAACAGAACAAAACAAACAAACAAACAAACAAACAAACAGGCAAAACACAAAGTTTGCAAACTTGGTAGTTGATTTAAATGTCCTTTGACCAGTATCTGGCCACTTGGAGTGCCTCTAGTGTTGCTGCAAGAAGGTCCTCCATTGTGCATGTGGCAGGGCTCAGGATGTATTGCAGCAGGTGGTCAGTGGTTTGCTCTTCTCCACACTCGCATGTCGTGGATTCCACTTTGTGGCCCCATTTCTTGAGGTTGGCTCTGCATCTCGTGGTGCCAGAGCGCAGTCTGTTCAGCACCTTCCAAGTCGCCCAGTCTTCTGTGTGCCCAGGGGGGAGTCTCTCATTTGGTATCAGCCATTGATTGAGGTTCTGGGTTTGAGCCTGCCACTTTTGGACTCTCGCTTGCTGAGGTGTCCAGCGAGTGTCTCTGTAGATCTTAGAAAACTATTTCTTGATTTAAGTCGTTGACGTGCTGGCTGATACCCAAACAGGGGATGAGCTGGAGATGTCACTGCCTTGGTCCTTTCACTATTGGCTGCTACTTCCTGGCGGATGTCAGGTGGTGCAGTGTAATTTCTCCAGTGGTGTAGGGCACAGACACCCCGTGATAATGCGGCATGTTTCATTAAGAGCCACATCCACTGTTTTAGTGTGGTGAGATGTGTTCCACACTGGACATGCATACTCAGCAGCAGAGTAGCATAGCGCAAGGGCAGATGTCTTCACTGTGTCTGGTTGTGATCCCCAGGTTGTGCCAGTCAGCTTTCGTATGATATTGTTTCTAGTGCCCACTTTTTGCTTGAAATTCAAGCAGTCATGGTGTCAAACCAATAGACATTCTCCTGTACCAGACCATAAAGAAATTGATTATATGGCAATGTGGATTCATATAATCTAGTTCAAAGCAGATGTGGATTATGTGCTTTGTTAAATTAGATTATATGGCAACGTAGGTGTCTAGGGCCTCTTTCATACAGCTGAATAAAATCCCACATTATGTTCTTTGAACTGGAATATATATCAGTGTGGACTCAGCTAACTCAGTTCAAATATTGTGGAATTTTCTTCCTTGGTATTTGGGAATATAGGGCTGTGTGGAGGGGCCCCAGAATATCAAGGCAGAAAATTCCACAGTATAAAAAGAAGGGCTGAAACGCTATGGCGAGAGAGAGCTGGGGGGGGGGGGGGGGAAGAAGGGGTCTACATTGTTAATTGTAGCAATAATATGTTTCAATAATATGTTTATGTCTATGCTTGATGTTTTTATAGTTTTAATAGTTATTTTCTACAGTTATATGTCATTGATTTGGATATGTGATATTTGTGTATATATGTGAGGCATTGAATTTGCTATTTATTATTTGCCATTTATTATGTTGTAAACCACTTTGAGTCCCCCCAGGGGTGAGAAAAGCGGTATAGAAATGCAGTTAATAAAATAAATACATAAATAAATAAATATCTGCTCTGAACTGGGTTAGCTGAGTCCACACTGACATATATTCCAGTTCAAAGAACATAATGTGGGATTTTATTTAGCTGTGTGGAAGGGGCCTTAGTTATATGGCTGTGTGGAAGAGTCTTTAACCTATACTTATTTCCTCCTAATTTTATGATTTCTTAAAATAAAATTGGGTGTCCAAAACACCGATGGCCCCAAACATTTTGAGTAAGGAATACTCACCCTTTGAGACTTTCCGTGATTTGGTTTGAGTTGACACTCTCCCCATGCAAGGGTGCATCTACACGGGAGAGTTAACGCAGTTTGGTACCACTTTCACTCCCAATGCTAAGAACCAGCAGGCAGAGGAGGTAAAAGACTTCATAGAACGACCCCTTCCATGATTGCCTAGCACTGATTGGATGCGGCGCATGGTTTGAATGGCGCCCCCAGCCAATAGGAAAGCCCGGCAAGAGTGCAGCTTCTCCCCGGCCTTTCCTTCCTCTCTCTCTTCCAGGGAAGGAGGAGCCACCGCGCCTTGGGAATGCAAACAGGAGGCTCCAGATCAGCCAGGCGCCCTGCTTCCCCTCCAACGGATTCAAACTGGGGAGAATGCCGCCAACGCTGGTCTTCCTCGGCGCCTTGGTCCAGGCAGCCCGCGGTTGGGGAGAGCTGGCCCTCTTCGCAGGTTGGTAGCCCTTGAATCATGGCCTTGGAGCCCTTTGGGGAGCAACCCAAGCGGTTAGGCATCTTCCCACGATTCCATGACCTGGAGCCATGGCAGGGAAAGCAGTGCCCACATTGCACTCCTTCTACAGTGTAGATGCACCCCTAATCCCAAAATCAGGGACTGGCACTGCTTTGACTGCCCTGGCCCCAGGCAATGGAATAATGGGAGTTGTAGTTTGGTGAGGCGCCAGCACTCTTTGGTCCTTTCTACTCTGCCATATAAAATCCGGATTATATAATCCAGTTCAAAACGGATAATCTGGATTATATGAGTGTAGACTCATATAATCTACTTCGAAGCAGATAATCTGGATTATGACAGTGTAGACTCATATGATCCACTTCAAAGCGGAATACGTGGATTATATGACAACCCAGTTCAAAGCAGACAATCTGGTTTACATGACAGTGTAGCCCAGGGGTCCTCAAACTAAGGCCCAGGGGCCAGATACGGCCCTCCAAGGTCATTTGCCCGGCCCTCACTCAGGGTCAACCTAAGTCTGAAACAACTTGAAAGCACACAACAACAACAATCCCATCTCATCAGCCAAATGCAAGTCCACACTTCCCATTGAAATACTAATAAGTTTATATTTGTTAAAATTGTTCTTCATTTCAATTATTGTATTGCATTTAAGCGTTTTTTGCACTACAAGATATGATATGTGCAGCGTGCAGGTTTTTTTTCAAATTGTAATCCGGCCCTCCAACAGTTTGAGGGACTGTGACCTGTCCCTCGGATTAAAAAGTTTGTGGACCCCTGGTGTAGACTCATATAATCAAATTCAAAACAGGTGACCTGGATTATATGACAAGTGTAGACTCATAATCCAGTTTGTAACAGATAATCTGAATTATATGACAAGTGTAAACTCATATAATCTACTTTGAAGCCCATACCATGGATTATATGACAAGTTTAGACTCATATAATCCACTTTGAAGCACATACCATGGATTATATGACAAGTGTAGACTCGGAGAATCCAGTTCAAATTAGACAATCTGGATTATATGACAAGTGTAGATTCATAATCCAGTTTGAAACAGATAATATGGATTATATGACAAGTGTAGACTAATCCACTTCGAAGCACATAGTAAAGGTAAAGGTAGTCCCCTGACATTAAGTCCAGTCATGTCTGACTCTGGGGTGTGGTGCTCATCTCCATTTCTAAGCCGAAGAGCCAGTGTTGTCCGTAGACACCTCCAAGGTCATGTGGCTGGCATGACTGCATGAAGCACATACCATGGATTATACAACAATTGTAGACTCAGAGAATCCGATTCGAAGCAGACAATCTGTATTATATGACAGTGTAGACGCTTATAATCCACTTGAACCAAATAATGTGGATTATATGACAAAGTGTAGACAGATAATCAATTCAAAGCAGATAATCTGGATAATCTGACAGTGTAGGCTCATATAACCCATTTAGAAGCAGATTACCTGGATTATATGGCAATGTTGAAGGTGCCTTTGTCAGAGAAGGCTGAAGATTTGGGGTTTTTGGGGAAGGGTGATGTTTGCGATTTCCTTCCTCTGAGGCTGAGAGAGTGTGACTTACCCAAAGGTCACCCAGTGTGATTCAGAGCCAAGCTGGGATTTGAGCACAGGCCCCTTCTACACTGCCATATCGTCCATATAATCCAGATGATCTGCTTTGAACTTGATTATATGAGTCTTCATTGCGATATGATCCAGTCCAGAGCAGATGATCTGGATTTTATATGGC
This sequence comes from Anolis sagrei ordinatus, assembly GCF_025583915.1. Lineage (NCBI taxonomy): Eukaryota > Metazoa > Chordata > Lepidosauria > Squamata > Anolidae > Anolis > Anolis sagrei. Next base: position 167,436,825 of record NW_026844366.1, on the reverse strand, counting down.
AGTGTAGAAGGGCCCCCTGAGTTGTAGTTCGATACTCGAACCACACTGGCTCTTTCGGTATTGCCATCACATTGATTGTTGAGTAATGCCAATTTATTGGTGCACTCTCTTGTCCACAGATTGTTGCACTCTAGGCCTGGGAACACCTATAACCACAGCACCATACAAGAGTCCAGAATATAAGCAAACTGTTTATTGTAGAAACACATATTGGAAAAAATCAGGAATAAAGTAGATGTATAATCCAAAAAAATTTAGCAATAGCTGATAATCCAACAGGAATCCAAATGTCTTTTACAGATGGAAAGGTAATCCAGTCCAGGAATAGCCAAAAGTCACAAGAACAGCTTAAGTCCACAAGTAAAAGGTATACTTAGTAAAACTTGAACAGGAACCCCCAAAAAGGAACATAGAAACTCCCAAAATACTTGAATCCAAAACAAGGCTTGATTTGAAACAAAACCCAAAGAACTCAGGTCTAGCTTCTCCCTTGAATGCTACGTTGCCTGAACTAACCCTTAAGTAAACAGCTTGCTAAATAGGCACCCATGAAGTCATTTCTTTTCCCATGAATTTTCTCAACGTTTCCATGTTGAGAAAGACTCAGACCTATGATGCCTATTATCTGGTGTGATCTGTAAACAAAGACCTTTTTTGATCTCCATAGCTTGAGGTGTTTTTTCCTGAGAGCCTTCTGTATCACTTAGTTCTTCGCCCGACTCCTTATCTAATGTTGCCATTTCTGGCTCCTCTGACTGATTTTGAAGGCCTGCACTTTCCAAGTCAGATTTCTCACAGAGGATCTTCATCACTTCGAGCCCCAGGAAATCCTGAATTTAACCCCACAATCCTCTCTAAATCATCAGTGAACCCCATCAAGAGGCTCAGGCTGATCTACAGCACAGATTTTGATTTTCGCAGGGGAATGGAACAAAAACCCGGAGATACCACAGGGCCACTGTACATTTCGGTGACGTGATTTTTTTGTAAGATAGATTGGAGCCGTTTCAGTGAGGCGATGAATTTGTACCAGACTGTTGTAACCTTTTGCTGAGTTATCCGTGGTGTTGAACACTAGTTCCCAAATAGTTTCAGCACCTTGGAAAGCTCCTTTAGAAAATCTAGAAAGCTACAAACCAGGGGTCCTCAAACTTTTCAAACAGAGGGCCAGGTCATAGTCCCTCAAACTGCTGGAGGGCCGGATTATAATTTGAAAAAAAGCATGAATGAATTCCTATGCACACTGCACACATTTTATTTGTAGTGCAAAAAACACTTAAAAACGATACAATAATTAAAATGAGGAACAATTTTAACAAATATAAACTTATTATTATTTCAATGAGAAGTGTGGGCCTTCTTTTGAGATAGGATTGTTGTTGTTGTTGTTGTTGTGTGCTTTCAAGTCATTTCAGACTTAGGTTGACCCTGAGCGAGGGCCGGGTAAATGACCTTGGAGGGCCGCATCTGGCCCCTGGGCCTTAGTTTGAGGACCCCTGCTACAAACACTGATGGATTGAGTCAATATATTTAAAGCTTCTACATGAGAAGTCTGGTAATTCTTTAGCCTGTGTTAAAGCTAAGGCCAAACAGAAGGACATTTGTGTAGCTCCTTTGCAGCACAACACAATAAAGTGCACTCAGGGAGTGACTACTGCAAGGCAAAGGTTGGCATTTGTTTACTTTCTTCAGATGGATAATCACCACAAGTTTGTTCAGTCAGGGCCTCTGAGTTTGACTAGCTTCAGCAGTAATAATAATTTGAGTTTTAGTCATGGCTTTTAGTCCTTCCGGCAGCACGCTAAGACCTTTTTACCCAGGCAGACTTTTGGATAGGACAATTTTAGAGACCAACCAGGGGGTACTGTGCTTTATGTAGTTAAACAAGTTTTTAAAAATATTTCATCAGTTTTAATTATATATATTTAGTGTTGGAGTTGGCCTGTGATTGTGTCTAATGATCAGGGTACTCTGGATGTTGGGAATGACAATGAGGTTCATGTATCCAATGATGAGGTTGCTATTGATGCCGAGAATTACAATGGGATTCCTGTTCAAAGTGTCTTTCCTGAAGGGTTTGGGGATGATGGTATGGTCCCTGAAAGAGGGCCTGAATTGCTACCAGAGAATTCCCATGACTTTGAGCTTGAGAACAGCTCGGCACCTGGGCCAGCTGCAGAAATTAATGAGCCAGTAGATAGAAGGCATGTTTTTAATCAACACAGGCAAACAACCCAATCTCTTAGGCATTCTGCTAGGTTGAGAGAGAGATTGATAACAGAGTCAAGGCTGAAACAAAATCCGTTCCTGTCCACTTAGGACATGGAGTAGATTAGGGGATAAAAGTGCCACGTACAGAATCTAGTTCAGATGAAGCAACGTTGAAATTGAATCAAGACATCTTTCCTGGTCCTTGGAAGTCTTGCCTTGGATAGACTCATGTGTTAAGTGCCTTCTTTGATTCATGATTCAAGTTTTGGAGTTTTACCTTGGAAGTTTCTGTATTTGTTTTTCTTTTCTTTTTTTTATTTTATAAATCGATATCTTTTTTTTTAATTAGTTTTTTTATTAACCACAAAAGAAATGCTATATACATAAAAAAAGGTGGAACAATATAGTGAAAGAAATGTAGGAAATAAAGATGTATAAGTCTTAACAAAAACTACTTCATTCTTTTCTTTAAGCCAGATTCTTTACAGCGATTCAACTTGTTCTCCTCTTTTTTTTCTAAACATCTAATAATTTTATTACCTTTATATTCCCTTCATTACAAAAACAATCTCTATAATTCATATAATTACTTTTTTTCCCTTTCCCCAGTTGTGCTACCCCTTGTGCTCCCCATCTCCGGAGTTCTTCTTTTCTTTATACTCCCACCAGAACCTCATTTCTTCTGGTGGGGGTTGGTTCCCATCTTCTTTCCTTAATGTTTCCTCAATAAATATTTTCCATATATTTTCAAAATCATTATCCTTCCTTAGGCCTTTTTTAACCTTTAAATTGCATGTTAATTTGTCATTTATTGCTAATTTCCAAATTTCCTTGTACCATTCTTCTATCTTAATTTCCACCTCTCCTTTCCAATATTTTGCTATTAGTAGCCTTGCAGCCGTTAACATTGTTATCAGATTCTTTTCATTTTCCTTCCATTCATCTGTATTGCAAATAGATAACAGTATAGTCGCTGGATTTCTGTTAATTTTTTTCTTCATAATACTTTCTATTTCTACTATAACTTTTCCCCAGAAACTCTGTACATATTTGCATTGCCACACATGTGGATATACGTACCCCTTTCTTGGCAACCCCTCCAACATTTTTCTGAACAACTCTTATCCATATTATGGATCTTTGTCGGGGTCAGGTACCATTTCCATAGCATCTTATAGTAGTTTTCTTTTATCCTAATTGATAAATTCTTGAGGTGTTTTGCTCTCCATAATTTTTCCCAATTCCTTTCTCCTATTTTTATTCCCAGTTCTTCTTCCCATAGTTCCCTTATTTGTATCCCTTTTCTCTCCCCTTTAATCTCTATTAATATTTTGTATATAATACTTGTTGTCCCTTTTAATAGTATGTTTTCAAATTTCGTTGGTTCTCTTTCCCCTAAGCTCTTTCCAATTTTTAAACCATTGGTCCAGTTGGACCCAATGGAGCCATGATATATTTAATTCACCTAGGATTTCCTTAATGGTGCTCTTCTCCTTTATTTGTTCCATCCAACTTCCAATTTTGTCTAATTTCTTCTTTTTCAACTCCTTATCCATCACATTTTTTAGATTTTTTAGGAAATTTCCCCTCCATTATAACTGGAATTATTTTTGAATTCCCTTTAATTAGGTTTTTCTTATATTTGTTCCATATTGTTAGTATATTTTCCAATGGTACATTTCCAATTTGATTAATTTCCTTTTTTGAGTATTCCTTAAAAAATATATTTTCTAATCTCATTTCTATATCTTTATTATTTATTTCCATCCAGTCTGTATCAGCTTTATTTAGCATCCCTTCCACCACATGTCTCAATTGGTTCGCCTCATAATAACTTTTGATTTCGGGTAGTCCTAGTCCTCCTTCTTTCTGCAGTTTGTACCAGTGGCATTTATTTATTCTATTCTTTTTCCCATTGTTGCAAAATTTATTTATTAATTGCTGCCATTTATTCACTTCAATTTCTGAAATTTTGAGGGGTATCATTCTAAATATGAAGTTTACTTTGGGTAGGATTTTCATTTTAAATTCTGCCAAACCAAGATAGGTGTGCATTGTTATATTCTGTATTTGTTTTTCATGAACTCTGATAGATTAATTTCCTGGATTATTTGTTCCTGCTTATCTTTCTACCTAATTGGATTTACCTAATTTTATGGAGTGTTTTTTTTTTTTTACTGCTGCTGCTTTTAAAATATCTTCAATAAACTGCTTGCATTTCTACTCAGCTGTGTGGTGTTTAAAGTCAGAGGGCCTGGAGTGCAACATTTAATAAGTCCCATGTTTATACATTGTGTAATTTTAATTGTTCGAAAGAAAACAAGATGCAAATACTACGAATGGCAATTTGGTTTGACTTGGTTTCCAACTGGGAAGATTGATGTGAACTAATGTTAAAAAATGTCCAAATAATTTGCAGGGATCTCCAAACCTTTTTCTACATCCCCTCTTGCTTGTCTAGATCACAGTTGCAGGACCTTGAAGACAACCGATGTAATGGACAGCTCTGGTACAACGTGTTTCTGCTACGTCCCAGATGGAGTGATCCATTTGAAAAATGTCTGGTCAACTATTCAGGTAAGGGCCCACCATTGATTCATGCAGACATAACACGGCAGTTTATTTTCTAAAGAAGCATCAAGATAGAGAGAAAGTATACTGGGAAGAACTCCTTCACTTGGGAGATTGCTGTCTGCTTTACTCTTCTCCGCTTTGAGGAATTTTGGGTTAGTTGATTTTGTGTGTTTTTTATTCCTGGTATGTTTGGCTTCACAAAGAGAAAGAGGGAGAGAGAGAGCAAGAGAGGGATGGAGCCTGGATTGAGTACAATAGGAAGAAAAGGATGTTTCTGTATCTTCACATTATGCTTTGTGCTTCTACCATGTAAAAGTTTATCTTTCTTTTTATTGTTCCATGTGAATGTGCATTTATACCTTCTTATTTATAAAGTCCATTTTCTTATCAAAAAACACATAACAAAATGGGGTGGAGGGGAATTCGGGGGGCCGGAACAAATTAATTACATTTTAATTGTAAATTTGCTATGAGATAAGAATTTTTGAGTTAAGAGGTCAGTCATGGAATGAATTGAACTCTTAAGTCAAGGAATCATTGTAACATTCTGACCTGGATCGTTTTATACATAGAATCTCATTAATGTTGTGTTTCAGCCAGATGAAGGGATTTTAGATCAAGATTCTGTCTGTGAGAATAGGCTTGAAAGTGAAACTGTTTTGGAGTCCAGCAGACAAGGAGATGCAGTGACTGGTGGAGACCTTTCGTTTACTAGTAGCATAGCAACCCCAGATAAAGACATGGATGGGCGAGAAAGCTCACCTGAGAGAACACCTGTGTTTGATAGGCTTATCAGGCTAGATCTTAGGGAAGAATCCAGCAAGCTCAGAAAATCGCAAAGACTCAGTAAGAAGGAAGAGCGAAAAAAGTTTCAAAGGCAAGGGAATCAGGGTCACAGAAATGACTTCATATTTTGTGGTCCTTAAATCAGAGAAGTGCCTCCTTGAGAATTCAGATCAGGCAATGCTGCATAATAGTGACGATCTCAAGTCCTGTTTTCAGTTAATGTTTTAGTCTAAGTTCTTGGGAGTTTTGATTCTTGTTTTCCTGGATTTATGCTCATGTTTTGATCCTTGCTTTCCTGGATTTATGCTCGTGTTATGATTCATGCTTTCCTGTACTTTTTGGATTATTTGGACTATTACTTTTGAAGTGTTCTACTCCTCACCAGTTTGGTTAGAGTTTTTACTTATTGACTACTTTTTCCTATTACCTGTTAGATTTTGCCTTTTTTGGTGATTTTCCCTTTTTATATGTACTTTTTCCAACAAACTGTTTTACTGCTGCTTTGGGATTCCTGGTTGGTGTTGAGGGCAAGTTGAACTTTGGCTGGGGTGTAACAATTAGAATCCAAACACAGGATCTAGTATCATGTTTAGAAATCAGTGCTTGAAATAAAGAAAAAAAATCAATTAATTGTATTATAAGATCTTGCAGACAAGTCACATTTGCACCTAACCTGAAACCAAAACTGGCTTGTCACAAACCCATTTCAGTTTATCACGAATATGCTGCTTACTCATATATGTGTCCTTTTTGCTCTTTTTGCTTGCATACAAATGTGTACAACCTGGCAGTGGATGTAGCCTTGCACTGCATTTGAATGTAGGATTTTGGTTTTCAGCATTCAGCCCCATTTACACTGGCCATTTAACACAGTTTCAAACTGGTATTGAAGGGGGTGTTTTTACTATGTGGATGACAGCATAGGAAATCCTGGTACCAATATGAGGCCCAGATGGTGATTACTGCAGAGCACTGATGCGAATTAAGGACACACTTTCATGCACTTTTGTGGGAGTTTGTTGTTTGGCCACTGCAGTTTAAAGCTTGGTTTACAGTGGACTTTGTAGAAAATGCTTCAGCTGTACTTTATAAAAAGGAAAATTAGCTTTTTAGCAAGCCTTTTACATGCTGGTTTGTTTTCAATAAATGTTTGATTTTATTACCTGTTTTATATACCTGGAGTCACATAAACAGTTTTCATCCAGAAAGGGATCATGAGTGGAAAAATGTAAGAAGCGCTACTGGCATATTTCTTCTTGTCCGGTACTTATGAGCCAAGAATAATATTAAGCCTTTTTTTCCATTTCCCAGGTGAAAATAAATAGCACTGAAATGTTGGAAGTAGTATCTGTTCCAGGAGAACATGGCTGTCAACGTTCAGAAAATCTGTTTGCTTTTTTAAAATGCTTGGTTAACAGCATTTGGAAGCCAGGCGTTTCTAAGCAAGTCATCATATCACTGGACCAGTATGGAGATGAAACATGTTTCAAGGTCCAACCCCTGCAAAAAGTGTCCTACACCGTGAGTGCACAGCAGAACAGTGAGTAATGTTTTAAAAATCCGTTCATGATAATACTATACCAGTGTCACTTGATTGATGCGCATTAAGTGACAAGCAACTTCTGTGAGATAATGTGGATATTTCTTGTGCTTTGTTTTGTTTCAGTGCTTGATGGCAAACTCTTTCTATTATTTGTTGTTGGTGGCCTTCTTTTTCACTTTGCGCATAGCCTAAGTAGGTAAGTGCTTGTTGTCGTTGTGTCTTGGAAGTTGTTTTTGGCTTATAGCAGCCCTAAGGTGGATGTCCAGAGGGGTTTTCTAGGCAAGATTTGTTCAGAGGGAGGGTGCCATTACTTTACTTTGAGGCTGAAAGAGTGTCACCTGCCCAGGATCATGCAGTGCATTTCCGTTTCTGAGCAGGTATTTGAACCCTGGTCTTCAGAGTCAGAGTCCAGTGCTGAAACCACTCCACTATATTGGCTATCAAATAAGTACTGTAATATTTTTACTAGTTATCACAAAGGTGGTGTTGAAATTTAGTGGCTCCTCATATGCTTCTGGAATTGCATTTCTCAGTATTCCTCACCCTTAGTATTGTTCACTATGGCTGAAGGGAGCTGCAGTCCAAGAGCATCTGGAGAACCACAGTTAGTTCAGTAAAGATAAAGGTTTCCCCTGACATTAAGTCTAGTTGTGTCCGACACAGAGGATTGGTGCTCATCTCAATTTCTAAGTCGAACAGCCAGTGTTGTCTGTAGATGCCTCCAAGGTCATGTGACCGGCATGACTGCATGGAATGTGGTTACCTTCCCACCGAAGTGGTACCTGTTTATCTACTCATATTTGCATGTTTTCAAACTGCTAGGTTTGCAGAAGCTGGGGCTAACTCCAGCATATACCCAATAGACTTTTATCTCCAGTATGCTAGGGGAAAAAAACATAGATCTACTAAGCTTTCACCACCAAAACAGGAAAGTGGAGGCTGGAAAAAAAATCCTTAGATGCATTCTGAAAAAAGTTTCAGGTGTTTTTGTATATTTAAGCAAAGTATACCTGGCCTAATGGATTAATTTGAAAACAAACTGGACCATACTAGCTGAAGGCACCATCCCCTGTTCTTTGTGCACTACCATGCAAGGAAAATGGGATTGGTCAGGCCTTTATTGGCTTCTTGTCACCACAGCAGATGGTCACTGAGCTCCTAGCCATCGCTCAGTGCTTTTGCTGTCATTAGGAGAAGAAGAGAAAAGAAGGTGGTGATGACAGCAAAGGCAGTGATGGTCAAGAGTTCCTTTGGAACCCCATAGCAGTCTAGCAATGGCAACAGGGGACATACAAGGTTAGATGACCACCCAACTGGGCCAAACTGGTTTCAGCTCCACTGGATTCTGGATTCTGCCCTGCCTTCACTGAGAGATGGAGATGGCAGTGTAGCTGCCCCTAAGGCCCTTGGTTGCCACTCTGGACCAGCCTTGGGTTTAGTGGCATGTTGATGAGATGATGTTGTGTTCTCAATTTCTGTATGCTTGAACCCCCTTATCCCTGTGCACAAAATGTTAATACCCTTCCTATTTTCTTCCCAAACAGAAGTGTTGTATTCTATTATTCTGCTGGAGTAGCGCTGGGTGTTTTTGCCACTCTAGTCTTTCTCCTTTTGATGCTTAAAAGATTTATTCCCAAGGTAGGCACACTGCTGATAACATTTTTAAAAAGACAGCTGAGTGTTTGACACTTAGCTCGGTTTCCCAGAGTAAATTGAGCTTTTAGTTAGTCCCTGGATGCCATAAGTAAATAACAACGCTGAAGTATAATTGCTTTAAAGTAGTTACAGCTGAATTTGTGTCAACGAGTGAGGGCTTGTTTGTTTATATAATGCTTTCTTTTCTTAGAATAACGTTTGCTTACTTCATTCTAATCTTATTTGTTTACAATTCAGATGCTCAGCCGGATATATCTTAGCTAGGAGGAAGATGTAAATAAGGGGAACTTCACAACCCATCATAAGAATTAATGGCCTTAATTGGGTTGGGTCATGGTGGGCAAAGACTGGGCATCAGATGTTGTCAGACTGCAGTTCCCAGCAATTTTTCACCTTTCACATTGCTTGCAAGGACTGATGGGAGCTACAATCCAAAACCACTTTGTTCACCACTATCCAATAGCTCGTCCCAACTAGCTTAGATCCAATGAATCAGTGGAATTTACAGAAGCATTGGATATTGTTCAGCAATTGATGTAGTTGGTCTATTTTAATTCAGACTGACAATTGGATTTCAGCTAGCAGGGTGGATTCAGCTTCTTTTCTGCAGTCAGGAGCATTCTGTGAATCAAAACTCGCCAGTTGGAAGGAATCAGAAATAAATCTTACCTACTTCATGTAATATATGTATATATCTCAAAATTTTATTCAGCAACTCAAATCTGGGCAACTTATCTGTGGATCAATGTAAGTACTATTCTTATTGAAAAGGAACATTTCCTTCTCTTGAGAGGCAAAAGGCCAGTGTTTAGGCTGGATCTACACTGCTCTATAACCCAGGATCTGATCCCAGATCTGATTTGAACTGGATTATGTGAGTCTACACTGTCAAATAATCTGGGATAAGTGTATAGTTTGGGATCAGAGCCTGGGATGTAGGGCAGTATAGATCCAGCTTTGGTTTGTCCTAGAACAGTGGTTTCCAACCTTTGGTCCTCCAGGTGTTTTGAACTTCCAATCCCAGAAATCCCAGCCAGCTTACCAACTTTTAGGAACTGTAGGAGCTGAAGTCCAAAACACCTAGAGGACCAAAAGTTGGGAATCACTGCCCAAGAAGAACCTAATACTATCTCCCTTTCTATGGTGCTTTAAGGTGGTTTCTCTATGGCACTTTCTTTCAAAAGAGTGCTGAGAAAGTACAGAGGGTTGCGTTTCTTTTAGGTTCTCCCAGGATGGGCAAAGCTCTCACCTTTTGTCCCTGTTTACTGAAGAAGGTAGTTTCCTTTTGTAAAATATGAGATTTAATTCTACACTTTAAAGGACCTAATACTATCTCCCTTTCTATGGTGCTTTAAGGTGGTGCAAAAGGCCTGGGTAGGAAAGTGGTGGCAGTGACCAGGGAAGGATGACCCCTTGAGACGGTGCTGATGCTTTGCCCTCTCCATGGAATTACTCTAGCTATCCATGGATCATATGAAAATTGACAATTTTGGCCTCAAAACCTGCCCTTTACTTATATGCGAGATCAGCTTATATACAAGTATACTTAGTATTTGTAGTTTTACAAGGTTTTTAGCCTTTTCGGCAAAAGAATGTGGTGGCTGATCAAACTACAAATCCCAGGATTCTATGGAATTGAGCCAAGACAGATAAGTGTCGATGTGCATTAATTCTACATTATAGATGCACCCGTAATCATTGTTTCCCTGCATTCGGGCTTGAGCCGAAGGTCCCTTATTATAGTGTGGCACAAGCAATCCTTCCCTGCATTTGAAAAATAAAGGTATTCTATACAGTGGAACAAGAAATCATTGCTAGCTTGGTTTACATTGACTTCTGGCTAGCTATAAGACATCAGTGAGGTGTGAGCTCTTCAGGTTGGGCTGTTTGTGTTTGCCTCTCTTCTAGAAGTATTTTTGTATGACTTTGTATGTATAACCCCACAAAGTACTCACCTACCTCTCTGCTTTATTCTGCCCTCCTCCCTTAGTTAAGTACCTTCTGGATTTTAATGAGTGGATGCTGGTTTTCTTCTCTCTATTTTTTTTACACTTGGAAAGAGGATTTGAAAGCGCTCTGGCACAATTCATCATACTACCTACTGGGTAAGAATATGAATTAGAATGTGTCAGGCCATTATGTCAAATAGTGTATTGTGTCAAAGATACTTTGGAACATCCTGTCAAATAGTGTATAAATTTAAAAGCGGATATTACTATAATTATTATAATTCTTTTGCAATATTACTGTTTTCATAAAAATGTAAAGTTTCAAAATAAGTGGCATTTTTCTCTGGCAGTTCCAAGGCAGAACTTGTTTTTGCTTTTGGAAAGTACAATACAATCCCTATATCCACAGGGGATATATTTCAAGACACACACCATGAATGCCTTAAACTGTGGATAATAGCAAACCTTATATTTTGACCATACTTAGATTGGAAGCATGCCATAGAATTGCATTGGAGGACCTAGAGAAGTCCACAAACATTTATTTGGGGGGTGGGAGGAGAATATGTTTTGAACTCCAAGTAAAATTGTGGATACCATATTTGTGGATATGGGGGTCATACTGTTCCTGCGTTGGTGAAATGGGGAGGACAGTTAGTAGAAAATCTTATAGAAGATGGACCTAGTATTATGTGAATACTCACTTTGGAGTACATTTGTTCATAACGGAGAAAATGTGAACAGTGTTGGTCATGAGTGAAACCTTTTTTAAAAGAATGTAGACTGAGATGTTGTGTAAGACATTACTTTGATGCTTCAGCTATAACCTCTCACCTTATGTGATCCCTCCAAACCCATCTTAAAAGCCAGTAGGCTGCACCAACCAAAAGGCTCTATTATGCAGGCAGTTGGATTGCTGAAGGATAACACAACCATAGGTATTATGTCATATCTGTTTATCTCACTGCATGTCACTAGATATTAGTGTTATGCATTTGTGGTAAAGCCTGACCTGTTTCGTGTCACGGCTTTTGGTGGGGACCCCGATTCGTTTTTAGGGAGCCTCCCGAAATTGGGAGGGCAGGGTCCGAAAGATCCATTTTCTTTCAGCCCACCCAGGCCCCCCTTTCTGGCACACACTTTAAGGAGACTTCTTCTTACCTGCTGTTTCTACTCTAGAGGAGGCGCTCATTTCCAGGGCCTGGCACGCCACACATGCACTTTTCTTGGAAAAAGGCAACTAAGGCCTTCTGCTCCTCCTTCCTTCTCAGGTCTTGGAGCTGCAGCCTAGGGTGGTTCGTTGCTGCTACGGCTGCCTGGCTGGGCGCCTTCTTCTCCTCCGTCTCTTATGCAAGCAAGGCATCTCCAGCCCCCCTACTCTTCCTCCTTCTCACCTCTTACTCTAGAGTAAGAATATGAAGGAAGAAGAGACTGGCAGCAACGAATGACGCAAGGTGGCAGCTCCAAGACCCAAGGAGGAGACGCACACTCTCCAAGGCATTTTAAGGAGGCTTCCTAGATAAGGAAGGCCGATGACCTCCTGGAAGAGGAGAGTAAATGAGGGTTTACTGGGGGGGGGGGGGCTGGGGGATTAATAAAAAGATTAAACTGTGCTCTCAAAAAGCAAGTTTGGAGCCAGTACCCGCTTCTACTTATTTTCGTATCAAATTTATTTTTGTTCTGACTGAAACTAAAGGAATGAAAGAATGGATGAAATGGGAGAAACGGGTACCACACACACCTCTACTAGATATATTATCCTTCAGTGCCCCACTTACTAGCATCCCAGAACCCCTCCAGTTGGTGTAGCTGGCTGGCTTTCAAGATGAGTTTGGGGCATTTGCAATAATCAGCATGGTGCCATGAGAATTCATTTTGACTACATAACTGCCCTGGAGGATCTAGAGATTCCTAGAGAATGTAATCTTCAAATAACCAAACCTACAAAATATAATCTGCAAATAACCAAATCCACAAAACTTAAAACCACTAATATGAAGAGCAAGCAGTATCTGAAAGTATTTCATAGATATGTGCGGGAGTCCTGAGCTCCTAACCACCATCTGCTATATTTGAAATAAGATGACTTATCCAAATAAAAATTTGGCAAGCTTATTTTCCTTTCAGATAGCTATCGTGTACCACAGCAGCAGTTTTAAAACAAACAGAGTGAACTCATTTGTTAATATGGTGTTTGCCTAGTTTTGTTGAGTTGATGTTTATTCTTCACCATAGGTAACCAAGCAGGAGGGCATTTATAATCCTGAAGTAAGATAACATATTACCATACTTGAGGGTGGAGTAGATTGCTAGTGTGCAGCAAAATGAAAGAGTATTGTGATACCTTTGGCATGAACTTTTGTAGATTCTGGCAAGCTTCATCTGTAAATATCTTCCCCAATTTTTTTTTGTAGTTTTCAAGGTATCCTCAATTGACAGCTTAATTCCATATCAGATCAGCTTCAGGACCTTGGATAGCTCCTTTAAAGTTCATATTAAATCCCAGCGTGGATTCACTATCCTACTGATATAGAAACCATTAGTTGCCACTGAATCCTTGTTGTTTCTACTATAAAATTATTAGTCTTTAATGTTTTGATGTTTGTTTGCGATTTTTTTAAATATTTAGGGTATATTCTAATAGTTGGATTGGCCAGTTTTGCCATTTGTTACACACATGGACCTCCTAGTAGTGAGCAAAGTATGAATATCTTGATGTGGACACTGCAGCTCCTCGGCTTGATCTTAGTCTACTTTGGCACCGCCATCCCGCAGGTTGCAAATGCGACAATTGCTGCCATGCTGTGTTCAAAATTCCTGCGTTACCCTTTGAGAGTCTTGCACCACGTTGGCAGGTTGGTGTCCTTTGACTGTTAAGCCATAGCATAAACAACAAGAATATAATGAAGTCATCCACTCTCTTTCTCCTCTCCATTTGTTAAGTGAGCAAACAACTTTTCTCATTTTGCAATGCAGCTACACATTAGAGGAAAATCACAGTGTTGCCAGCAGAAGCAGCACCCCCAAGTTGAGTCCTGCCCCTCTGAAATACATGGGATAGCTGGCTTGGATCAGTTTTATGGTTTCACCAAATTGCTCCCCAAGCTATCTGTCCATTTTCTCCCCAATGTGCTAGGGCTAAAAGGTGTAAAATATTTTAGGAGCATTTTTCAAGAGATCGGGAAAGTAGTACCAGGAGGTAGTAGCGAGCTGTTATATGTATGTCTCGGAATGCCCGATCCTAGTTGTTATTTAGCTTTTCTTTGCATGGATCTCATTCTCTTCCTTTCCTGTAGTCCAGAAACAGCAACTGGAATCTGTATTGCAGCTATGGATTCATAACCTAGAATTATATATATAAATGCTTCGTATTTCATAAGACTAAGATCCACTGTATCAGTCAGCAGTTGCATTGAGGAGAGGAAATCTAATTAACTGCCAATCAGAGCAGCAGCAGATTTTCCAGCCTCCTCCCACCAAAAACAATAATCAGAAGCAGGATTCTGTTGCAATTCCTCATTGATTTGTGAGATGGAAACAGTCTTCTCCTTTTGCCACAATCAGAATCTGAACAGATCTTTTCGCTGATGTGAATATTAGGAAGGACTTGGAATGTCTGGCCAGGGGAATGTTACTTATCGTATATACTCATGTATATGTTGACTTCATAGATAGATCAAGGGCAGGTTTGGGGGCTAAAATTGTGATTTTTGTTATGATCTGTGGACAAGTTGAGGGTCATTCTACATAGAGAGAAAAGCGCTGCCCCGATTACCACTGCTGCCATTTTCCTGCCTTTTCAAACATTTAAAAACGGCTTTCAGCACTCTACACAGAGAAGTATGGTTCTTTTTTGAATACAAAATATAAAGGAACAGTATTAACTCTTATCAAAAAAAGGAATCATCCCCTTCTCTTGAGTTGAATGGCAAAAGAAGAGAGCTAAGTCCCACCCCACGAGAACCTAAAAGAAGCACCTATTATCTCCGGGTTCCTTTGAGGGAAAGTGCCAAAGAGCAGCCACTGGTGTTATTTTCCTGTCCAGGCATTAAAAACAACAACAACTACTACTACTACCTCTTCTTCTTCTTCTTCTTCTTCTTATTATTATTATTATTATTATTATTAGATACAAAAGATTAATACACAGCAAACAAGATCGCTATGCTGGCTTTTGTATTTGATCACACTTCTCAAGTGTCTAGGACTGTGTGATGTATCGACGAACAATCCGTGCAGATCCAAGTAGAGTGGCCTTATGCAGCTGACAGATGGTAATTTTGTCAGCACTGATTTTTTTAAGTGCAGGCCAAGACCCAGTGTGCCGATCACCAATGGGTCCACCTTGATTGGCTTGTGCCAGTCTTTGCAGTTCTATCTTTAAATCCTCATATCATGTAAGCTTTTCCAATTGTTTCTCGTCAATTCTGCTGTCACTTGGGATTGCAATATCAATGATCCATACTTCGTTTTTTTACATGATCATGAGGTCAGGATAATATTATTATCAGGATAATAATGAGGTTATTATTATTATTAGAAACACAACAAGATGAATCCACAGCAAAACAAGACTACTCTGCTGGCTGTTGTATTGGATCACATGTCGGACACTACCCAAATGTCTAGGACTGTGTGATGTATTGGCGAATAATGCGTGCAGATCCCAGTAAGGTGACCTTTTGCAGCTGACATTATTATGTTTATTTATACCCCGCTTTTTCTCTCCACATGGAGTCTCAAAGCAGTTTACATTAAAAGCATTTCAGTACAGTTTAAAACTGACAAATATACAAACATTAAAACATTATTTTATTTATTTACTGCATTTCGATGCCACCTTTCTCAGTCCAAATGCGACTCAGGGCGGCTTACACAATTCAATGCCACGATGAACATAAAATTAAAACAAAATTAAAACATTTAATACACATTATAAAAATCCTGTAAAAAGCCAGAAGCCATGCTGCAGCAGAGAAAGTAGAAGGGTTTGGTTCCTTTTTTGATGAAAGTTAATGTACGATGTTTACATTGCCTTATGGATAAGCTGACCCAGGTTTTTGCTGTCAATTTATTTACTAAAATGTCTAGACTTACGTATAACTACTGTATATACTCATGTATGTGTAACTTAATAGCCAGTGTAGAATACTGACAAGTGCTTTTACTTCCACTCATCAGTTGCTAAACATCTTTTCTCTGCTTTGAGTTTGCCATAAACGTGCAAAATGGCAGTTTATTTTTTTTCCTTTTAGAAAAGCAACTCAGTTTTTCAAATGCAAAAAGTTTAAACTTCGCTATCTTACTGAAGAAGAGTATCAACAGCAAGGGGAAAAGGAGACAATCAAAGCCTTAGAAGATCTGCGTCAATTCTGCAGGCGTGCTGAATTTCCCTCCTGGGTTGCAGTGGTCAAGCTGCAACACCCACAAAAGTAATGAGCCCCCCCCTTTTTTTTTTGCCTTTTTGACATCTCAGCAGTACTTTTACTTATGTGAATGCATAAACATGTAGCTTCCAGAAGGAATGGGATCATCTTTCTGCAAATCAAGTTTGTGAACAGAAAAACATACATTTGGTTTCAGCAAAAATGCTGATAGATCACTTAAGAAACAATTGCACTGCCAAGAAGGTTGGCTTTAAAAAATTGTGGCCAAAGTGTCTGTTTAGCTTGGAAAAGGGAGGACTAAAAGAGAACATGATAGCCATGTTTAATAATTATATACTTTATTTATATTCCACTCTATCTCCCCCTGGTGGCGCAACAGGTTAAACCGCTGAGCTGCTGAACTTGCTGACCAAAAGGTCAGCGGTTCAAATCCAGGATTGGGCTGTATTTAGACATGGATCCCATCTCGAGAATATATCATTACGTACATATACGCAAAACACGTCCGCTCCCATGTATTTTGAATAAAGGATGTGCAACCTGTGTTGGTTTTCTCCTTACCTCTATTTTGTTTTTTTAAGATTTGCACACTTTATCCTTGGATGTCCTCATGTGTCGCCTGAAGAAATATCTGCCCATGAGGAGCAGTATGGTTCTGGAGGAGCTCTCTTTGAACAGCAGCTTTTTCATGAAGGGACAGAGGCAGAACCAGACCCACGAGCTGGTCCCACCAGCAGAGAGGAGAACCAACAAGAGGAGGACGAAAGGCGGAAGCAGCCAAACAATCTGCACTGCTGCACCAGAGAAGTTCTTTGAGTAATCCCGTCAAAATGAGATGCGTTAAAGACATAGCAGTTGCAGATGAAGGTGTGACGAACCAGGAGGAACGGGTCATGTAATTCACACCAGTTTACTTGAACTAGATGTTAAAATGTTTAAAAGATGCAGAGGCTGGAGAGACTCAAATGAGAGCTAGGAGTAGCAAAGGGGAAGAGGAGACAGAGAATGGAGTAGATGAAGAGGACAGAGGTGATGAGAGGGTCAGAGGAAGAGACAGATTGGATCATCCAGAACCACAGGATGGAAAATGGTTCAATACAGTCAGAACTCCACATTTGCTGGGGAATGGAGAAGCTGTAAATAACACTGTGTAACAAAATTTGGGAAAAAAATCTGTTCCTGGTTTTAAAGCATTATTTCCTGTTTAATTGTGCGGTACTTACTTTGAAAGTCATTGTTATACTCCAGAAACTTCATTTTTGTGGTCATCACAAGCTAGGTTGAATTAGTTGGGACTCAATGAGATATTCATTGAAAAACTAGCAAAATGTGCTGCAGGATGTTTTCGTTTTTGCAGTTTGATAAACTTTTCCCATGTTTTTGCGATGGAACCAGTTAGGAAATGACATTTATAATCCCGGAACAAAAGCGTTGCATAATGTAAAAGATCTCCCCAGAAATCTACAGTTTCCAGCATGAGTCTGTGGTCAAAATCCACTAGAGGACCAAGAGATTCCTAGAGATAACTCGGTAAATAATCTGATCCACAAAAAGTGAAATCTGCAAAACTGTGAAGGGTCAACAACAGTATTTCAAAAAGTCCCATTGGTTGGAACATTCTGCTCTCCCAACGGTAGAGGGCAGCCAAAGCTTTCTGAAGAATTTAACTGCTGTTTCATTGGCTCCTGATCACTTGAAGGTTAATAACCCTCTACTAAGTTAATGTTTTGGTTTTTATTCAGACTAGGAGGCCCATATGGAAAAAAACCCATAGTAGTTAGTTCACTTTTCAACAGCAGCACTCATGCAAGGCATTTTTTTTTGTGAGTCACAGCAACAAATAGTGGCCCTCCTTCCAATGTTAAGGTACTGATTGCCCAAGGCCAGCCAAGTTAATTTGGCACCAGGGGCAGAAAAACAAACAAAATACCTCTTTTAAAACATGCTAATAAGTATATTAGTAACTAATTGCTCCTTGTTTGTGATATTACACACTGGCTGCCTGAGGCTGTCCCAATCTGCTTAATAGATGGCAGTGACTTTACTTGAAGATTAAATATTTGTTTTGTTGGACTGGGAGAACCACCGGTTAAAGCCACTTGAAACTAATGTAATTTTTTCCAAATCAAAAGTGAAGATAGAGTAAAGATACCTTTGCTTAAAGATACTTGATAGTCCTATGGGTTGTAGTTGATGCCATCTTTCCTTTTTCCTATCGTAGAGCTTTCAGAATAGGCAGGTATTGTGTGATTTCTGAGGCAATGCAGGATTTGGGGTTGGAATGCAACATTTTATCTGTTGCATCTCAAGAAGAAAACGTTTCTCGGTCTTCAGTATGTTCCATAGCTATGTTGTCCTGGGCAGGCGTTAGCAGAATTACTTGTTCAAACACAGATGACCTCATATGTATTTTACACAAAGCAAAGCTTAGCGCTGGACAAAAAAAGTTTAATCACAACATAAACTCGGCCTGCATATACCTTTTGAAAGCAGCCTTGCAGGTGACCTGGACTCTCTTCCTTAAATGTGATCAAAATCACAAAGATTTCTCAATTCATTGTTTATAATGAGATCCAAAAGGAAACTGTAAAACAGGATACAGAGGAAGTTACTAATAGTACCAGAAATCATAGGTTGCCAAACTCACTTGCTGCATTTACTGTTTTTTGAATTAAGGAGTTTCAAGAGGAATCTTGCTTCTGATTACCACCTCCTTCCTCACTGTGGCCCTATCAGCTGGTGAACATACCTTCTTTGGGGAGTGAAGCTGCTGGCTGCTAAGGCGGGCTTTAATGGGAGCAGGGAGCATACAAAGTCTTACATTAAGACTTGAGATCTAGTGTGGCCAACTACTTTCAGTATCAGATTACAACTCTGGAGACCAGGGTTCAATTTCCCTTAGTTAGCCATAAGTGAGTCATACAGAGCACCGGAAAATCATGTGAAAGGGTCCCCATACATCAGAAATTACTTGGGCACATAACAGAATGATAATATGGGGCAATTATGGATCTGTAACACTAGGTTAGGGAGCCCCCATTGGCGCAGCAAGTTAAACCACTGAGCTGCTGAAATTGCCGACCAAAAGGTCAGTGGTTTGAATCTGGGGAGCAGGGTGAGCTCCTGCTGTTAGTCCCAGCTTCTGCCAAACTAGCAGTTCGAAAACATGTAAATGTGAGATCAATAGGTACTGCTTTGGTGGGAAAATAACGGTGCTCCATGCAGTCATGCTGACCACATGACCTAGAAGGCGACTGCAGACAACGCTGGCTCTTTGGCATATAAATGGAGATGAGCATCACTCCCCGGAGTCGGACACAACTAGACTTAATGAGTTACAGATTCTTAAGTGTAACTGCAGTACAGAGTATCAGCCCATATTAGTCATTCACTCTTATGAGTCTGGGTAGGACTAATCGCTCAGAGGAACTCATGAATGTACAATTGTACTCTGAGCAGTTTATGACTTACAGTATATTCTGGCGTATAAGACTACTTTTTAACCCAAGAAAATCTTCTCAAAAGTCAGGGGTCGTCTTATACGCAGGTGTAGTCTTATGCGTGGGAGTCATCTTAACTCTATATTTTAACTGGAAAAGTTGGGGGTCGTCTTATACGCCCAGTCGTCTTATATGCCGGAATATACGGTAATTTCATATGTGCATGAGAAGATTCATGTCTCAGTGAAGGAAAGGAAAGCTGATACTATTCTCAGGTTCTGCTGAGGATATAGAACTATGGGAATTGAATTAATTCAAGTTGATGCCTTTCCTTTTGGTGGGTCTGCTCTAGGTAGGATTAAGATCAGATGTAAGCTATGTCTGTAGGTTCTCTTACCCAATGTTCTTTTGTATGCTTAGTTGCCTGTGAATGGTTCAGGGGTGGGGAGGAAGGGCACGTTTGTGGTGGGAACAGTCTTCCTCTTAAGTCCTTGGATAACGATGAACAGCCCATTCTCTGCTTTATGAGAGATTTCAATGTTTTATACAAGCTATAGTGAGCCAATATAGAGTGTGTACATTATTTTCAAATGATATATTTTTAATAAAGTATCTTCCTTACAGTTTAAAAACCGTGGTCCATTTCCTAGAGAACAATATACATGGTTCCTGTGTCGTGGGTGGAGAAAGGAAAGGTGGTTAATGGGAAAGCTTTTAACTGTCTTACAAACTATTTAGCTGTACTTTTACTTCTCTCCTGAGTAGGACAACAAAGTACCTAGTCTTCTTCTCCACTCTTCTCTTACAAAGATAGATTTGAATCTGAATCCCTATTCGGTCATGGGAACTGGATGATCTTGGGCAAGTTGCACTCTCTCAGCCTCAGAGGAAGGCAGTGATAACCCCATCTGAACAAATCTTGGCAAGAGAACCTTGCGATAGTTTTTCCTTAGGGTGAGTATGAGCCAGAAACATCCTGAAGGCAAACAATAACAATGGTCTGAACTGATAGCCAGGGGCATGACATGATTTTCCTGCAGCATTGAGTAGTTCCTCAGCCGCCACTGTGGCTGCCTTGTGTTCATCCCATCTTTGTATTTGCTCAATCATGCATTTCTCCACTGGCAGAGTGAAATGACAACTAGACTGTTGTTGCACACACAGTTTTCTCAGCAGAGACTATGAGCCCTGAGCAGGGAAGAAGCTGAAATACGAGCTGGAGAACTCGAAAGGGCAGTTTCAAAACAAACGATTGCATCCAGTGACAGGATGAAGAACCTTTGGCATTTTTGCGTTGTCGTTTTCAGCTGTCATCAATCTTGGAATATTCCAGTGATATAGGTGTATCTGAGGACCAAACATTCCAAATGTTGTTTTCCATTGTTTCCAAAGCAGTATCACTGCCTAGACCTTCAAGCAATATAAATCAGTACTGGTCGCTTTTAGATATACAATGGAATTTTATTTCTTCCATTATATCTTAACAATTTCACAATTACGAAAGCCCGTAGACATCTGTCAGTGTGTATATGTGAACAGAGACCCGTTGCCCACATGTAATGAAAGAACAGGTTCAGTAGACGATTTCAGAAGTGTAAACATAATGCACAAATTCAATGCCTCACAATTCAGGTGCTGATGCTGAATGTTATAAACTATCACTACAGCTTTTACCAGGTGAACTCTACACATTAGCTAAAAGAAGGTTTCTAATTTTTCATTTCATTTTTGAATAACCATTTTCAGCCTGCTACCTTCTTGGTCCTACTCTCCTTTCCAGATATATATACATATAATAAATACATTTCTGATTTTGCTTTTTTGAAAGGACACTTAAACAAGTCATGAGAAATTTACAGTACAGTACATTTAAGTTGAAGTGCAAAAAAATAGCTAGTGATTACCTTCTGGTGTTTGGTCCCAGGTATCTATAGATAGGATCTGTTGCAGTCCCTTAAGGCTTTTGCAATGAGAACATCCTTCATATTCCATGTGGCTGGTTGAGGAACATGGGCCTTTCATCACACCTGCCTCCTTCCTCACAACCCTGTCTTGGTGTGCCTTGTTTACCTGATCTACTTTCAAGACCAAGTAAGGCTACATGCAGCATTGCTTATAAACAAAAGGAAAATCCTGATCAGTGTATGACTATCTTACTCTAAGAAGTGCAGTTTGGTTATTTCTGTTAGTGCTTCTGAAGGACTAATCATCTGCAGCCATTGTTTGATTTGATTAAAAGGAGTGGTAGGTAATTGGTTGCCTTTTCCCAGCAGCCACTGCGGGCTAATAGACAAAGATGAATGCCAGGACACATATTACACTGCCTGATTTATGCTGAGGTCCAAATCAACTTGTCACCAGAGGCCCTTCCACACTGAATTATGATTCCCCAAACTATGATGGCTACATCCATTGGGATCCTGGGATTGGCATCTTGGAGGGATGTTTCGAATCATCAACCAGAGAATTCTCCTCTGGTGTCTCTAACCAAACTAGAAATCCCAGGACTTCATAGGATGAAGCCATAGCAGCTAAAGTGGTATCATAAGGCCCCCTTTTTGATGCTATATCATCTAATAGGGAAGGCAATGTGTAAATCTATCCTTGAAGGAGAGGTGTCTAATGAGATAGAAAACTT
Source organism: Anolis sagrei ordinatus (assembly GCF_025583915.1). Taxonomy (NCBI): domain Eukaryota; kingdom Metazoa; phylum Chordata; class Lepidosauria; order Squamata; family Anolidae; genus Anolis; species Anolis sagrei. The sequence goes on along the minus strand of NW_026844366.1, from coordinate 167,414,641 downwards.
TTAACAGGCATCATCTAAGCCAAAGGACCAACATTTCCTTGCCTGGTTAGACCTAACAAACTGGGTTCAGCTAACACTGAAGGAAAAAAAAAAACCCTGGTGAAACAGATCTGAAACTGCCAGTGTCCTTGACTAACAACTTGGTGTAAAACACCCAAAACACCATGTAAATGTTTCATTACCTATGATGGCTGTCCCTCATTCCAACTATGTTTATAGTAACAATATTTTCTTTCCCTACCCTAGATTCTCTAGATTTATATCCTGCTACCTTCCAGTCCCCAGGCACTTTAAATGCACTCTATAAATAAAGATTATAACTCCTCCTGTTAAATAAACAATTTTAAGCCATTGTGAAATAAAAATATATTGGCTTTGGTAGAGATTCTTGAGCAGCAGCCAACCTATGGCCAAGCCGTTGAACAAGGCAGGGCTCCCCTCTTCCCACTCGTCAAAGAAGAGATCTATGCTGGTAGTACAGACCTCACATAGCCTGTCACTGCCTCATAAATGTTTGCCCTGCCCTTTTGGTTGGTGTTGTAGGAGCTCTCCATTGCCAGATGGGGAGCAAGGATTTTTCTCCCTTGCACACATGTGCCCACTTGCCCAGAAGGTAAAAGATCAGAAGATGTAAAGACACAGCCCATGTATATCCATGGTCAGATTTCGCCTCCCGTTGTTGTTGGGACTAGGGCCGCTGTATCCCATATAAACCAGAAATGCTCTCACACTGAATTAGCATGGTCAAGTCTTTAAAAATACAATACCAAATCAATACTTCCTAATTTAAACCCTCATAAATAAAGAGTTTATAGGCAGCCGAACTTGGTTTTTTCTAAAACTCTCTTAGCAATGCTCCACAGTCTGGCCATGGGAGAATTTAGAGCAATTCAAGGATGGCAAGGAAAAGTCTAAACAGGCATTAAATTTGGGATTCTCAACAGCCAGAAGCTATTCAACATTCCAGAGAAGTCTTTACAAAAGACAGAATCCTATTCTGTTCCTTCATTTAGGCCTGGTAAATAGTACATTTTCCTTACGTGTGTCAGTAGTAGTCAGTAGGTTGGGCACCTTTTCTTGCAGGAAGCCACCTTGCTTCCAAATAAATTAAAGTGTGTATTAAAAAAACTGGCCAAGTGCTCCTACTCTTCCTCTCCCTTTCCCCCAACAATTAAATTAAAATAATATTAACTGCCTCAAGCAGGAAGAAATGGAATGCAATTTTGCTTTCCTCAGAAACTAGAACAAGCTTTTTTTTCTCTTTCAGTGAAAACAAAAACAAAATTAAAAATATATCAAAGATAACTAAATGAAGGCTGCTTGTTAATGCAGAAATGGACTCCAAACGATCTCTCCATAAAGCTTGAAGCAGGCAGAAGTGTTTGAATGCATTTCGGGGCTGCTTTCGTGAGTTATTGTTAACTCAGGCGCCTTTCCTGCCTAGCCTTCCTAGGCATTGTAATCCTTCCTGAAAACGGGCCTGTCAGGTTTTGCCACAGAGCAGGCCTTAAATATTTAAAAAGCATGTGCTGCATCAGATTACCATCACCAAGGTGAAGGGAGCGGCAGTTTCAAGCTCCCATTTCAGGATTTGCCAGAACACAAGGATAGGATTCAATGCAGCGGTGGATTCAAAACCAAGTCTTATTCGCTCCCTGCCTCCGATGGCTGAGCACTGCTCTCCAAAGGAACTGGGCCATCTGGACTGGGGGGATTTTCAAGGGTTGTTGCAGGTACAGGGGTTTCTCTGGAGGCATCACCACCCCCTTGATCCAGAGGGCTGCCTGATGCAGAGCCATGGCTATTGTTGGTTTCCTAGGATAGGGAGGGAGAAAAAACTCCTATTAAAAATGTGGTTATCTTTTTTACATTGACTGCATAGGAAGCACAACACATACTCTGCCAAATGAAGTAAGCCAGGCAGCTTTTTCAACCAAAAACAACCATATGCACACGGAACAGCGCACAAGCATAAAAGCCATAAGGAAAAAAGCTGTCATATCCAGGTAACATATTAGTCAGAAAGCAAGAACGACTTACCTTCCTTATGTTTTCCTAACTGCTCTTCCCCAAGAAGCATGCAGGAGAAAAGCTGATAGTATTTTAAGACCAAAAAAGAAATGTACCAAAATGCAAAAAACTCAAATATTCCAATGACTTGTTAACGCATGCCAAGTTCCAGTTTAAAGGAGGTGCACCTATTCTTTCATTGACATATTTTCCACCTACTTTGCAGTAGATCCACAGAGCGTCAGCAGTTTGCTATTTCTAGAGCAAAATTATGAATATTTCAGAGGAATGACTAAGCAGCCGGCCCTTCTTAATGTATCTTTGTGCCTGCCGATTACAACAGCTGAGGAAATGGTTTTCTTTGAAAGCTCTCCTCCAGAATATGCAAATAGGCATTCAGAAAGCAAAGTTAACTTTACCCCTTCCCCCCATATCCAGACATGTAATAACTCACATACTCCATGGCAGGTTTAAATAACCCACACCGTCTCATTTGAATGCAAGCTACAACTAGGGCAATGTATACAAGGACAGCAGCTTGCAAATGCAGATCCCATTAAATTGCATCTCAGCTGCAATAGTTCCTTCCCAGCTTTGACGAGCTAATGCCAATTTAAATAAGGACAAAGCAGTGAATCCGATGCTGAATCCTTGAGGATTAATGCTTTGTTATTTCTGTCACCATGGATGGGACACATTTAATTATCTTCAATGAATCTGCCATTTGGTGTGACTTACTTTCACTTCTGGCAGAAGTCGACTACAGAGTTGCACTTGAGGACCTCGAGATTCCTTGAGAGACCATATAAATCAAATGTGCAAATAATCACATGTGCATTGAGGGCCAACTGCATTTGCGTTGCAATTATACAAAGAACTGGGATTTACGAAACAAAGGTTAAAAATGACCACATAAGAAACATAAGGAGATGCCTAGACTAGACCAAACAAAGTGTTTACCATTTTTAGTTTTCTGTCTTTTGCATTAGCTACCTAAGCATCCTGGGAGGCTCAAAAGTAGAGCAATATGGAGAAAACAACTTTATTGTGTCTTAACCCTGAAATTTGATGAGCTATATGCTTTATAATTGGAGCCCACCTAGGATAATGTTTTGAGTGCTGTATTAGGACTCAGGGAGACCAGGGTTAAAATCCCTGCTCAGGTCTAGAACTCACTGAGTTTCCTTGGCAAATTGTCCTGTCTCAGCCTTAAAGGAAAGCAATGGCAAAACTATGCATACATATGCAAGCATATTGTCAAAATATTCCTAGGAGAGGCTCACCATAAGTCAAAGTTGACTTGAAAGCATATAACAATAACAGTAAGTTAGCTTGTCAAAACTCACAGTAAAGAGGAAGCATACAGCTGATGTACCATACCCCCTGTGATCCTACATGATTAGTCTAACCTTTTAAAAACTCTACTAAGTAAGCACAGCCACCATCTCTTCTGTGATGCATTTCATAGGGATTAAGAAAGTGGTGTTAGACAGAACTCTCGTTTGTCAGTCAAGAATGTCAATCAACTTGTCAAGAAATGAGCTTCAGTGAACCACTACATGAAACTTATTTCTATTGCATAAAGAAATGTCAGCAAAGTTTATAGACATAAGGCTGAGGTTCATAATGGTCACCGTGGAAGGCGAGAGAAGCATTGCAATCCTCCAAATTCTTCCTATGTTGAGATTCAAATTTGAACTAAAGAAGAACTTCCACCATACTTCTACCTCCACCCCTAGTGCTCTCAAATTACAGATTTTTATAGATGGCAGGAGTTCAAACTAGGATTTTTGTTGGATGAAAAGCTATAAATTGACCACCACAGATCAGTGAGGCTTTCATGAGATCTCTGATGCTCAAATGGTAGCACGTGTGCATAGCAGAGAATGAGGGCTGAAAGACACTGGCTTAGAAGTTACTATCCCACACTTTTGAGAACTGCTATTGAATTGATGCAATGTGAGTCCTGTGTTCATAAGTTCTATGCAAAAACTCTTAACTTTATTAGACCTATAGAAAAAACTTGTTTTTATTTTTGTTTGACACTACTATTAGTTTAACCAGTGCTTGGAAAAAGCATTACAACTCCCAGGGTCTCTTTGTCAGCATTACCACAAGGAGAATTATTTGAGTTGTAATTAAATTTCAAATTTTGAATTTAAAGCAGTAATATTGTATTCAATGTTTAAAGGGAATGGGGGAGGGGTAACAAGCAGCAATCAGTTAAGGCAGGAGTGATAACTGTGTGGCCATTAAGATGCTATTGGATTGCAGCTCTCAGCATTTCTCATCTTTGGCTATGCTTCCCAGGGCTGCTTAGAGCTGAAGCCACTAAAACTCTTAGAGAGCTCTGCTTTCCCCACCCAAATTTAAGGAAACAATATTTTATATATTTAATTCCTAAATTTTCAGAGGACAGGTGTGCACCCACTTCACTTCTAGAAATACCTGTTACGCACCAAGGGTTGGGTTACCTGCAAGGGCTGGTTCTCAAGGGCCTCGTTGCTTTTGGTGATCCGAACCATCTCCTTTATCTGATAGAGAGCATAGGCCAGGGTGACCCAGGGGGAAGAGCTGATCCCCCAGGCAGGCTTGTTCACATCCTCCTGTTCCTCTTGGTGCTTTGTTTTCTTGGGAGGCAGCCGAGGTTCAGGACGAGGCATTATGTCTTCTGTATGTTGCTGCACAAGGTCAATCGTGGCAATGGGCACAGGGCTTGAAGGCACAGGGATCCTTTCTGCCAGCATGGTCTTTTCTGAAGATAAAAAAGTCAAACCAATGCAAAACAGCATGAGGTAGTGAGTGCCAACATTTGTTTATTTATTTAGCTATGTTCCCATGTTGAATCTTAACCCCTAACACAATTCACAAATGCAACCAACAGTGGTTTGAGCATTGGATTATGACCAAGGTTCCGTTCCCCACTCAGCCCTGGAAACCTATGGTATGACCTTGGCAAGCCCATGATAGTCCTTAGGGTCATCATAAGTCAGGAATAACTTGGAAGGCTCACAGCAACAAAAAACAAATAAAAATTATTAAATTCACCCAAAATAATTCATTAAAAAGCAAGAGGCAGCAATAGGGTTAAGAAAGTGATCAGGAAAATACCGGAACAAACCAATTTTCAGTTAATTGCAGACAAAGCCAAAATTGAGAGCGTGGATAATTTCATGGCAGAAATTGTTCCACACAGTGGGGGCTACAACAGAGAAGGGAAGCTTAATGGGCATCACTAGACCACAATACATTAAGAAGAATAAATAGTGTTCATTTCAACCACGCTTAGCGGCAAAGACCCTAAGTAGTAAGTACAGATACTTTTTACACTCAAAGCCCCCTTCCTAAGATCTCTTGTGAATGGTAGGAGAAAGCTCGCATGGTGTAGTGATCAGAGTTGTGCTGGGATTTCTATGTCCCAGGCTCAAATCCCCAGTGAACTATCAACATTACTAGATGACTCTGGCCACACACTCTCCAGGCCTGACCCGCCTCACAAGGTTGTTGTGAGGATGTATGCTACCCTGAGCTCATTAAAAGACAGGTGGGCAGTAAATAAATAAAGATGTTTATTGATGTATAATTGATTGTTTAATATGCTACTGTTTTAATTGTTTTTAACTGTTTTATGTCGTTCTGAGCATTAAATTTTGCTATTGTTAACCGATTTTGAGTCGCCCGAGGGCTGAGAAAAGCAGTAAACAAATATAATAAATAAATAAATAGATAAATAAATCTTCTGCTCCCCATCCTGCCTCCTCCAGATGATATTTCCAACCATTCTTGGAATTCAGCAGCACACACCAATTGTTTCTGTAGTGTTAATGAGGCAAAGCTTTCATAAGCCATGGCTGGGGAACCTTTAATCCTTTGAGTATTTTAGACCTGCGTTTTCCAATCTGCCTAACATGTAGAAGCAGCAACTTTCCCCCCTAATGTGCCAGGAACTATGCCCGTTAGCTATAATTGTTTCTTCCTTTCCTAGAAATCCATTTTGTGCCAACACCTGATAGCTCCACAGTCTAGAATCAGTCCACAGACAACCACTTTATTTTAGATCACATCCCCCACTAGCTACATCCACCATGAAAAATCATAAAGGATTGTGAAAAATGTAGTCCAAAAACTGAAGGGCCGAATGTGCCTCACTCATGCCATATGCTTTTTCCGATTGGAAAAACTGGTAGTGCTTTGCAGGAAAAACCTCATCTCTCTATACAGGTGAAGTACAACAAGGGGTGGATTCAGGAGTAGTTTCATGGAAAGAAATATGTGAAAGGGAAGAAGAGAGCATACTATTCCAGTTTTCTTTCTTCAGCCCATTTCCAATCCTGCATCCCCTTTCCCCTTCCAAACCCAATATCCAAATAAATTCAAATTCTGCTTCTGAAGAGCATATCAACGGATAAACAAAGTTAAACACAGTACACCAAGGGCATGACACACACACACACACACATATATATATCCCCCCAATGGTCATGAACTTTAGATGAGTGTGTGTGAGAGGAGGAGAGAACACTTTATACAGCTCACTTTATCAACAATCAATTTGTATTTTAAAATATGTTTGAATTATACATTAGGCAAATTCAATTATGGGCAAGTCTTATTTTTAGCAAGCTTCCTGGGGGCTTTTAACATCAAAGAATGCTGCAGATCCAAGTGGCCAATGCTCTTCCCTCATTTGGATGTGTTTATCTCACCGACAGGGAACAAATTATAACTGCCACTGAAAATATTGTATTTTGATAAACTCCCCGGCTGCCCCAGAGTGCAAAGTTCTGCTTCAAAGAAGTAAAGCAACATTCAAAACCAATCAAGAACAAACCCAATTGTAATCTACTACAGTTATCATTTGGACCAAGTGTACAAGAGCAACACCAACAACATGGGAAAGACTCCCAGCATTGCATATCAGTACGAGAATCGGCTGCCTAGAAAACCAAATTACGAAATGCACAAACGGCAATCAATTAATTGTGTAGATAAAATGCAGGTTGAGCATCCCTTATCCGAAATTCCATATTTCAAAATACTCCAAAATCCAAAACTGCCCACATGGGTTTGCTTTTGGATAGTTCAAGATAAAAAACTTTGTTTATTAACACAATTATTAAAAATATTGTACACAATTACCTTCAGGCTATGTGTATAAGGTGAATAGAAACATAAATGACTTTTTTTGTATGGATTTGGGTCCCATCACCTAGCTATTTCATTATGTACGTGCAAGAATTCCAAAATTCTCCAAAATACCAAATACGGAACACTTCTGATCCCAAGAATTTTGGAAAAATATACTCAACTTATACAAAACAGACAAGGAAACTAAGATTTACATATGCTAAAAATTATGACTTAAGTATATTACACTAACAGATTGTGTATTGAACACAAAATGATAAATTTCAAGTACTTAAATACAAGAAACTATAATTAAACTTGCAAATTGCCTATAAATATTTTGAGGTAATGCTCATTGTTGCTATTATTCTTTCTGCGTAATTATTTTCAGTGTTGCCAATTTTAAAAAAGAGGTTGTAATTAAGCCTTGTTTCAAAGGTCTTCAGAATGAATACAGCTTCTTAACTCTATAAACGACTCTTATACCTCACAAGCCTTGAATATAATAACATAAGCTGAAGACATTCCTGCTATGTAACAATTACTCCAAACAAAAGCATTGTTAAGCTTCTCCACATGAAGAAACAACTTGATGCCTACTAGCTCTATTCCAGAGACCTCGGATAATTATTATTGCTTTATGGACATTAACATTCTCCTACAGAAATGGCTGAACATTTTGACTGATGGGCAATGTCTTTATTGAGTTTACCCACCTGATTCCATTGCCCATGCAGTTGTACACTGATTTTGACAATGAAATGTTCCTTCAGCACAATAAATAGCTCCTCATGTGGAGATTTATACTACACTATGCCAATGAATGATGTCAACTCTTATTGGCTATGTTTTAAAGATTTATCCATAAGGAACACTAGTTCACTGAATAAGTAGAACTACAGTAGTTTCTCCACATTTGTGAATTAAGCATTTGTGGATTTAATTATTCTTGGAATTACTATATTTGCCATTGCCTCTGCTGCTGCCCTATATGTGAATGAAAAAAATTGTTGTCTCTAGGTCCTCCAGCATGATATACGGCCAACATCTGGCCAAAATTGACCATAGAATTATGCTCAAGGACGTAGAAATGAGTAAAAAGAATTCTAAGGTAAAATAAAAAGTCATTCACGATTTTGTTTATATTGACAGCTCTTCCACTATTCTAAGGATCCTCTTCTCTGTGTGCTCTGAAATTTGAGAGTCACCCACTACAGCATCCACAGATAACTTAAAAGCAACTTTCTGTGTATATGTGCATATGTTCAATTCACCTATCAACTTATAAAGTATTCTTAAGCAAGAAATATTCAGAGGTGGTTTTGCTAGTTCCTTCCCTTTGAAATATAGCCTGCGGCACCTGATATCCATTGGCATTCCCCATTCAAACTGGTTGACTATGCATAGCTCCCAAGATCAGACAGCATCTGGTGCCTTTACGGCATTTATGCCTGTGAAAGATCAAAAATCCAACTCTTATTTTTCTTCATCCGGGTCCCTTTCAAAAATCTTCCAACTCTTGAATACAGCAAATGAAGTTCTTCCCAGGCCCAGAATGCCCAAGTGTAAGGCACAGAAACCAAGAAGAAGTAACTATCTATTTACCTTCATCCTCATCAGGAACTGCCAACCACTGGATCAAAGCAAAAAGCAAGAGGATCACAAGACAGGCCATTCCTATCCCTCTGAACGTTGATGCAGCCCCTGTAAAAAGAAATGTGTTTTGATTTAATGCCACAAAAATACCACTTGCAGTGCAATCCAAATATGTCTGTTTAGAAGAAAGCTTCACTTTCTTCAAAGGAACTTACTGTCAAAGCAATATATACATCTTTAGGGGCACATCAGACACAGAATAGTTCCCCATGTAGTTTCAGCTGATGTTATTAAAAAACAAGATCTGTAACTGTTCCATCTTAGATAGTCAGAAAAGAGTAGGGCTTCACAAAGCAGAAGAGGCTGCCATTGTTTGTGTCCATTGTAACATACCTCTGCCATCCCAGTTGCTACTGCCATTTCAGTTGCTACTCAGCATAGAAAACTATATACTGTATTTATGTTAAAAACAAGGGAAAACAAGAATGGCTTTTCAATCATTATTACTATATCCTTAAGAACAACAGTAATATAATTTTCACACTGTGTCTACTGTGACTTACATAAGTAAAATACAATGCAAAGTATAAGAAGGAAGCATGCTCCCAGAAGAACATTATATGTGGATCACTTTAACATGAAATGTCCAGTGTCCTTTGACTATTCTGGCTACGATAGATGTCTATTTTTCTTCTAATAAAATTGCATTTCACCTTGCACAAGGAAGAGGGAGAACTAATGCTTAGCTTCATGATCTCTTAAGTGTGATTTTTTTTCCCTAAGAACAGGCATGCAGTAATCCAGGGGTGGGAAGAAGATAAATTTGGATCTACACGTAAATCTCTGTAGGCCAATCATTACATCAGGAAGGATTTTTGATTTCTAGTTGTTCAATAATGGCACAAATAAAATGACCTCCACATCAAATCACCACTTTCACGCCACAGTACTGCTGATGTTAAGACAGCATGGCTTTTTGGCTTTTTGTGTGGAATGCTCAATATTACTGAATTCAATTTTATGAGCTTCATTTTGTGGATGGTTCTTGGGATTCTTTTTTTTTTATCATGTCAGTAGCGACTTGGGAAGATACTGCAAGTTGCTTCTGGTGTGAGAGAAGTGGCTGTCTGCAAGGAAGTTGCCCAGGATGTGTTACCATCCTGTGGGAGGCTTCTCTCATGTCCATGCATGGGAAGCTGGGGCTGACAGACAGGAGATCACCCCATCTTGAGGATTTGAAATGCCAACCTTCAGGTCTGCAGTTCAGCAGGCACAAGGGTTTAACCCATTGCTGCATCGGGGATTCTAACGAAAATAAAAGTAGAGCCCACCAAATCTAAAGTCTGCCTACTCCTACAGTAGTGTGCTAACTCGCTAATCATCTATATATCCACACAGGCACAGAGAATATCAGAACTAAATCTGGCTATGAAACTTCTGTTGTTGCTGCTATGTGCCTTCAAGTCATTTATGACAAACCTATTGGGATCTTCTTAGCCAGATTTGTACAGAGCTGGTTTATCTTTGTCTTACGCTGAGGCTAAAAGAGTGTGAGTTACCTAAATCTGATACTCCAAACTATTACATCACATTAGCCCGCATAACTTGTAAACCAAAACATAAAAAGATCAGAAGAGTGACAGCAACATTAAGATTACCAATATCCAAAATGGAAGAAGAGCACAAAAAGATCAATTTTTCTTACCAAAATAATTGACCAGCACTCCTCCAATCATTGCTCCACATCCTCTGCCTAGACCCAGGTGAAGACCCTGCAGGATACCCTGAGCTGAAGTCCTTAATTCTGGAGGCACCGCAGCACTAAGGTAAGAGATGCAAGCTGCCCAGATGGCAGCATGGGTCACACCTACAGGAAAGGAACAAGTGGTGAGCTATGGCATCTTCCAGATTGCTCTCCTTCATGCATGATACAGTTGCTTAAAAACACCTATGGCAACAGGTGTAGTGGTAACTTTTCAATGCAAGTACAGTCAGTTCTCCATGCGCATGGGTTCTACATGAACAGGTTGAACCACAACTTGAAAATACACAGTGGGGCATAAATAGCTCCCATATTTCAAAGGGGCACTGTGAGGGCTGTAGAGGGGGAAGAGAGTTGAGATAGGTCTAATTTGGTAGGTTAGGTACTGCCATTTTCAGTATCCATCATGAGTTCAATCTGTTAACATTGGGCTTTGTTGTTCAAGCATATTATGAGAACAACTGTTCTGTGAGATGATGCAGATAGTGTTCTGCACACACTTCACACTCAGTCAAAATGCATCTTTACCAGATTTTGCTATGAATTTCTAATCTTTTGGTCAATTGGCCACACTGAAAAGAAAATCACCTGGCAGACCTAGGACCATTAGAAAATGTGGATGCAGTAAGAGCATAAGCATGCCATGTGCTGGGGATATCAAGTCAGAGTTTGAGGAGAATTCTGCATGCCAATTTAAAACAGCATCCTTCCCAAAGGATTTGTCTGACACAATTTCTAAAACCCATTAAAACAAGACTGTTTTATGTACTTTTCATACACACACACACACACGGAGAGAGAGAGAGAGAGAGAGAGAGATTCATTGCATACCGCTTCAAAATGGAGATCTTTATGACCCACTCTGGGTTTTTTTTGGGGGGTGGGGTGGGGTGGGGTGGGGAATAATCTTGATCTTCTAAATTTATTGTAAGCTGTCTTGAATCTTAGGAGAATGAGGGCTCAAAATCCAATAAACACATGAATAGAATCTGCTAATGTCTGGAGACATATATGAGAGGAAAAAGAACAAGTTTTAGTGTAAGCTGTCTAGAAGGGAATATATGGCAGATGACCCTTATAAACAGAGTAGGGCTCTTGTGTATAGATTATGGGATTATTATTCTGTTCTGTGTGACTTGGGAGTGATTGTCTTGTTTGGGGAAATGTAACAGAACAAATTAACATTAGAACTGCAAATCTAGAAGAATAAGCAGCTGGCCTATCTGTGAAAAGGGTGGTCTGTTGGAGTAGGAACCTGGATTCCAAGGAGTAGTTGTGTGTCTTTTTATGGCTCAGATCTCATAATATTAGGAGAAACAAGCCAGGCACTGCTTTGGAGCAAAAGCAACTTCAAGTGAACTCTTCCCTGAGTCATCATGTCTTTACGCGCTGAACAAACTCACCTGCCAGGTGGCACTAGCTTCTCCACCCTTTGTGTTGGCAAAGATTCAAGATAAATTAGCATTATGTCCCATAAATGACCTGAATTAGTCAGGCAATGATCGGATTTTATCTACAGCCATTTCTAACATGGATTTTATTGGGGGAGGGGGATGAATGATTAGTCTCAAACTGAATACTCTTCCCTTCCAGAAGCCCCTACCAGATCTCCCCTTAGCAGTACAGAACCCTCTCTCGGAATTTGACAGCTGCCAGGTGATGGGATGTTTTTCAATGAGATACAATGGCAAAGAATAGCCCTCTGCACCTCATCAAAGGGGGAACTTAAGCACACACAAGCTGTACTTACACACATACAGGTTAATATCAGCATGCTGGCCATGGTTTAATAATATAATACACATTCCGAGCATATTGCACCTATCCTAAAGCCACTCCACTGGCTGCCAATTAGTTTCTGAGCAAAGCACAAGGTGTTGGCTTTGACCTTTAAAGCCCTACATGGTTTGGATCCAGGTTACCTAAAGCAGAGGTTCTCAGCTCTTTCTGAAGCAAAAGTTTCTTGTGGAGCCCCAAGAAATGTGTATATCTTACATATTACACACACACACACACACGTACTGTATATACATACACTGTATATATTTCAGACATGGGCTAACTTTTTGACGCATTGTGTTTTAAAATTTGACAGACAGGCTGGGCCAGTGGCAGATGGGTGGATAGTGTTTGTGTAAACTAATTGAAAAATAAAACATGAACAAATTCCTATGCAGATTGCACATATCTCATTTGCAGTGAAAAAGAAAGAAAGAAAAATACAATATTTAAAATGAAGAACAATTTTAACCAACATAATCCTATCAGTATTTCAATAGGAAGTGTGGGCCTGCTTTTGGCTGATGAGAAAGTCAAGTTAACTTAGGAGAGTTGTTGTTGTATGCCTTCAAGTTGTTTCACACTTAGGGCAACCCTACATCTAAAGTTTAGGGCGGGAGCTGTGTAAATTACCTTGGAGGGCCTATTCAGCCCCTGGGCCTTCGTTTTTAGCTGAAGACCCCATGGCCATTCAGTTCAACCCCCTTCTGCCAAACAGGAAAAGTAAATTCAAAGCACACCTAACAGATGGCCACTCAAGCTTTGTCATAATAACAATAATAGGAGCAACATAGGGGCCATCGAATTCAACTCCCTTCTGCCATGCACACAATCCCCTGAGCTGTGGGAGGGAAATAAAGAGTTTTGGAAGCAAGCATGGCAAGGGGTGGGGGGGAGAGAGATCTGGATGGGAGAAAGGTGAGGAAAAATGACTTTTGGATGAAAGGAGACTGAGAGAAAAATCTTTTGGAAACAAGGGAGGTGAGGGGAAGGGGAGGAGCAGGAAAAAGGAAGGAAAGCTTGGAGGAGGAGGGAACCACAGAGCACATTTTGAAAAGCGCTGACCTAAAGGATCACCTTCTCCCGTACAATCTGCCCTGAAAAGTTAGGTCCTCTGGGGGGCAGTTACTCCAACCAGCTAGAATCCGACCAGCGACTGTCACCCAGGGGACCTTTTCATTGGCCGTCCCAAGACTGTGGAACGACTTGTCAGAAGAGCTCCGGCAGCTAAATGCGCTGTCAGAATTTTAAAACCATTTAAAGACCAATCTCTTCCAGCAGGCTTACTCTGACAGTTTTAATCATAATTTTTAAACTTCTGTCCTTTGTTTAATCTGTTCTGTGTATTTTAATATGTATTTTATATAAATATGTTTTATTATGAAATACATTTTAATATGCAAATTTGTGGTATTTTTTATAATGCTTATATGTTTAATCATTCTGTAACCTGCCTTGAGTCATGAGGAGAGGCGGGTAAGAAATAAAATAATAGTAATAATCCAATAAGTCATTGAAAAAGTATGTTCTTTCTTATACCACGTTACTTCCAAGTTCTGGCTCAGACTGACCCAAATCTTAGAGGCAAACATGCTACCCTGACTAAGTATGAACATGCATGTTACGTTAACCATTACTAGTCCTCATCTAAATATAGTGTCATTCCAAAGTCTCCTCACAAGTCTAAGTAGGGGAAACAGGACTGAAATTGAAGCCTTCAGCTGCAAAGAATATGCTCTATGGTCCCATCCGGCAAAGATCCGAAGTAAAGTACTTTGAAAAGCTGCTTCTCAAGAGCATCTGCTAGTTGTACAGGTGGCACCATCTGGATATTGTATGTATTAAATTATGTCTCATTATCTGAGCCCTGCTGCCTAATCAGAATGCACCAAGAAATAAAGGGAGGAAATGATGAAAGGAAGTTGCTGGCTCTTAGACACTGAGTGAGCTCATTCCAGGATCACAAATACAGCACACCCTCTAATATTTTACAGATGAAAACCAGGACACATGTGGCCAATCAACATCAGTGTGGGATCAAAAGGACAAACCAGGAGAGACTGCGGCACTTTGCTTTTGCCCAAGCCTACTGGGAAAGGCAAAATGCAGCCCCTGCTAAATAGGGACTACTAGTACTTCTCCCATGCCCATATTATGTTATTTTTTTATACAAAATGCTGCATTTATAAAGACCAGTTAAGCACACTTTTAGCAGGTTTTCTTCTGATTTTCTGATTTCCATTAATCTCTTCATTGTGCTCTTTGCCAATTGTCATGAATTGCTACAGAGATACTGTATTTGGAAGAAAAAAAACACCCCTATAACGTTTAAGTCTGAAGTAACTATCAACTGGGGGGGGGGGGGTCCAAAATACCAAACAGTATTCCACCTCCTCTCCAATTGTCTCTTTTATATACACAGTATTTCAGCAGCTAATTAAGTAATATCAGCTGAAAGTCTTCAATCTTTAGCTTCAAAAGATCTTTGGGGCATTGATTTTGCAATGCATAAGAACTGCTATTTGTCAGCATATTCCAGCATAGGCTTGCAAAATTCATACATAAATGTCAAACTGAAGTTTGCTCCAGACACCTGGTCTACTTGATAGAATTATCTGATCTCCAGCATGACCTTGTAAAACAAACTAATGAGCAAACCCTCATTGGAACAGTTCTAGCTGACACATTCAAATTTTTCCTTTTGACTCCTGTCCCCATATCTGCTGGGGGAAAAATGCAAATATGTATTGTGTGTCTGTTCCGCTTTTAATTTTACTCAGTGAAGCCATAACCAGTTTACAATTTTATACACAAGGAACAGGAACTGTGCTGCCCTAGAGATGGCATGGGACTCTAACTCTCAGCATTCCTCATTATTGGCTATGATGGCTAGGATCAATGGAAGGTGCTGTGCAACAATATTCAGAGAGCTACAAAATTCCTACTCTATGATACATATGTTCCTTGCTACTTAGGGGTATTTGGGGGAGGGGGGGAAACCTGATCATTTTGGGGTTTGATTGTTAATAAGATGTGGCGTATTGACATTTCATATGTATTTATACCAGCCAAAAAGAAAGTCAGAAAGTATTTTTATCTCTATATTTGTCAATAAATTACTTTTCCTTATTTTTTCTTTAAAAATATCCAATTTTATTGTATTTTGAAAAAGTCTTAGTAAAAATATTATGTATAAAAAGAAAATCTAGACATTGAAAGAATCATGCTTTTGTCAGGCTCCATAGGCACTCTTAACATCTGGAAGTTATACTATTTCCATCTCTGAACTGAAAGATGTGTTGCTTGCAGTAGCCATCAATGTGTAGGGTAACTATCAGGTTGAGAGGATCTACCTTACTATTCACACTTGAAAGCAAAGCAAAAAGTGTTCGTGAGTTAGAGCTCAACATGAATCAGGTACATTACTGCCAGTCTTTAAGGTGACAGAAAACTTTGCTATTTTTACTGAAAATATATATGGCTGCTTTTCTTCTTCTTTAAACTTCTTTTTATTTTCACAGTTCTGGTTCTGGATTCCACCCAAGGGCACAGGAAGATTAAGAAACACAAGAAAGCCAAACAAAAGGAGAAGCCTTGTGGAGAGATACAAGAGCGATAAGCCCTGTTATGTCTATACCAGCAAAACAACAAAGAGCACAGACACACCTTAAAGGCAAAGGGATATTTTAGACTTAAGGATCTGTGCATAATATTCTACTCCTAACCAACAATGTGCTGTCACCTATAACCCATTCCTCCCCTCACCCCCAACATTTTGGGAATCTGGTACTTTTTGGAAACATCAAAAAAGTGTAGGGCTCGGGCAAAATTACCAAGTGAATCAAACATAGCTGATAAAAGGGGGTTGGGGGGTTGGATGATTTTCAAGATATCTACATAAAAACTCCAACCATCACCCAAGTCAAAAAAAGAAGCACCATTATAGCCTTGGCAGACCGTGCAAAAAGAATCTGCGAACCCCACTTCCTCCAAGATGAACTGAACCACCTAAACTGGGCTCTACAGGCCAATGGATACTCCACCTCAGACATCAGAAGAGCTGCAAGACCGAGGACAAGCCATGTGAGTAAAGACAAAGATCCACCCAGAGGAAAAGTGTTCTTGCCATACATCAAGGGAACCACTGACCGCATAGGGAAGCTGATGAGGAAACACAACATACAAACTATCTACAGACCCACCAAGAAAATCCAACAAATGCTACATTCAGCAAAGGACAAGAGGGATCCTCTCACTTCTGCAGGAGTCTACCGTGTACCATGCAGCTGTGGACAAGTCTACATAGGGACCACCAAACGCAGCATTGCCCAAACACGCATCAAGGAACATGAAAGGCACTGCAGACTACTTCAACCAGAGAAGTCAGCCATAGCAGAGCACCTGATGAACCTATTAGAACACAGAAATGCTGGACCACTCTCACAACCACCATGTCAGACTACACAGAGAAGCCATTGAAATCCACAAGCATGTGGACAATTTCAACAGAAAGGAGGAAACCATGAAAATGAACAAAATCTGGCTACCAGTATTAAAAAACTCTAAAATTAAAACAGCAAAACAGCAGAGGGAAAACAATCAGGGACATCTAATCACCACTCAACAAAAGATTGCTCCAGGCACTACCAGGCTATCAAATGCTAATCAAGGTGGTCAGTTGAAACATTCACACCTAGCTCCAGCAGACAAGAGTTCTTTGTCCCACCATGGTCTTTCCACAGATATATAAACCCATTTTCCTAGTTCCAACAGACCTCACTACCTCTGAGGATGCTTGCCATAGATGCAGGCGAAACGTCAGGAAAGAATGCCTCTAGAACATGGCCATATAGCCCAAAAAACCCTACAACAACCCATTTTCAAGAGTGTTGCTTTCTGCAATGATAGAAATGTCGGGACTAAGGGAAAATCAGAGGGGCAATGTCTTCATTTTGCCTTTCCCACTCATAGCTGCAGCTCTGATTATTTCCCAGGTCAGCCCAATGTACTTAACTCTTTCCCTTTACAAGATTTAATTTCCTGGCTGCAGTAACAGCCACTGACACTTTGCAAACTCCCATTTCCACTTTCTCCTCCTTTAATTAAGTGGCAATAAACCTCCAGAAGTCTCATAGATAAGAAATGCCTGGCTCCCCCATCCAGAGACTAGCTGTTTGGTCTCGACCTTCATTCTAGATCAGACAATGTGACCCATAATTAAGTGAACTGGTTATTCCTGACTATTTAATGTGCAGCTTATTTTGTTAGATCTGGTGTTGAAAACCAATGACCTCCTTCCTCGCCAAAGGAAGCAACAGATTTAAAAGAGCAATCCCTTACAGACAGAAACAACTAAGCCTTATTTGCAGCAGGCAAAAACCTCTCATCTCTTTGTTTAATTATAAGGTGTGTACTACCTTCCAATTGTTTGCTGAGTCCCAATCCTAGGTCAGTCTGGCACTCATTGTTATTTTTCTTTGGCACAAAGAATAACATGTCCTTCGAGGTCAGAATAAAAAAAAGAAAATAATCCCTAGGCTTATTTAAAATGGAAGAGAAGGGTTCCATGGTTTTATTTCCCATTTGAATTCATGGCTCAGCAAGTGATATGAATAATTTAAGCATCCATTTATTATACAATAATTTACCTTGAAGTACTTCCATAGGCAGAACAGTCCAGGCATTTTCCAAATAAGAGATGTAAATATAGCGAGCTGTATTGCAAGCAAGGCCAATATACAGGACTCTAGAGAGGAAGGGAAGAAGAAACAATGTTGGTTACTTTCTCATTTGACATATTTGCATATAGTACCAACATAATACAAACATGTCCAGTGGCATAGAACAATTCTGTCCACATTTTTATTTCAGGTAGAATACTAAATACTGGTTGATGACATGCTAATTTCTGACTTTGGAACAGAAAACAATCACAGCTCCCATTTGATTATTTATTATTATTTGTGACTTATTTTTAATTAAGAATTTAAATCCTAAAAACAGGCCCAACCTCATTTCAAGCTTGGGTAGATGTTTTTGAGAAACCAATATTAGCTAGTTCAAAAGCAGCCCTTGCTTAATCCACAAAATGAAATACATAGCCAAGGTGCAGAGTGATACTGGGATATAGATTTCCAGAGCAATAACGCTCCTTTCAGGTGTCTTATATTCTATGACTTAGCAATTTTAAAAATATAAAATGTTCACTCCTATTGGAATGTAACACTATATATTGCTTTCAAGCCTTCCTCTATTCCTTGATGGTTTTTCTGAAAAGATATTTTTTTTCACTTTTGGGGCACTGACTGCATGTGTTCTCCATGGTAGTGAATAAATGTTTAAAATGTGACCTGAGAAGCCACACATCCTGGGGGAGGAGATCAAGTTGAAGCTTTAAAACAGAAAAGCCTTATGTTTCAGGGATCTGAAAATACAGAGTGCATCCACTGTATATTGACTGCAGTTTGATACCATTCTGGTCCCACCTATACTGTCATATACGAGTACTTTCAAGATGCAGATCAACTGTATTGAACTGGTTTATATGGCAATGTATATTCATAATTCAGTTCAATGCAGTTCAATCTGCATTATATGGCAATGTATATTGGGCCTCTGAGTGTCATGGCTTAATGCCGTAGTTTTACAAGGTCTTTAACTTCCTTAGCCAAAGAGTATTGGTGCCTCACCAAACTAAACATCTCAAGTTTCCACAGCATTGAACCATAGCAGTTGATGTGGTATCAAGCTGCATCAGTTCTATAATGTAGATGCACCCTCAGTCGTAAGGAATAGTTTGTTAGCAACTTGAAGTTTTTAAGCATGAGGTGGAAAGACTGTTCCAAGTATGAAACTGAGAAAGGATGAAAGTGTTTAAATTTCTGGATCAAGGCAGTTTTGCCCATCCATTTGTATCTTATTTTGAGTAAAAACAGCAGCATTCACTTTATCCTTTATATTGGGTAACAACAACTGCAAAGGAACCACTCTGTATTTGCTCTGCACTAATCAGAAACATGGTGGTAGAAAGGGTTGAGATATATCATTGTAAGTGCATGTCACATCCTGAGGAAGCAGTAGCAGAAAGAGAAGAAAAACAAGTTAAGAAATTAGAATTAAAAGCAACCTACTCTGCTCTGGCTGCAGTCTGTGCAGTATGACGCAGACTGCAGCCAGGAAATCAGGAGACGCTTACTTCTTGGGAGGAGAGCAATGACCAATCTCGACAAAATAGTGAAGAGTAGAAACATCACACTGGCAACAAAAATCCTCATAGTTAAAGCAATGGTATTCCCCGTAGTAACCTACAGATGTGAGAGCTGGACCATAGGGAAGGCTGAGCAAGGGAAGATAGATGCTTTTGAACTGTGGAGTTGGAGGAAAGTTCTGAGGGTGCCCTGGACCACCAGAAGATCCAACCAATCCATACTTCAGGAAATAAAGCCCGACTGCTCATTGGAGGGAAGGATAGTAGAGGCAAAGACGAAGTACTTTGGCCAAATCATGAGAAGAAGGGAAAGCTTAGGGAAGACAATTATACTGGGGAAAACGGAAGGAAAAAGGAAAAGGGGCTGACCAAGGGCAAGATAGATGGATGGCATCTTTGAAGAGACTGGATTGGCCTTGAAGGAGCTGGGGATAGTGACGGCCGACAGGGTGCTCTGGCGTGGGCTGGTCCATAAGGTCACGAAGAGTCGGAAACAACTGAATGAATGAACAACACTCTGCTCTAGTAGTCTGATAACTGAGTATCAGCTTTGGGCTAATTCCAATAGTAACTTGAGAACTATACGATCAGAGGCAGGATTTTGTGTGTGATGAAAAACCTGGAAAATTTACTTTTGAATTTTAATGCCCCACAAATCCTCCATGCTGACTGATGGATTCCAGGAGCTGTGGTCCAATAAAGTGAATATTTTATGCTCTGATGTATGTGCAGCTCAGCCCTATGTGCAAAAGACAATTCATGAAGACAACACTGTGACATACGTGCAACCCAGTGAACACCACACACACTACCTCCTGCCCAATTCCTGATGTTATGAGGGACAAAGAATGATGTATTTGCCTGTGCCCCACAAACATGGTATTATGGGTGAATTTTAACACTGTAGAATTAAAGGAGGTAAACGCTGCCATGGTTCCATGCTACTGAATCATGAGACACCAGCACCTTTTAGCAGAGAAGGCTAAAGATCCTGGAAAACTTCAACTACCAGGCTTCTATAGTATTGAGCCACAGCAGTTAAACTGCTGTCAAACTGCATTATTTCTGCAGTGTACATGCACCCTTTGTCTCCAAACATGTAGGCTTGCACAGTGACCAATGCATGCACTGAAAGCTGACTACAGAGTCACAATGGAGGACCTAGAGAACATGTGTCAAACTCAAGACCATGGGGTAAATTTGGCCCATCATATCACTTTATGTGGCCCTCCTCATGCTGAACACTCCTGTATTCCTTATCATTAGACATCATGACTAGAGTGACTGGAGTCACTAAAGTTGGAAATGACTTGAAGAAACACAACCATTAGAACAGCAACAACAAACAAAGTTTGCTGATTGGATGGTGGTTAGATAGTGAAATTGCCATCCTCCCACTTCTGTTCAGAGGTGTGGTAACATTAGAAAAGCAGCTGCCACTGCTATTACTCTATCTCCTCCTCCTCTCTGTCTTGACCTTTTTCCAGTTTGGCATTCAAATTGGCTTACAATCACTTAGAAACCATATCCTTTAAAACCCCCAAGATACAAACGTTAAACTGAGATTAAATAATTAGAACACTAATACTATATTAATTCCATCCCAGGCTAACTGCAGCACTCTAAGGGAAAGGCCAGCCAAAAGAATTGTAGAAACGCAATAAGGAAAATCAAGTGGCCAGACTCACATTATTTTAAGTTTGTCTTATGATAAGCTCCTCTTATCAAAGAAATACATGGGTGTTTAATTTCAAGCACCTTATCTCTTTGGAAATCTCAGCTGCTATCATAGAGCCTTGAAATGGATGAACATAGTTCTCCTGTGGTCCTAATTCATTAGCAACATTACATGGTCACCTATATGGCCCACTCCTTTGCGGTTGTGCTAGCAATGTGAAATGCCATGATGCTCACAGAACATTACACAAACATGACCAGTAATAAAATTTTACACATTTTTCAATCACTTCCTTAGTTCTCAGGACAAAGCAATTCAGAAATCTTTGTGGAAAGGGCATGATATGCAATTACTTTTACTACAATTCTAGGATTTTCTGGTTTTCCAACATTCCTTTTGTATTACGGTAGCTGAGCTGTGCATGAAAAGACAGCATGAACCACTGCTGATTTTTATGAGGGTGTTATGACATTTGCACACAATATTATCTCTCCTCCACCAAATAATCATTCTGTTTTTGTGGTTAAGTCAGCAAAAAAAAAGATAGTTCCACCACTCCCACTGACACAAACAGAAGATGCATCACTTTGCATGGTTTACCTATATACGTTTTTATCAACATTTCACAGACAAACACAGCAACATTATTTGTTTATTTATTACCGACATTTATATGCCGCCCTTCTCACCCCAAAGAGGACTCAGAGTGGTTTACAAGTAATATGTACAAATATATTATATTATTACCATCGCACAATATTAATATTATATATTACTATGTTGTTCTAAACCATTATACTGTAATATTATTAGTAATATTACATGTAATATAAAATATATAATTATAATATCATATTATTAGTAGTAGTATTATATTGTATTATATTATAATATAATATTGTGGACAAGCAACATAAGATGGCCAAAATTATTAATGAGGAAAAACTAAAAGCAAAACAAGGCGGAAGTAGTTTGCCTTTACCAAAATCCACAAGGAAGGGCAGGATTCTGCTCTTCACAGAGTTAATTGACTGCAAACAATCTTTTCACTTTATATTCAGTTTGCAGCAATTGGAGTAAACAGATGACAAAAGGGAAACGTGGGTGAAGTAGAGAGAAGCTGAGACATTTTAAAAACAGCTGAAAAAGTGGGGTGCAGAACACTGAACAGGGCTACCTCTGCTAAATCAGGACAGTTGGGGGTATGTTAATGATCTTTTGGAGCTGAGTGATTGTTTTTTGTAATTACTTCAAGACTGCAATAGAATTTTAAGATTTTGAATAATTTGTATTATTTAAATTTTGTATGTGGTTGTATTTATTAATATATACCATTGGTGACATACATCCCAAAAAGGAATGCAAACAGGATAACCACATCGACATAGATACAAATCTACACATATAAATAAAGTAGTAAATAATAAATAAATATATAAATATAACATGTAAACTTCTCACTACTGTGCTGCATCATTAGGTTTCTTTTTCTAAAAAGCAAAGAATCAAATCCAGGTACTTGTGCTGATCTAGTGGGAAAGTATCACAGCAGCTCACCATTTAGGACAAGGATTGATCTCACTGCAATACTACCTGAAGTGGCTACTTATGTTTGGACCTCATCAGTGGTCAGAACACATATATGGCTGCTGTGATGGACTGGATAAGGGCTAAAAAGCTGAAGCTTAATCCAGACAAGACAGAGGTCCTTCTGGTCAGTCATGAGGCCAATCAGGGTATTGGGTGGCAACCTGTGCCAGATAGGGTTACACTCTCCCTGAGGACACAGGTCTGCACTTTAGGGTCCTCCTGGACCTAACACTGATGCTTGAATCTCAGGTGTCGATGGTGGCCAGGAAAGCCTTTGCGCAGTTAAAGTTTGTGTGCCTGCTGTAACCATACCTCAAGCAGTTGGACATGGCTACAGTGGTCCACGCCTTGGTTACATCCAGATTAGATTACTGAAACACACTTTATGTAGGGCTGCCTTTGAAGACAGGCCGGAAACCGTAACTGGTACAAAGGTCGGCAGCCAGGCTTCTAACTGGAGCTAACTATAGGGAGCACACAACGCCCCTATTAAAGCAGCTCCACTGGCTGCCGATAAGTTTCCAGTTCCAATTCAAAGTGCAGGTTATGACCTACAAAGCCCTAAACGGTTTGGGTCCTGCCTGTCTCTATGACCGTATCTTCCCCTATGAACCAGTGCAGGCTCTGAGATCTGCCAGGGAGGCACTCCTCTTGCTTCCACCACCATCACAAACATAGTTGGTGGAGACAAGGGAGAGGGCCTTCTCAGTGGTGGCCCCCCAACTCTGGAACTCCCTCCCCAGAGAGATTAAGCAGGCCCCCACACTGTCCTCCTCCTGAAAGACATGAAAACCTGGATGTTCCAGCAGGTTTTCGATAATGATTAGTCCCTAAGCCCTTTCCTTGTGCCATTAGATAGTACTCTGTTCTGCACTTTATCCACTTCCCCAACTCTATGATATTCTGTTGCACTACCCATTGCCTGCCCTTTTTACAGTTGGCCACTTCAATTTTCTAACCCTGGCCATTGATATGTTGAACCCATCTCAAAAACCAGCATTATTTGGTGAAATAGCTTGCAAAATTACAACTACCGGTAATTAAAACTGCACTAATTGTACTGTATACATGCACCCCTAGTCTCAAACCTCATACTGTTAGTACACCTAAATACAGATGACTTTGAAACACCATTCCTTCAAGCAATGTTCATTTTTAAAAGCAATATTTGCAACAAAAAGGAGGAAAACGGGGAGGAAAACACATCTCAACCAGCAGTATTACCAGCACTCTCCACTGAGAAATATCCTTGTTTCTTATAGAGATGCACAGTAAATAGACAGTGAGCAGATGTGGCATCATCCAGTGTTATAGCATTACACTGGGCAAAAACTGAACTGCCAAATATTTTCCCCTTGGGAACCATTAAAAGATAATCTTACAAAGTCAGTCACTGGCAATGCTTTTTGACCCAAGTGACACTTATTATCTAGGCACTCAATTTGAATGCTGTAGTGTCTACTAGTAAGATCAAAGCTGCATAGAATAATTTAGCACATGCTTATTGAGAGGAAAATCCCAGTTTTAAAAGGACTTACCTCCAGCTAGGTAGCTACAGAAGTACAACACATCTGGTACGAGATAACTGCATCAGTCATATCATTTTAATTGTCATGAAGATGTGTGCAGTAGAGCTCTATCAGAGTTCTGTATCTCTTAAAAAGTTAAAGGTTTCCCCTGACATTAAGTCTAATTGTGTTCAACTCTGGGAGGAGGTGCTCATCATCTCTATTTCTAAACCGAAGAGCCAGCGTTGTTCGTAGACACCTCCAATGTCATGACCACATGGAGCATCATGACCTTCTTGCAGAAGAGGAACCCATTGATCTACTCACATTTGAATGTTTTCGAACTATTTTTTTCATGTCAGGAGTGACTTGAGAAGCTACAAGTTGCTTCTGGTGTGAGAGAATGGCCGTCTGCAAAGACGTTACCCAGGGGATGCCCAGATGTTTTGATGTTTTACCATCCTTGTGGGAGGCTTCTCTCATGTTCCCACATGAGGAACTGGAGCTGACAGAGGGAGCTCTCCCCGGATTTGAACCTCCGACCTGTTGGTCTTCAGTCCTGCCAGCACAAGGGTTTAACCCATTGCACCACTGGGAGGTCTGTTTTCGAACTGCTAGGTTGGCAGAAGTTGGCCCTAACAACGGGAGCTCATCCCGCTCCCTGGATTCGAACCACCAACCTTTCGGTCAGCCAGTTCAACAGCTCAGTGGTTTAACCCGCTGCGCCACCAGGGGACCCCTATATATATCTTAACAAACTATAAATCTGTGGATATATTACTATAGATCCATGATAATTAAAGTGGTTTCAAAATGATATAACCTATGTTGTGGAGATACGCCTTTAGTCACAAAGGCAGGAAACCAGATGCAGTATATCGTTGATGAAAGAAACTCCATCAGAAAGTTAGAATGATTTTCCTTGCTATGCAGCACCTACACACGTCAAAGCATTCTCCTTTTTCCCTTCCTCCCCCAGCCCTTTGCGCCACCCAAAACTATGCTCTTAAAGTTTCCCAGCTGTACAAAACACAAACCGAGGAAACAGAGGCTCTAGTGAAGTCCATCTGGATGCACCGTCAACTTCAGCAGTTGTACCCGACTGGATCACAGCTACACTCTTGTTTTTTAAGGTAATGCCATATATATCCTCCTGTTAGATAATTTCTGTTAACACATTTGTAAATTTGACTAATTTGTTTCATTCTGGCTAGTCCACAACTACTTCTCCAACATGGCATGTTTTATGTCACAATTCAATTGTTAGTATTTCTGTCTGAGAAGTAGGGTTTGTCATTTTAGACCATGTAACACAATTAACTACAATATAGTAGACTAGGCAACAATGAATACATATTATTTCTATATTATGTGTGTGTGTGCGCGCATGTACACACACACATTCAGATACTACAGAAATTTTTTCAATAATAAATGCACTATCAGAAAGATTTTCACCTTTGCTTCTGTGCAAGTATTCATTCAGTATTCTCCGGTCTTCATTACAGTGTTTTATTCTTACACATTATTGCATATATTATTGTTACACTGTTGACCACAGATGTAACATTATTAAACTTTTTTTGCTTACCTGATGTGACCAATCAGCTCAATCAACTTGTGGCTGAAGAAATAGGCCGTCAGTTCAGACACGTGACTCAGAACAGAGCAGACTCCAAAAAGGGTGGTAGTGCCATTCAGATCTTGTAGGTGCCAGTAGAGAAAGGTGAACACAAAGCCATAGCCGAAGCCCATAAACCAAGCAACAAATAGTACAGAACCATACTGGATGCTGCAAAGTAGCTTGATCAAGTCCCAGAAATGAAAGGACTGCAGCTGGCTGTTGTTACTACGTGTCTCATTGGAAGAGTCTGTGGAAGAATTTCTATCGACCTGGACAACCTCTGCCTCTTTGCTTTCATTTCCCTCTTGCTTGTAGTGGTTGTAATGGAACCGGAACTGAGTCGCCACAAGCAAAGACAGGGTCATCAACACACCGAAGACAATGAAAACAATCCGGTAGTTCTTGTACTCTGGAGCTTTGCAACCTTGACCTTCCACAAACACACTGATGTGGGTAGAGTCAATGCCAATGCCCACCGATAGCATGGCCATTCCCCAGCCCAAGGAGCCCCACATCCGCTGAAGCCCATAACGGTCTCGGTGCTTGCCCAGGTATTGCAGGGTCACAGTGTCTACAATAGTAACCGATGAGGCACTAAAAAACTCTCCTATAATAACAACCAGAAGAATAAGCAGAAAGATAGCCTCTACTTCTTGATGGTCATAAACAAGCATGACCCGATCAGAAACCACTGCCTTGGTGGTGACAGCAGGCAACACAGTTGGTGGGGTTTTATTTCCCAACGAGTTTAGGGAAACAATATTCTCAGTGACTACACCCTTATCTAAAGGATGAACTTCATTTCCACTTGGAGTCATTGCGGGGAAGATAGATTCAGTAACCATAGGCATAGCTGAGCTCAGAGGTGCAAAATTATAGGTTGGCAGATCTCTTTTCCCTCGGCTCTTTGATAATGTAACTCCCACGGTAGCCAATGTAAGGGAGGAGACATTCTGTGGGGTTGTTGCTGGAAAATGACTGGCATTGGTAGGATGTACTGGCACAGGGAACTTTGGTACACATCTTAAGGTTGCTGGTTTGACAAACCCGATTCCCAAATTAAACAACACCCAGCACAAGAGCGAGAAGAGGAGGACCACCTTCCCCTTTTTAAAGCGATCTGCTACGACTCCCCAGAAAGGAGCACTACAGAACTCAATGAAGTACCTGATGCCCACCAAGAGTCCGCTCTGGCTAGGTGTCATGCCCAGCTGCTTGTAATAGACAGGCAGCAGTGGATAGAGGGAGCCATAAGCAGCATAAAAGAAAAAATAAAAGACCTTTGAGACCAGGAGATCATTGTTCACTTTGACACAATGCCTTTCAAGCCAATCTAGCTCTTCATCTGGAATGGTGGTGGTGGTCTCTGTCGATGGTGTATCACTCTGCGCTTGCAAGTCCTGCTCCTTGGAGATCCCATTGAAGGAGTCAGAAAGAACGTATTTCCTTTTCTGGTCCTCTTCATCATCTGTCAAAATGGCAACTTTATCATCGGTTGCCATGGCTTATGGCAAGCATGAGACACGGAGTTGGTTCTCTAGACTTTAGTTCAAGTAGCCTGTGGAAAAATACAAGATACCTGAGTCATGTGCCATGTTGTAATGAACAAGGAGGAAAGAGAAGGCATTTTGATGGGATAAACAATTCTTTTTATCATAAACAGTTGCATTCAAGCTCTCAAGTTGTACTTTAGGTTTTACAATGGAAAAGGCTGCCTAAAAGAGTGGTAGACTCTCCTTCTATGGAGGTCTTCAAACAAAAGTTGGATGCTGACCTCTCAGAAATGTTTTAGCTATGTACCCCTGCATGGACAGGGTTGGGTTTGATGGTCCCTGTGGTTTCCTCCAACTCGAGGATTCAGACAGTCTTCCCTACAGCTTCCATTCAATTCCTGTTTCAACACTGGAATATTAAATAAAAATAACTTTTCATTATCATATTTGATCCCACTAATTTAATTTGAGTTTTTAGTGTATTTTGGACTGGACCAAGTATAGTGGAAGGGAAAACGTAACACTGACAGGGAGTAAAGAAAAAGAGAGAAATGTTCCAGAATCTCCCTAATTCCACAAGAAGAGCCCCAGTGTGATGCAATGCTTTGAACACTGGATTATTACTTTGGAGACCAGCTAGGTACCTAAGGTTCCAATGAGCTTTTGTCTACACAATTATTAATTTTATGCTATATGATCTGCCCAAAGACACATCTCCCCAGTTGAACAATGCAGCAGGTGTTTCTCTTAGCAGTTTCTTTGAATAAAATATTTCTAAAAATCATTTATTTAAGCTTTCCAAGCTCCCTCATACTTATGTAATAGTTTGTTTAAAATTCAATGAAAACTTGAGATTCTAAAAAGACAAGATGAGGTGCTACATAACATTAGACACTGTAGCTCATCTCATGAGCCACAGCAGGTACTGTAATTGCTGGTTTTAGTTTTTAAAACCTTGTACTCATTTTCATCAGATACCGTTTTTCTGTACTTTAACCCCTCATACCAAAGAAACAACCCCTGCCTCTTTGTTTATCCTAGCCACATTGAAATCTAAGACACTGACAACAACAAATCAGTGGCCTTTAGAATAAGCTGATTTTCACTTTGTAACGCCTCTCTCAAAATGTTAAAACAACAAAATGACCCATTTCTCTCTCTCTCTCTCTCTCCCCCTCCCTCCCTCCCTCTCTCTCTCTCTCTCACTCACTCACACACTCATACACACACACAGAGTATATAGACAAGTGTTCCAGCAGAAAGAATTCCTGAAGGCAAGTTCTACAATAAAAGACTCCCACCTTCCAGGAAGATAATCTGCAGAGTAAATTACCTCACAGATTGTAAGGGTAAAAGTGCAACTTGGAAAACAACGGTTTTCAGATAAACAGGTTGAAAGAAACTGGGAGGTTTAAAAGGCTGATACCTTCTTCCACCAGGAAGGACCAAGCAGGAGGATCAGTTCAAAAGGTAGGTCAAGTCCATCAAGACTGGCAAGGGATGTTGTTAGTATTATCAATCTGTAAGTGCTCTTGAGAGGGTCTAAGAAAAGACCTGAACAAAATAATGCTGGTGCATCACTGCAAGCAGTTGTTGGACTTAATTATAGACCCTCAGACAATGCGTGCATCAGCTGCTTTATAGTTCAGCCAAGAAAAAAAAGGGATGAAGTACAAACAAAAGCCAACAAACAAAAGAAAATGTGATTTGTATTTTGTTAAGTAAGATTAGGGTGCATGTAGAAATCCAGCATGGAAGCAGTCATATCTGCTCAGAAACATCTGAAGAAAATCAAAATATTCAATAAGGCAGTGGAACAGCTCATTCCCACCCATTTAGTTGCTTCCTGCTGCTTCCTAATTCTTTGGATCCTTCCTTCCGACAGCCTTCACAAATTAACATTTGGCATGGTGATATATTCCGAGTTTCTGGGGTTACAGCCTGACCACCTCCACAAACCTGAAATGCCTCGAAGTATTTGTTACTCACAGTACGAACTGTAACCTAAAATATGTTAGAATTTTGCCCTCAGACTGAAAGAGGTTATCTTTCTTTGCCCTATGATAAATGGGCTTTCCTCAACAAGCCCTCTGCATGAATTGCTAGGCAGAGTGACATATGGGACCCTCAATTTGCACTGCAGACAAAAGAAGCACACCCTATTTCCTTCTTCCGAGATACACATCTCACTTGACTCACAGTCCTAGGTGTCACCATGCACACAGTGCAATATAGAGATTTATTGGTTCCAGATCTGTCAAATATAGTGATAGTAAGCACTGGCGCCCCAGCAGGCGATGCTTTTAAATCATATAGACCAGAGGTCCTCAAACTTTTTAAACAGAGGGCAGGTCACAGTCCCTCAAACTGTTGGAGGGATGGATTATAATTTGAAAAAAACATGAATTCCTATGCACAGTGAACATATCTTATTTGTAGTGCAAAAACACTTATAAACAATACAATCATTAAAATAAAGAACAATTTTAATAAATATAAATGTATTAGTATTTCAGTGGTTGTGTGGGCCTGCTTTTGGCTGATAAGATTGTTGTTGTTATTGTTGTGTACTTTTAAGTAATTTCAGACTTAGGTTGATCCTGAGCGAGGGCCGGAAATGACCTTGGAGGGCCATATCCGGCCCTCAGGCCTTAGTTTGAGGACCCCTGATGTAGACTCTCATTCAACGCAGGATGCCTTTTTGTCCCCAATCTTTTTTGTTCAGGGGAAGTTGCTGCCATCATGGAAACTGAAAACCAATGGGTTGCCGTGAGTTTTTCAGGGTGTATGATCATGTTACAGATTCATTGAAGACCACTGTATAAGAGCTACACGAAAGCACTCAGCTTGAAAATGTCATTGCCAGCATACTGGTAGGTTCCAAACCCACAGCCACTTCTTTCAGCAACAATAAGTAATAAAGCACATACTATAGAAACCAGAGATAAATATATATAATTCTCCTGATATTTGTGGCCTACAATTCCACCAGTTCTAGCCAGTGTAGATACCACCAAAGCTGCATGCCCCTTTAATAGAGGCCAAAAACAACTTGAGGAACCACACACCCATTGCTGACATAAACCAATGAGATGTCATGCAAAAATTCTATGATACCCTATTTATTATTGGCCATTCTAAATATGATGTTCATTCTGTTCCCTTTTTGCATGCCCTATCATATCACTGATTAATATCCACATCCACCCAACCGCCAACTGCTGTGCCCTTTACATCAAACACTGTTTGCTAATCGTTCTGTGTTTCCATTGTGGCTACTGTGACACACCAACCTGGATTATTCTCCTCTCCTAGCAACTGAAATTGACCACCATCAATCCAGCAGGGCAATCCAGATGGAACTGATAAAAGAGGCAAATTGCAATTTTTTATACCAAGAGAATAAATGGAACCAGTACTGCAGGCACTCAGACGCTGAAGAACTGTGTGCTGTTATTGACACTAATAGGCCTGCGACTTCAGAGGGTGCCTCAAGGGACAAGGAACGCAATCCTAGCTTGTTTATTCAGATGAAAGGCCCCCCTTCCCCCAAAGTTAAGTGAAGCTTATTTATGCTTCAGAGCATGGTTCTGCTTGGTGGAAGTAATTACATGCAGGCCTGCTTGGTATGGTGAAGCCAAATTGAAGTCTATAGAATTATATCAGTACAAATTACTTCTCTGAAATCTCTCACCTGCACCCACTTTCTCTCAGGGCTGTTAACAAACTGTGAGCATAACAGCACAATCCTAGGTGTACCCCCCCCCCCCCCCCCCCCCCCCCACACACACAATTTAAGAGGGATTTTTCACCAGGTTAGAATGCACAGGATTGCATCCTAACAGCCAGGCTTAGAGGCCTTTGCATTAGCCCTTCAAAGAAAAAGAAAAAAAGATCAGAATTGCTATACAAATGGTTTGCACAATAAAAATCCCATCATTGATTAGCACAGCAATACATTCCTCTCTAGCAACATGTATTAATTTACATTTCAAATGCTTCATGAAATCTCACCTCAGCTTTGGCTTCCTGAAGCCACTGCTGTCTGAAATTAGTGAATTGCCAAATCAGTACTATGACATCTACACAGTTTTTCCTCTATTATTACCTCACTGGGCACAATCTCACCCTACCTGCCTCTGATCAGGGGGAAAGGAGGTTTGTGGGTGATGTCAGACAGGGGTAAGCAAGGTCTTTTGTTAAATTTGGGAACAGTGCCATGCAGGGAAAGACACACTTGCCTCAGATTTTGGATCTCACAGAGTTCCAAAATCAGACATCAAAGAGTTCTTTAATTTATTTTTATAAGAGGAAAGGAGAAACTTGAGAGATTTCCTGCTTCTCGTGCCAAAAAATAACTTGTTCCACCTTAGGTAATAGGAGTGGGGAAAGGTACTATTTCTAATTATGATTTGGGCAACAACACATAATGGAGAAGCCTTCATATAATAGAGATGTTCTATATCAGTTATGTGACCAATTAAATTTGTTAAAACAGAGAAGACAGAGAAAAGGAAATGGGAGAATCTGCATTGCTAATGAAAGAAAATTATATGTTGCCAGCTTGGATGACAGGTGAGTGGTTCAGCAGGAAAAAACCAATACCATCAACTGGATACAGCTATCACTCCACAAGCTGCAACTGGATAATGGTGCCTCCCCAATCCCTGTTTCTGGCCTTCAATCCCTATCAGCTTTAGACATCAAACTCATTGGTGAAGACTGATTGAAGTCGTAAGTGAAATACATCTGGTGGGCCACAACTGCTCACTTCTATAAGAAGCCACACAGACATTTCTTAGCCAAACTTCACTCATCCTTAGCTTCCTAAAGTGTTTGATAGTCAATATATTCAAAGTGTTTAGATGGTTTAAAAGGCTAAATGAATACTTGTAACACATTGCAACATGTTTTCACATTGAAGCTGATTAAGAACACCCATTCATCATCTGCTGAAGAGTGAATGTTCCAACTGTTCCATTAATGCCTGACTTGTCGTAAGTTTTGAACTGACTGTAACTGTCTGCTTTTCTAAAAGATATTCCAAAATTTAATTGGATTTGAATTAGTAATACAGTGAATAAGTATTCTGTAACGTGTTTCTATGGCTTTTATACAGTTGTTCATATTAAGGTGGGGCTAAACACATACATGAGCTTTGAATTTGTTATGAGATCTTTATGTCTTACTCTATCCTTTTATGTAGTGTAAGGCACTTTAAAATATGCATCTGAAAATTGGAGGGTACTTCATATAAATAAGTAGACAAAAAGCAAAATTGAAGAGGCATCCTACACATGGAGGTAGCCTTAAAGGTTTTTAATAGTACCAATCTACGTAGATAATACAAGTGTGATGCAATGTCTTATTTTCCTCTATAAAAGTAATGGTTTGAAATAAATCAAGTAAATTGAGCCATTTGATTATGAAAAACTTGAGAGAATCCTGGAAAAGTGCTGAATTTGGAAAAGAGAAAGGTCACTGGAGAAACAGAAGATATGGTTGGAGAGCTGGGCTCTCCAAAGGAAGTTAGCAACACTACAAACATGTGAGTGAAACAAGTTCACCCAGCAATGTATTCGGGATTAAGATGGGTCTTTCTTGGTCCTACTCAGAGGATACTGGTGAATGAGCTTGGGACCTCTACATGCAATCATGTTTCCTACCACAGAGCTACAGCCCTTCCTTGATCACAGGGAAGCTCAGAAAAAAGCATAGAGCTGCATGGGAGAGTGTCTATGTGCATATACTTGTCTTTTCTTCAAAGCAATATGGGATGAGGAAAGCAGACCTACACAAGGCCTCCTCACGTCACATATGAGGAGGGTCTCTTTTTGAGATCATCACAGTCCTCCAATCAACATGTGAAAATGTTCTGTAGGGGTAAAAGCTAACAAAGATTCTCCTCTGGGCCACACCAAGTGAATTTCATATATGCTATATAAACTTATATTAAGTCATGCCATCTCAAACATATCCTTCAAATTTGGTGAAAACCTAGTCAGCTATTTTTCTTGATGTTGTTACTAACTCAAGTTTATTTTTATAGATGTCTTACTTTAAACCTAACAGGGTGACATGTGGCAACAACTTTCTCTACAGGTTGTGTATTGTAGCGCTGATGCTAAATTAAATTGGGATATTTATTGGAACACTCCTGTAAATCATGCCATTTTCCTAACTATCAGTTTTCATTTTAAATAGTCCCTTAAGCAAAATCGAGATAAGAGCAGCTCCCTCTTCAAAGCCAATACATACCTATCTTCACATTGTAACATAGCAATTCATATGATGCCTCAAGCATGAATTGCCTGAATTATTAGATATGCCCAAACTGCCATGGATATCAGCCATGGAGAAAAATGGAAGGTGGAAAATGTTCTATCACTTTCCAGGCAGCATCATAGGATTCAAATTCCACGGAAAAAGCACCATATTATCAGGAGGCTGTGGAAGAGATAAACCCAAAACAAAAAACATTTCAAGAGCAGAGCTCTGTCCCTGAATAAATAGGATTAAGATAATATGCACCTTCTAAGAAATGCAATAAGCATACATATAAAATATACCAGCTGTATGGGCAGACTCCATTAAGCCAGCATTCTGGGCCAAACTTGAGTTAACTAGCCTGTCAGCTCAGAAACATTGGCTTTCTCTCTTGTTCCCCAGCAGCCTTTTGGAAATCAAGGCATCTCTGCAGGTTCTGTTCAGTTGCCACAATTGATCTTCCCTTCCCCTTTTATATCCAATCTGCCCTCCATGATGAAACTCAAGGTGATTTTAAAAAGGTCCTCTCTAGTTCCAACCAATGCTAGTAAGCAAGTTTTGGCTTTTTTAGTTCTTTTGCACAAAATGCAAGTGGGCACACAATCTGTGGCTGAAAGTACCTTGTGTATCCCTACGATTCCTTTTCATTATCTTTTCTGTTCATAGAGCTTATATGCCTTTAACAGCAACAGAGATGCAGATGTCAACAGATATAGCTTTTCTGGGGATGGCATTTGCAAATGTTTCAATTATATTAAGGCATCTAAAATTAGCCAACTGCATCTATGCTCTACTTTGTTGTTGTTGTTCATTCGTTCAGTCGTCTCCAACTCTTCGTGACCTCATGGACCAGTCCACGCCAGAGCTCCCTGTCGGCCGTCACCACCCCCAGCTCCTTCAAGGTCAGTCCAGTCACTTCAAGGATGCCATCCATCCATCTTGTCCTTGGTCGGCCCCTCTTCCTTACTACTCTACTCTACTTTACTTTACTCTACTTTACTTTACTCTACTTTAGGATCCACATAATATTTATTTATAAGCCAGTTTCTCAAGATAAAACCTGTCAAAAAAATAGTAACATCAGAAAACAAAACAACATTTCCAGATTTTTCTATACCAATTATAATGTGAGGTTCAACAAAATCATACAATAGACTGAACAATAAACACACAATAGACAAACACCCTGCCACATGCACAATGGGGGACCTTCTTGCAGCAACCCCAGAAGCACTCCAAGTGGCCAGATACTGGTCAAAGGACATTTAATCAACTACCAAACTCACAAATTTTGTATTTTGTCTGTTTGTTTGCTTTGTTCTGTTAGAAATGTAATATAATTTGACTGGTTGTCCTGACACGACAAATAAAATAACATTAAGAATAAAGAATCCATTAAGAATTAAGAATTAACACTAAGATCTAATACAAAATATATACACAGAGAGCGACAAAAATCCAAATATCAACTTTAATATATGAAGTCATTGAGAAGCATGGAAATAATTTAAGAAAAGTACTTCATATATAAAAAATACTGTTGCTATTACCAGTGTTTCTGATACAATATTACAATAACAGTAATAGCAGAAATAAATAACATCACTCCAAACTCTTTCCTCTAAGAAAGAAAATGATTTTTGGTTCAAAAATGGGACAAAGTAGAAACAATCTCCCAAACTTCCCATTTTATACATAATCAAAAATTCTTCTTTTTAAAAATCTTAATGAACAGACAATTCTACAAAGATTTGTTCAGATATTAAACGCTGCAGGTTCAATGGGGCTGATTCCCAGATAAATGAATGTAAGACACATTCTAATCTGACAGACAAAACAATTCTGAAAGAAGGTTTAAAGTCACACCTCTTATTCTCACTCCCACATACGCCTCCCTATACAGGCCAAACATTCAAAGCTGCCATTTAGACAAGGAAGTGAAGCACAGGAATCTGAAATTCTCAATACCTATCTCTTTTTCTCACTCGTGTTAAACTATGGTTTCTTGGGAAACAAACCTTAATCCTTCATTTAAGAAGCTGGGTTGTTTCAACAAACCATTGTTAAAATTAAACACTGTTTAAGCTTTAGATGTAACATTAAATTGTGGTTAGTCTAAAAGAGATGTATATATTTCTAAAGCCCATCTTGTAATGGTAACACATGAGAGGAAAAGAGAAAGTCGGTAGACTCAGCTTCATAAATTAAATTGTTTTTAAATTGTTTTTAAACTGTTTTAAATTGTTTTTAAATTGTGTTAGATTTTAGCCTGTTCTTGTAAGCCGCTCTGAGCCCCAGGGGAGTGGCGACATATAAGTTTGAATTATAATTAAATAAATAAATAACACTAAACCTCAATTTAGTGTGTTTTCCAAGCTTCAGAGTCTGCATGCTTGTCTAGATATCAGCTTTCTACATTGGTTGCTCAGCACTGCAACCTTCTTTTTGTAGACTATTTGGGAAACAGTTACTATTCCCCTGCTTTCTTCTTAATGAGACCAGGGAGTCAGGGATGTATATCACTTAAGAGGTTGTCATGGTGTGCTTTTTATTCACTTTCATCTCTATGCAAGAAATCTCCGACCAAAACACTAAATGCTTAAGATCACCAGCCTTCTTAAAAGCACATAGAGCTTAACAGTATTTCTAACATCATGGGGTGGTTGTGAGAAAACTGTAATTTAAGGATTTATCCTAGTTATTCACTTCCTACTCCCCACTCTTTTTGTGTGTGTACACTGAATTATGAGTTAGCCTTTTAAGTAGTCTCTGTCTGTTGGTGGATACTTCAAGCCACTAGAATCTATAACATACCTTACCTTCAATGAAGGAAATAATTGCGTAAGGTTTAGGGAAGCATTTCAGAATGGTATGGCAAGAGGCAGCATGCAAAACAGTCAGGTCTAGTCCTGACAGAACTGAAAAAAGACCTCTGTCTCAATCCCAGACAGTAAGACAAGAGTAAGAATTATGCAGCACTCCAGAGGTTATTGGACTGCAATTCCCAACTTTCCTCAACATTCACTATATTGGCTAGGGCTGCTGGCAAATGCACTCCAGCAACATCTGGAGGACCAAACAATTCCCAGTGTTCAGTAAGTACTGAGGCTGCACTTTGGTTTAAAATAGTTTCTTAACTACAGAAGCTTTTGCTGTTGTTTGGGGCACACTGGGGGACTGTCAGTGGGTGCATCTACACTGCAGAATTAATGCAGTTTGATACCAATTTAACTTCATGCAATGGAATTATGAGAGTTGTAGCTGGCACCTCACCAAACTACTTCTCCCAAGATGCCATAGCACTGAACCATGGCAATTAGAATGGTATCAAACTGCATTAATTCTACAGTATTTTAAAGACCAGTGTTGATCCTCTGCATGCCTGATTGTTCCCCAGCTCTCCACAAGGTGCACATTTGTGATGCAAATAGGTATCAAAAAAGAATCTGCCTTTTGTTTTCTTAAAGGCTAATCCTGTACCACCCAGACAACTAAGATGCACGAATTAACATGGACAGCTCTCTCAGTCTTTCCAAGAACTGCTTTTTTTTTTTTTACCAACAGTGAAAACAACTAGAAAACTTTCTAATCATCTGTCATTTCAGCCTGACATCCTGGCTTCTAATACAGCCCCAACACAAATGTCAATTTATTGGTTGTTGACGGTTGTTACACAGGGTGTAGGGTAGGGGCAGCCATTGAGGCTGCTAAAAATAAAAACTCATTATAGGGATGACCTATTTGAACACTGTGGCTATAAAAATGCTACCCTGGTTGCAGGCCTGTAGCCAGGATTTTGATTCGGGGGGGGGGGGGGGGGGGGGGCTGAGTTTTTTTCGGGGGGGGGGGCTGAGTTTGAGTGAAAGACGGTGTACCCTAGCAAACCTTTTGTATCATTACCCCAATACCCCCATGCATATGGGATATTTTGAGTCTGGTGATCAGATCATGATATAAATAAATATAACAGTTTAAATAATACACCAGTAAGGCCTTTTCGTGAACCACCATGAGAATTTCGAGGGGGGGCTGAAGCCCCTCAAGACCCCTCCCCCCGGCTACATGCCTGCCTGGTTGTCACTGGGGGGGGGAGGCAAAATAAGAACCCCTGACCATCGATAAGAATTCTGCCCCCCACAAAAGTTTTCTTCAGTGCCCTCAGCATTTGAGAGAGACCTTGAAAATTGTTCTTACCTTTCATGCCATTTTTACTGTGTTTGCATTTTGTCGCCTGTTCATTATTATTTAGATGCCCAAATGTATTTCTAAATTATCAAAAGTGTTTTAAGTTATTTCACCATTATTGTTGCGTGCCTTCAAGTCATTTCTAACTTATGACAATCTTAGGCAATGATCTCACACATTCTTGGCAATGTTTGTACAGAGAGGATTTGCCTTCACCTGAGGCTGAGCAGATGTAGCTTGCCCATGGTCACCCAGTAGGTTTCCATGGCTGAGTGGGAACTCAGTTCCTGACTCAGTGTCTTAGGATGCCTGAATTAATGCAAGTTGGTACCTTTTTTTGTGTCAGGAGTGACTTGAGAAACTGCAACTCGCTTCTGGTGTGAGAGAATTGGCCATCTCCAAGGACGTTGCCCAGGGGACGCCCAGATGTTTCGATGTTTTACCATCCTTGTGGTAGGCTTCTCTCATGTACCTGCATAGGGAGCTGGAACTGACAAAGGGAGCTCATCTGCATTCTTCCTGGATTCAAACCTTCGACTTGTTGGTCTTCAGTCCTGCCAGCACAAGGCTTAATCCATTGTGCCACTGGGGGCTCCATATAAACTGCCATGGCTTAATGTTATAGAATTCATTAAGGCACACTTGCTCCTTTGTATGCTCTGACTCTCAGTCAAAGGAAAATCTGCCTCTTGCTGCACTCACTGCAAGCACCACTAGAATTGTATTCCTGGTAGCTGTAATTTTACAAAGCCTTTTATACCAAATAGTGCAGGTGCCTCACCAAACAATAGCTCCCAGAATTCCACAGGACTGAGCCTTGGCAGTTAAAATGGGGTCAAACTGAACTGATTCTAAAAGTTGAATTTCTAGCCCAATACTCCAACCATACACTGCAATGCTAGAAATTTGGTGGTGGAGAATTTTATTTGGGATAGCAGGATTCTTATTGGAGAGGGGGTGGGAGATATCTTCTCTCCTTAGTTACAACCCTGAATGTTACACTCATCATGGCTCCATCAAAACAAAATTGAACTCTTTACACCCTTTACACTTGTTTAACCGACAAGGGTTCTTTCCTCCAACTTTGGACATTCCACAACTACATATACTCCACTTGCCTTGTTACCATCAGATCCTCTGAAGACGCTAGCCACATATGCAGGTGAAACGTCAAAAGAAAATGCTGCTAGAACATAGCCATACAGCCTTCAACAATATAAAACCAAACTCTACTTGAGGACAATAAACATAGGGGCAGAGAGCTGAACACTTCCTTGTCCCTAAAGCACAGACAGCTCTTCTACCAGGAATACAATTCTAGTGGTGCTTGCAGTGAGTGCAGCAAGAGACAGATTTTCCTTTGACTGAGAGTCAGAGCATACAAAGGAGCAAGTGTGCCTCTGATTGGCTGCTAACAACGATCACCCAATTGCCTCTGCAAGGCTTCTCCTTCCCACTGACAAGTGACATTTGCGGAAGTCCCCACCCAGCTGATGCCGGCAGCAGCACATCGCAAAAACAAACATGAAACACGATTAGCAATGAGAGAAGAACCAGTGCTACCATTTAACTTGTTTGCATGACATACTCCTTTTTTTTAACAAAAAATGGAATATGGATTTCAAACATATTTTGAACAAGGTTTAAACAGAAGGGATGAATTATAAAGTGAATGAAAGCAGCAACAAGCTAGATTTCATGAAACCAGACAGTCACTCAATACCCAACGGCATAGGAGGACATCCCACTGAACTGAAGGGGACTTTTTGAGTGTGTCTATATAAGTATGTATGAATGTGTGCATGCATATATACATACACAGAGCATTTTCAAAAGGTAACCCCCTCCCCAATATTCAAAAGGTACCCCCCCCTCCCCAATACTGTAAAATTGAATCATAGGTGGCAATACATTGTTGGCTAGGGGTAAAATACTATGCACAGGTCAAAGCCATCAAAATGTGTCAAATCCCTTTGGTACAGGGTCTGGGAAATTGCATTTTATAGCAAAAAGTATACCTATACTCGGCACTCCCCCACCCAATGCCTGTAAAATTTATTTAGATGGATTTGGTACCTTTTGTAAACATGTTACACATATTTTTGAAGGAAAAAAACCCCCCATGCTATTAGAATCTCAACTATTAAGCTTCCAGAAAATAATACTCAAGGGCTGCCAGCCTATCTGCCCTGGGGCTAAGTGCCATTTAAATCTAATGACCTTTACTTCCAAACAAATGTGGCTATAACTCAGTTGAGCGAATTTACTGACATCATCATCATTATTTTTTAAAAAGAAGCCACAGTGCTCTGACCATATGCAGAAACCTTTAAAATATGTATGTTTGAAAGATGCCCCCCGTTTTCCCCTGCTTAATGCATGTGCACTGAATACATGTGCACTGAATAGTTCCCAAGTTAAAAACAGGATAGGTTTTGTAGGTTTGTTCTTAAGCTGAATTTGTTTGTAAGTAAAAAGAGGTACAATTTTAAGTGTAACTCCAGTCTCTCTCTCTCTCTCACACACACACACACATACACACACCAAAGCCATGACAGATGGGTAACAAATAAAGTATTGTATATATATAAATTTTGGATAACACAGGAAGGTTTTACACCCCTGGGGTGTTCATTTTACTGTCTGTGCCCTTGTTCAGAAGATTTCACCTTACTTTCTGTCCCTGTAAGAATTGGATTTTGAAAAATGTGGCTAGTTGTGACAACATGAATTGGTGACAAAACATCAGCAGAGATACGTTTTCCCCATGATCATTCTTTCAGGAGATTTCCTTTCTGAGGGGTAGATTTCTCTCATTTTGTGTGGTGTCACTACTGCCTTCGGAGAGTGACCACTCATTTGTTTGTTTCCACCTACAGTTATCCTTATGATAAAGCACCTCCCCTTGCCCCCTATAAAGGCCAAACTCCACTGTTCCTCCTTCTTGACTCCTCTCTTATAAATGTACTTTTCATTCCTATCTCACCCAGAGTTTTAAACTTTTAACATTTTATTTCACACATCTGGCCTGCCCTTTGTGTTTGATTTTACTATGCCATTTTATATTGTCTATTTTATTTTATTTGTTATTTTATATATTTTGTTATGATGTATTTCTTTGCTATTTTGTGTCTAATTATGTTGTATTATTTTGGGATTGGCCTCATGCTGGCCGCCCCGAGTCCCCTTTGGAGAGATGGTGGCGGGTTATAAATAAAGGTTATTGTTGTTGTTGTTATTATTATTACTGTTATTAACTAGGAGCTGTTTGTAAGTCAGGTATTTGTAACTTGGGGGTTGCCTGTATATTTTCATCTGTGTCATGATTAGAAACTAAGTCATGTGACACAATTTGGGCCTCTTGTCAAAAGGTACAAGGACCAGATTCAAGCCATTTGTGGGAAGGCCAAGGGGAACCCATCACAGGGTCCGTCCCCCCGGGGTTAGAAAAGCAGTATACAAATGAAGTAAATAAATAAGTAAATAAAAATTTCAGGTCCAGGTTTCTTCAAAGAAGCCTTTTCCTAAAGCTTCCTCTGAGGATGAGGCCCCTCCCACACAGTTGTATTGGATTATATGGCAGCGTGGAGTCAGAAAACCCAGTTCAAAGCAGATATTGTGGATCATCTGCCTTGATATTCTGGGTTATATGGCTGGGTAGAAGGGTCCTCAGATCTGGCCTTAGGTCCTCCTACACTGCCATATAAAATACATATTATCTGCTTTGAACTGGGTTATATGGCAGTGTGGACTCAGATAACCCAGTTCAAAGCAGATATTGTGGATTATCTGCCTTGCTATTTTGGGTTATGTGGCTTCATGGAAGGGCCTTGAGAGACCAGTGGGTTTTTGACGGACCCTGCTCTCCAGAAGGCCCTCACACCCAGCCATTTTCTAAAAAACAAAACAATGTACAACTTTTATTTCAGAAGATCAGCAATATACAATCATTCCAACTCCACACACCCCCCCCCCCCCCCCCCCCCCAGATTGCCCTGGAATCATGAAACATTGATGTATTGACCTGAAGCACTACCTTATCCTAGGACCCTTCCACACAGCCATAAAACTCAGAGTATCAAGGCAGATGATCCACAAGATCTGCTTTGAACTGGAATATCTGAGTCCACACTGCCATATAATCCAGTTGAATGTGGAGTTTATACAGCTGTGTGGGAGGAGCCAGAGACTTCATGGAAGAAGTCCCTACAGGATGCCTGTCCCCCAAAGGATGCCTGCCACAGACTTGTCCTCCTCTCCTATCTTCCTATCCCTAATAGAGGCCGCGATGGATGCTACAGGCAGCAGGGGCCTAGAATGAGGAGTCCTGGAATGGGTCAAATGGAGGAGGAGGAGGAGAAGCAGCACCAGTACGCCTTTCCTTTCCTTTCTCCCTCCCTCTCTGTCTGGCTCGTCGGCGCCTTTTGTTCTCCTCTGAATGGAAAGAGAGGTGGGCAGGCAGCTCTGCCTCCTCCTCATGAGAGACAGTCGCGAGACAAGAGACGGAGACTCACCTCAGTCCCGCGAGGGCCCGCCTTCCTCAGCCGTTGGGCGCGTGAGGCGCGAGCGCCGCGCACCATCCTCTGTCTCCTTGCCTGCCTGGCTGCTTGGCTTCCTCGCGCGCCTCCCTGAGAGAGAGAGAGAGAGAATGAGAGCGAGAGGGAGGGAGGAGGAGCCACGCGCTGACAGGTGCCACCCGACCCCGCCCCCCTTGTGCTGGAGGATGAGGGCAGCTCAGTCTCACTCTCTCTCTCTCTCACCTGCCAGGGCGAAGGAATCCTGGGACTAGCTGAAGTTGGACAAGGCTTGTTGCTCTCTCTCAGGCCAAAGCCATGAGGAAAGGCAGGTCACTACTAAAGTAACAGTATTTGTTGTTACTACTACTACTACTACTGCTTATATTATTATTATTTAGCTCTCTCTGCCAAAGCCATGACAGGCCGATAACAAATTAAGTATTATTATTATTATTATTATTATTATTATTATTATTTACTTTTTATATTATTATTACTTAGCTTTCTCTGCCAAAGCCATGACAGTCAGATAACAAATTAAGCATTATTATTATTTACTTTTTATATTATTATTACTTCGCTCTCTCTGCCAAAGCCATGACAGTTGGATAACAAATAAAGTATTATTATTATTATTATTATTATTATTATTTACTTT
This sequence comes from Anolis sagrei ordinatus, assembly GCF_025583915.1. Taxonomy (NCBI): domain Eukaryota; kingdom Metazoa; phylum Chordata; class Lepidosauria; order Squamata; family Anolidae; genus Anolis; species Anolis sagrei. The sequence continues at coordinate 167,371,640 of NW_026844366.1, read as the reverse complement.
TTATATTATTATTACTTTGCTCTCTCTGGCAAAGCCATGACAGGTGGATAACAAATAAATTATTATTATTATTATTATTATTTATTTTTTATATTATTATTACTTAGCTCTCTCTGCCAAAGCCATGACAGGTGGATAACAAATAAAGCATTATTATTATTATTATTATTTACTTTTTATATTATTATTACTTAGCTCTCTCTGCCAAAGCCATGACAGGCGGATAACAAATAAATTATTATTATTATTATCATTATTTACTTTTTATATTATTATTATTTCGCTCTCTCTGCCAAAGCCATGACAGGTGGGTAACATATAAAGTATTATTATTGTTATTATTATTATTATTTACTTTTTATATTATTATTATTACTTAGCTCTCTCTGTCAAAGCCATGACAGGCAGGTAACGAATAAAGTGTTGTTATTATTATTATTATTATTATTATTATTATTATTATTTACTTTTTATATTATTATTGCTTAGCTCTTTCTGCCAAAGCCATGACAGGCAGGTAACAAATAAAGTAATAGTCTTCTTCTTCTTCTTCTTCTTATTATTATTATTATTATTATTATTATTATTATTATTACTTCGCTCTCTCTGCCATGAGGAGGGACAGTTAACAAAGTATTATTAATATTAATAGTTTATTAATTTATTGTTATTAACTATTATTGCTATTAAGATTCCGGTTCAGAGCGGAATCCCTTCCTTTCCTCCTTCTTTCTCTCTTTCCCTTCTTTCCTTCCTCGCTCTCGTTTCACACCTCCTTCTTTCTCTCTCTCTCTCTCTCTCCTTCCAGTACTCATGACCTTGTAGGCATCTATTACTGGACAAAGACAACCAATGACGACCAGAGTAGGAAAGGATAATGACGATGCTAGATGGATTACGGACTATGAATTGGCGAACATTGACCACAAGATGATTTTATTGCTGCTAGTATATTGTATGACTGTTTTAATTAGTTATAATTGTTGACATTATATGGTAAATTTGTGTATTGTATATTGTATATTGTACTGTAATTTGTGAATTGTTAGGCATCAAATTGTGCCTTTTTGTAAGCCGCCCTGAGTCCCCCCTAGGGGGTTGAGAAGGGCGGGGTAGAAGCACTCCAAATAAATAAATAAATAAATAAATATTATAGTTTTTACTTTGTATATTATAATTATTATTATTATTATTATTTGAATCAAAAACTGAAAAAGACTGAAAGCGCATCTATCCTGTAGGATTAATGCAGTTCAATACCAATTTCACTGCCATGGCTCAATGCTAAGGAGTCTTGGGAGCTGCAGTTGTACAAGGCCTGTAGGTAATAAATTTATTATTATTATTATTATTATTAGAATCAGAAACACTTAAAATTTGAAAAAGAGTTTTTTAGGGAATACATGAAAACACAAAAGACTCAGACATAGCTTTCTAGACAAAGGAAGAAGAATGATAGAAAGATAAAGTCAAATTTTGAACAGTGGAGGGAAGAACTAAAATAATTATGCCAACTAGAGATTATGAAGATGCAAAGAAGAAGATTAGGAAGCCAATATAGTTCCCTAATTTCCTACCCCGGCCTCCCATCCAACATCTCCAAATTCCCCACCCCCTTTTTTTCCACCCCTCTCCCCCCAAATTACTATACCTATTAGTAAATTTTTATTATTTTTAAATTTGAAAAAGATTTTGCTACCCTGTAGAACGACTGCAGTTTAACATCACCTGAACTGCCATGGCTCAATATTATGGGAACCTGGAACTTGTGGTTGTACAAGGTCTTTTACTTCATCTCTCCAAGAGGGCTGGTGCCTCACCAAACTACTGCTCTCACGATTCTACAATATGATAGCAAAAGTGGGGTCAAATCACATTCCTTCTACAGTGTGAATTTAAATCTCCCTCCCTAAATTTCCCCAAGAGAGGCAGCATTGCTCAGTGGTTTGAGTGTAAGATTACAACTGTAGATTGAATCTACACTGTAGAATTAATGCAGTTTCATAGCAATTTAACTGCCCTGCCTCAATGCCATGGACTCCTGAGAGTTGTGGTTTTACATGGTCTTTAGCCTTCTCTGCCCAAAAGTGCTGATGCCTCACCAAACTGCAATTCCCATGATTCCATAGCATTGAGCCATGGCAGTTATGGTATAAAATTACACTAATTCTACAGTGTAGATGTACCCTAATTGAGAGAAAGGGATTTCTAGCATAAATTTTGTTCATTCTGTGAGATGCTACCTCAGGGTCCTTGATTATTGATATCAGGAGAAGGCAGGATAAAAAGTAAGTAAATAAATATATAAAATATCTGCTGAAGCACTTCAATCCATGACAGTTATGCTGGACAGCTCTTTCTTTGAGTCTCAAAGGTGCTACAGGACTTCTTTAAGTCTTTTTATGCCAATGGAGACTAAAGTAGCAATGCCCTTAAATAAGAAGAGTCAATACATTGGTTCCAGTCTCTGTCCTGGTATAATAGCTCATTCTACTGCAAACAAAACAATCCCTAAAGATGCCCCTGGACTCTGTCTTGCCTTCCTCCCCTCCCAGTCCCTATGAAATGTCACTGTTCTTTCCATTTGTATAAAGAGGGAGAGGAACAGTGGCCAGCCCTTACTAAATAAACGCCCTTGCTAAATAAATTCTGAGAATGGCCTGCCGATCCATCTTTTCTGAGTGAGAGCTTGCCAGTTTCTCTAAGAAGCATATAGCAGACTTTGTCCTCGGACGTTAAAAGGAAGCGAGGTTACAATATTGATTATATGAAATACTCCAGGGGCAGAATGCATACAACTCATTGACTGATTTGCAGTCAATCCACAAGGCTTTCTAAATTCCAGTTGCTCAACAACAGCAGCAGTGATGCAATTCCCTTGCCCACACCCTAAAAACGGTGCAGTTCAATGAAGAAAGACTGGAATGTGAAATGACCATAGGCAGATTTTGGATGGAAATTCAGTACAAAAACCCCTGTTCTTCAGCTCCAGAACTCAAACTCCTGGGGTGCATCTACACCAGGCATCCTCAAACTGCGGCCCTCCAGCTGTTTGGGCTTCCAACTCCCAGAAGCCCTAATGAGCTTATTCAATTGTCAGGAATTCTGGGAGTTGAAGGCCCAAACAGCTGGAGGGCCACAGTTTAAGGATACCTTCGCTACACTGTAGAATGAATACAATTTGGCACCACTTTAACTGCCATGGCTCAATGTTATAGAATCCTGGAACTGTAATTGTAGCTTTACAAGGTCACTGCTAAAAATTGCTGGTGCCTCACCATACGAGAAACCCCAAGCATTGAGCCCACCAGTTAAAGTGAAATCAAACTGCTTTAAGTCTACAGTGTAGATGTACCCCCAGATTCTTAATTCTTTAATGCTAAATGTTTGCATTCCCTATGGTATCCCCAGTTGGATTTCAGTATGGAGCAGTGGGAAGCAAACCAGAAATCTATGTACTGCTGAAATAATTCATTGCAGGGAGGAATACATTACCCCCAAAACCAAATATCAGACAATCATGGGTCATATGAAGTCATTGTTCCTCCATATGGATTGAAGTGGCAGAAGGGAATTCAGATCCTTCAGAAATTCCTTGTTTCCATAAACTTCTTTTGAGGAATGTACTCGTATGTGCATTAAAATCCAGTTGAGTTCAATGCACACAGGGCAGTGAAGGGAGTTTGTGTTGCAATACTCAAAGCTGGAACTGGATTAGAAGATGGTCTTGTTCCAAATGTTATGGGAATTGCTTTTGCCTAGGGTCCATTCACCATTTTGCGGTTATAAAGATGGTGAATCTCCTGAGATAAAACAGGCAAGAGAAGGACATCAACAGCAAAAAACAAAACCCAAAACACCCAGAAGTTATGTTATTTCCTTGAGCAGAGGGAAACCAGAGATTCAGAATGAATCAAGGACACTTCAATGACCATGTCAAGCTTTTCCTAGAAGAACTTTCATCAGGCAACACCAGGAACTTTCCAGGGTCCTGATTTCAGCTTTGACTTGAACCTGCTAGACTTAACCCAGTGAACCTGAAGACCCTAAATAGGAGAACCTCTGAGAATACCTGCCATAGCAGCCAAAACGTCAGGAGAGAATGCTTCTAGAATATGGCCACATAGCCCGAAAAACATACAACAACCAAAATGTTATTCCTTGGATTCAATGTACAGGAGTGGACTGGATTGATTGTTGAATAATGCACAGCGTTGGGAACTTGAAAGCAGCAGGGTATCTTAGGAGGTGCAAGATGGGCTTTACTGCACAAACAGTTTTGTCTTCCAATAGGAGCACTGTGGCTGGTGGCTGCTTTAGTTAGCCTAATGTTAGGGTCTGTTCCAGTGGGAATCTCAGTGATGCAAGTATTTAAGGCTGAACTTGAACCAGGATTGGGCTTTCCATTAGGGAAGGTGTGACCAACCATAGTTTGGAAAAGTTTTGCTATTGTATGACTAGGTTGATTCCACCTTGTCACAAGACATATTCAGAAGATATTTGCCATTGTGTTTCTTCTGAGACTGAGAAAGTGTGACTTGCAGAGGTAGCGTTTTTCCATGGTTGAGTGGAGATTCGAATCTTCTCCTCTTGAGCCAGGTCTGACACTCAAATCACAAACTGGCTATCTTGGAAAACTTTGGGGTATCAACAAAGAACGAACATTCTGTGTTTGTTGCAATGGCCACATGAACGCGATATTAAATAATTTCCTCCCTTAAACCCCATATTTGATGTCTGTGGACACTGCTGGATCATGAGACCTTTTCATACATAATGTTGGTTAATATTATGCACACATATTCTTAGGTGTCAGAGATTTGAAAGAATTGCCTCCCATTCGGACTGCCATTGATGAAAACATGGGGGGGGGGGTAAGAACATACGGTATATAATTAGGGTGTTTTTTTTTTTCATTTTACCTTGCTGAGATCCAACAATAACAATGACCCAACTAGACACAGATAAGAAAAACCTGCTGCAATTGGCAGGAAGTGTTGGGACATAAACAGTGGGAAACAGTATTATGCATAGAGGGAAATGAGCAAAGAGTGAGCAAAAATGTTGAGAGGGAAGATTTGTAAAGCAAGTCACTGAGACAAAGTTCACAAGTTGTCGTTCTTGTTTTTCCATACTGAGCGTCATTTTATGAGGCCTGGAGAAACTCCCTAGCTAAGAACAAAAAAGGTCCCTCCTTAAATTACCCTCCCATGATCCACAGGATATTGGCATGGCAGTTAAGAATAGCATCATTGTGGTATAACTGTACAGTGTGACAGGGCCCAAAGTTAGATCTTAATCTGTTCCTGCAATGGCCTTGCTTTCTTATGAATGCTCATGGCAGGCTTTAAAAAAACTGTGACCAATAAATCAAATGCAACCCAGCTGGCATTTGTTGTGCCTTCTGCCAAATACTTGTACTTGGCAACTATATTTTCTTCTTTGCAGACCAGATCTGGCAACGGAACTCTGAGGCTTACAGAATCCCTGATGGTTATAACTGAAGCGCTTGCCATTCATTCTTAGTAGCTGGCAGACATTATAGTTTTGGTTTATGGTTTCTTTCTAGTCTAGAAATCAAAGCCGTGATTTGGAAACCACTTTCCAGTCATACATTGTTATATATTTGTCCATATGCAAAAGGTGAATAATTGCCCCAGGTACTAGCTAAAGTGGTTAAGCACCAAATCCTTGAGTAAAGGGCAAGTTTTTCCAGCCCGGCAGAAAAGGAAATGTTCTCAGAATCCGGAAAGTTACTTTTGAGAAGAGTGATGTGATGAAACTACTACACAACTGAGCAGTGATACTTTGGATTGCAGAGCCCCATCCTACCACTTTGTTTATTTCTTTTATTTATACCCTGCATTTCTCCAAAACCGAGGCTTTGGATAGCTGACAATACCAAAACTTATAATAGTATAAAGGGACCTATAGCACCTTAGAAACTATTTTAGTTTATATTGTGTAGAGTAGACTAAGAATGCATCTACAGTGTAGAATTAATGCAGTTTGATATCGCTTTAATTATCATGGCTCAATGCTATTGAATCATGGGAGTTGGAGTTTGGTTGGTATCAGCACTCTTTGGCAGAGAAGGTTGAAGACCTTGGGAAACTGCAACTCCCATGATTCAAGTCTAATCCTTCAGATGCATGGCTATGTCTCTGAATTATAATGTTATGTTTTAATATTTAAACGCTTCTAAAATCAATGTAAAGGGGTATTATTTTTTTAAAAAAACAGGATTTACCCATGCAAAGCCATTTACTAAACAGTCATTCAGTTGCCAGATCATTGATTTGACTAGAAAGAATGTAAGTTTGTGAAGTTTGTCATTGGGATAAAGAAAGAACAGGAAGTAAAGACCAAATTTTGCATTATATTTGGAAAATGGGTCTGTCTTCCCCTTTCCCATTTATCATTAGGAGAAACTCAGTGTAAAATAATTTTGGTTTATTGTTTAATCCCATGCAGAATTAAAATAGGTTTATGGTGGGAAGTTGTTACAAGCACAAGACCTTTACAAAGAAAATGTTGGCAACCTCCTTTTAAAATCTTTTGTTTATGCCATCACAACCTTTTCACATCCCAAACATGCTAAATATAGATCACGTTACACAGGATACAGTTTCCATAATACAAATTAATTAGTTGAGACACGAATGCTGCAGGAAGACGGAATAAAAGAAACAGAACCTCTTGTTTTCAAACATGGTTCTGCTTTTAATTTAATTGACAATCTCTCTTGGGACTCGCTATTGCTGACATAATGTTAAAGATTGGTTCCTGATACTTGTTCTTGCAGGCAGTTTGCCAAAAATGGGAAAGAAACCGGATCCACTATTTTGGCATCATGTTAGAATACACACTGATGACTATTAGCATTGGTTTTGAGATTCCCATGACACAACTATTTAGAACACTTTTGACATTATATATGTATACAGTACCTTAGGGATGGTGATCTGCGGCCTTCTCAGTGTTTTCTAGACTTGAGCTTCCACAAGTCTTAGAGCCCTTCCAAACAGGCTCTATATCCCAGGATCTGATTCCAGGTTTTCTGCATTGAACAGAATTATATGAGTCCACACTGCCAGATAATCTGGGATAAACAGAAAATCTGGGATCGGATCCTGGGATATAGGACCTGCATAGAAAGGCCCTTAGTGTGCATCTACACTGTAGAATTTATGCAGTTTGGTATCACTCTAACTGCCATGGCTCAGTTCTATACAATCCTGAGGTTTGTAGTTTGGGGAGACACCAGCACTCTTTTGGAAATTCACACAATAGGGAAGACTGCAATGGATTGCCATACTACTTATGTACAGCCTAGAAATACTCCAAAGCGAAAGCCTAAATCCAATATTGTTTGTACAGTGAAGCAACAGAGCAACTGAACTTTCTTCTTTTCTGCCACCCTTAACATAGCCTGAAAACTGCTTCCTGGGGATATTTTTTTATGTTCAGAGGACCCTACAGTGGGGCAATGAAAGTTGCTTCTTTCCCAGATCCATTGCTATTCTTTTGGTGGTCTTTTCTTATATTCCCACTAAGAATAATAGTTTCACAGCTGATATGTGAAGTTGATAGACCCCCTTCACTGTAAAGAATTTCTTCTCCATTTCAAAACGCTAGATCACTATGTGTGAAAAGTAACACACAAGTTGGGAACACATCCAAAGGGCTGAACATAGCTGTGTGGACTGCAATGGAACCTCATAACCAATTGGCTTTAGTGCCCATTTGTTCTGGATAAAGAAAAAGCCCTGCTTAAATGAAAATTCAGATTTATTGTTGATGCAAGATACTCCCATAAAGGGATATGTTTATTTCTAACACAGGAACATCTTGTACAAGATCAGTGGGGAGTTTCCGATTCAGAATACAACAAAACAGAAAAAACAGGGTCTGTTTCTGTGCCTGGAGCACCTTGATGGGCAGCAGTGGAATAGATCCAGATTTCAGTGTCGTGGGCGGATGAGCTTGGAAAGTTTAAAATGACCTTCACAGTTCCAAGAGCAGACTCTATCATGGATAAAAAATAAATAAAGCAACTCTTTCCTTTATCTCAAGGGAGCTTAAAATTGTAGTCCTAAATCCAATTTGTACTTGCTACAAACAGGGTTTTTTTTTTTTTTTACTTACTTTAATAACTGTAGTTAACTGTAGTTTGCCATATCTTTTCCTCGGACTAGGGAAAACCTACTTTTCTTGGTATCTGAATCATAGGACAAGATGCCTCACCCCATCTTCAGAACCTAACTAGGTAGACAGTTGAATCTAATTTCCTTTCTGGCGATAGGATAATGTCATGATGACTGAAGAATTCAGCAATTCCTTGGACATAGAATAAGGACCACATCGCATTAAATTACCTAATGTGGGTGATGGTGGGCGGATTTGCCGGGCATCGTGGCAAATCTGTGGGGCAGTGGGGTAATCTGTCACCCACGTACCCCGCAGTACCTCCTTCCCCATCACACAAGGGAAAGCATTGCTGCCCTGCTTTCCCCCATGCTCACCCCATTGCTGGCAACGAGAACACGGGAAGCCTCCTGTGTTCTTGTTGCTCCCTCGTACGATGTTTTCAGCACAGTTCAGGTATGGAGCCCGCCTGAAGTAGCTTTACGTCATTTAATGGGATCCGTCAGGCTCCACCCATGAACTGCACTGAAAGCATCATATAACAAGTTAACCTGCCCGTGTGAAGAAGTCCTAAGTGGCTGACAAAGCAGTGCTCCCAGTAGAGTAATCACTGGAGAACCAGACATGCCTGAGATGCCTGACTCTGAGCTCCTCAAGTCTGAGTCCTATGACTACAGACCAGCATTGGCAGTACCTAAGCCCAACTCCATCATTAGGACCACAAGCTCTCTTCCAAGATCTCCAAGATTCCTGGGTTTAGCATGCCTAAACTGACACTGTTCCCAGGGGTCCTGGGTGTGCTAGGCTTTGATGCATACAGTTATTCCTTTTAGGACTCCCACATTTGGTGAAGACATATATCTTGGAAAGAGTAGTCATGTTTGAGACATATAAGAGGCCTCAAATTGAGCTCCACACCTAGTCAGAGCAAAGCGCTCACTTTGAATTCTTCCAAGTGCTGCAGTCTCTGATTGAACATGATAGATGGGCTCCACTGCCATGTAAAAGGAAGTAGGATCATATAGGATAGGCATCCTCAAACTTTGGTCCCCCAAGTATTTTGGACCAACTCCCAGAAGCCCCAGCCTCCTTCAACATTGGTTAGAGAATCTGGGAGATCATGCCCAAAACAACCAAAGGGCTAAAGTTCTTAAACCATTAGTTTAGAAGTGACAGTACTAGCTATTCTGTCCTCTAGAGTGCGGAAAGGACATTGCTTCAGAAGGAACAGCAGAGAGAGCGAGACAACTACCCTGGAGCTGTGACTATGTGAGGTGGTCGTCAAACTCTACCTTGTGGTAGTGCTGGCCCTGCACATTGACATGGTGCTTCTAGTAGTCTTCCATCTAAGGACCTATTCCTCTCTTTGTGTAATTTGACACAGTAATCCTGGAGGATTGGGTGCTCCTAAACTATTTACACAGTCCAAGGAGGAAGGGTTTGAAGAAGAGATTAAGGAGGAATTGCTCTCATGGTTTGTTCTAAGCCTCTTTCTACAGAACAGGCAATTATAAATGTTCAGGTCAAATTCCATGACAGTTAAAGGCCCTTCAGAAATATTTTTAGACAACAGAACTATATTTACTGGCAATACACAGGTTACCTGCAAATGAAAGTCTTCATTGATTGCATTGCACTGAACTACAAAACGTTTTTTAAAAAGGAGGGGGGTTATTACTGAACAAATAAACAGCTGAATTGCTTTGTGTTGTTTTGCAGTTTTATACCAACAGAGCCAAAACAGCACAGAATTTGCAGGAACATATTTGACAGAAAAAGAGCAAACTGCAGTGCAGGTCATCCCATGACATATCCCTATTTGAATTCTAAAAGAAATGCGGATCAGTTACCCAATTTATAGATACTTTCAAGGTCCTCAAGAATAAGTCTCCTCAATGACTGAAAAGGCTCAGTATTGCATCTACTTACCAGGAAATAATCCCATTGAACATAAACATGCTTCCTTTTGGCTGGACAGGTAAAAGTATTGCACAATGAGTTTGAAATCCTATATCAACATTTGCTGGGATTAAACCTCAAGAAACACAGTAGGACTAACACTTTGAATAAACATGGATGGATAAGTACTATGCATTTGGACATATTTGACTCAGAAGCCACTTTGGGACAAACGTGCACATGAACTTACAGCAGAGTTGGGTTACCACAGAGGGTCCAGAGCTACCCTGTCACTATATGAGTTAAGGGACAAAATGAGGGCACTAGCCCTGAATAAGGGAAATATTAGCAATGTATATGGGGGATCCATACTTCATTAGCTTATTTTTTCTAATTTAATATTTTTAGAATCCAGGAATCATAATATTTTCAGTTTGGGGAAGGCATTTAGAATTCAAACAAACTACAAATCCCAGGATTTTATAGGTTGCCACCATGGCAATTAAAGTAGAATGTGGTGTGAAAGGCACTCTTGTTGGGCCTACTGTATGTGGTTTTAGGAGCAATGGGAGCTCTGTCACTCAAGATGCCCTCATGTGTTCCTGTTAGCCTCAGGAAATGATTGAGAAAGTGGCAGACCATAATCTATTTTTTATATTTATGTGTCCAATTCAGTGGATAATCAGTGTCCAATTCAGTGGATAATCAGGTTCTTAAACTATAGCTTCAATGAAAACCCCACAACTTCACCATATGATCATACACTATGCAAGGTGAAACTGGCTTCAGGTTCTTCCCTTCCTGTCTAAAGGGAGATTGGAAGAAAGCTTTAGATTTAGGATGAGGATCACATGAGTTCATCATCCAGTCTACATACCTTTTCCTGATGTTATGTGTCCTAAGTGATATAACCAGATATTTGAGCTTTAAATATCCTGTAAAGACCTACTTTAAAGGCATGAGAACTGTTGCACTGGAATATATAACTCAAAAGACATGCGTGGAATCTAACTTTGAACTGTTGTTGCATGCCTTCAGGTCATTTCTAATTGATAGCAATCCTAAGGTGAAATCAGCATGGGGTTTTCTGGGGCTGAGAGTATGTGACTGACCTAGGGTTGAGGTCAAATTTAGATTAGAACCACAGATATGGAGGATCCATGCCTGGCAAGCATTATGCTAACAGTCCAAAGTTTCAGATTAGAGAATACACTCAACAGGGTGAAGCCAAGCAACAGAGGTTTATTCAATCCGGCCAGAAGGGATGCATGTACGGCTGATGCCAAAATGTACAAGCATACATGAAATGCAGAGATACGAAGTTTTATACCTTTGACAGCTATTCAAACTTCCTGCTCTGCCCACTCCCCTTCCTGATTGGCCAGCAGAAAAGCCAGTCCAAATCCGAGCCTTGATTGGTTGGCGCTTTGGTGGCATTCTCTTGCAGAGGGGAGGAGATAACAGGGGGTTGGTCCAAGGAGGTCAATCAGCTGTTGGGAGAGTGGGTCTCTTGAGAGGAGGCGAGCCTGGAAATTTCATGTCTATATTGAGAAATGTTAATGAGTCCTTGATTGTTTTAATTGTTTTAGTCCTTGTTGATGAGAAATGTTTTGGGAAAAACAAGGGGGGATCTTGAAATAAAAGGTAATGATCTCCTTTAATCAAGCCTTGCATATCAAATAAAGGAGTTCTAATGCGAGCACATACGTTGAGTCCCTGTTTCTGTGGCTAGCAATCTCTCAGGCCGATGGAGACAATCAGCTGAGCAAGTACCGGATGGTTTTATCAGATTGAGAGCAGAAACCGCCTGCTTATCTACATGTGCCCACAATGAGCCTCCATTGTCATCTTTGTTTAGCATCCTTTGTCCTCCTCAAACTGCGGCCCTCCAGCTGTTTGGGCCTTCAACTCCAGAACAAGTTCATTAAGGCATCTGGGAGTTGGAGGCCCAAACAGCTGGAGGGCCGCAGTTTGAGGATGCCTGGTTTAGGGCATTGCCCAGCCCTGGATGTTCAGAAAATTCCTCAGCGGGGTCAGCAAGGAGGTGAAGACCCCTGTGGCATGTCTGGGCTGAAATCATATACTTGATATATTTATTAGATATATAAATATATATATAAGAGTAAGGCAGAGTGTAAGAGATATAGAATGGATAAAAAGTTACAAGAAAAGATACATTTATTAAATGGTTGGGAAACGATAAAGTTTTTCTATGAAATTCACTGCTGCAGATCTGGTCACCTCACATGCTGATATGTATCAGCACATATCTATGGACCTTTAATAAAAAAAAATAAGAATAATCTCCAGGGAAGAGTGACAGTTGCAGGTCTGTTTGCCAGTATTGCTAATTGACGGAATGGCAGAGGTTTGGTCAACTAAAAACTATATCCTGGCATTCTTGGAAAACTATAAATCCCTGTGATGGGGGGTGCCATGTTTGACAACAAGGTCCTCATTGGATTTCCACAGCTGATTGTGTTGTTTCTTCAAGACCCGGGTTTCCAGACTCAGTCCAACAGTCAAACCACTATACCACACTGACTTTTATACCTACTACAACAATTTCTGAAAAGAAATATCTTTGGCCCTACCTTTCCCCACCCCATTCCCTTAGCTCAATCCACTTTTAGAAAGCAAAATTCCAAGACCCACGTCAAATTTGATTTTGCCCCTTCTCTCTCCAGTCAAAAACTTTACATGGTTTTGCATTGGACTGTGGCTAGATCTACACTGCCCTATATCCCTGGATCTAATCTCAGATTATCTGATTATCCCAGATTATCTGGCAGCATAGACTCATATAATATAGTTCAAAGCAGATAATCTAGGATCAGATATTGGGATATAGGGAGTTTAGATCCAGCCAAAGAGCATCCTCGTTGTTTGCCAGTGTTCATTTTCCCATGTCAGTGGTTACACAATGCTAATGCTAAAGAAAGAACTACTTTTTATTACACAAACTATGACAACTGCTTCTATATAGAAGATCCATAAATAACGTATAGCAAATTGGGGTGTGCCAAAAAACCTGTCAATAAAAATTGCAAGAATTTTTAATGCCTGTTTTCGCATGCAAGAAGGATGATCCACGTCAAGATAGTTTACTGCACTTTGGTCACACCATGCCTCTAAAAGATGGCACTTCAATATAATGATGCATGCTGTATATTTTAAAGGTTCAGATTTAATCTATTTTGAACAAATATTAAGCAAATAAAAATAGGGACATACATTTACAGAGTTCATATTTAACTTTTTTTAAAAGTGGGGAGGGCAATGAAGAGAATGTATTGCCAAAGGATTTCATGACCGGAAACACTGGGTTGCTATAAGTTTTTCGGGCTGTACGGCCATATTCCAGAAGCATTCTCTCCTGATGTTTCACCTGCATCTATGACAGGCATTCTCAGAGATTGTAACCTCACAACCTCTGAGGATGCCTGCCATACACCAACAGCAATTTTGTTCTGGAATAAGAGTCTAAAATAATAGTGTGGAAGACATGACTCTCCAATCCTGCTGGACTGCAACTCCTATCACCGCCATTAACTATGTCAGAAAGGACTGATGGGTGTTACAGTCTATCAACATCCGAAATATCACACATTCCCAATGCCTAGAATAAGAAATGAATGGAAAAGTAAGGTTACAATTCCATGTAGCACTAACCTCATCTGTTCATCCCCACTAGGAAGCCAGCCAAGACCCAAGAAAGTAGTGATTCGTGGACTTGTCTAAAGAGCCCTGGAAAGTTTGTGTTAGTGCATATATTGTTTGCAGGTGTTCAGCAACCTGTCTCATTTTAAAAAAAAATGAAATTATGGCTCCTAGTTAAAACTTTATCACCACAAACTAAAGCTGCAAAGAGTTAGTATACTGATTTGAGCAAAAAAAAGGTTAACTATTTAGCTAGCCTCAGAGCTGTTTTATGCTAGGAGATAAAGCAGTAAGAGTATTTTGGGCTCCCCTTGAATGATATTAAGAGCACAAGGACATCAAAAGAGCTGTGTTGAATTATACCCAAAGTGACTAGTGCCCTCTGGGGTTGCTAGAACTGCAGGCTGGGTCACTAAAGCGCTATGGGATTATTATCAGCAGAATCATTGAGATCTAATGTACCTTCAATTGTGCTTTTTTTTAAAAAGGCCCTAAGTAAACTTGAGAAACACATCACAATTAACTAAACTTAAGTGCAGTTACTTCTCTTGGTTCAGAAAGGTTTGGATGCTGTACATTTCCCAGAATGGCCAGGTACCTGTGGAAAGCTCACTGGGTCAAGACATCTGTATTAACTGTATTCCTGAGTAAGTGTTTTGAAAGGAATTCTGTCTGGTACACATAGCCATCAGGACTAGTAGCACCTATCTTTTAAGTAAAGGTAAAGGTTTCCCCTTGACATTAAGTATAGTCGTGTCCGACTCTTGGGGTGGTTCTCATCTCCATTTCTAAGCCAGAGCTGGCATTGTCTGTAGATGACTCCAAGGTCATGTGGCCGTCATGGCTGTTACCTCCCTACCAAAGCAGTACCAACAACAACAACAACAACAACAACAACAACAAAACTTTATTTATATACCGTCTATCTCCCCAAGGGGACTCAGAGCAGTTTCCAAGTAACATAATCAATACATACAAAGAAAACAGCATAAACACAAGCATTAATATAAGCATTAAAAATCACAATAGCACATATATTTAAAATAATCCTGCCTGTTCAAGGCAGTTTAAAAGGCCAGGCCGGGCTAATGCGATTTTAGAGGGTCCGGGATATTAGGTAGAGTCTATGGTTGTACATTTTCAGAGCCTAGTAGAAGAAACTGACCTGGGTAATTGGTAGAAAAAGACATGGCCAATTTCAACAGTATCTGGGAATAAGCTAGAACTAGTTGTTCTCAAAGGTTTGTTTAAACCACCAGGTCTTCAGGCTCTTACGAAAGGAGGGGAGGGATGGGGCCTGTCTTATTTCTCCAGGAAGGATGTTCCAGAGGCCGGGGGGGGGGGGGGGCACCACTGAGAAGGCCCTCTCTCTCATCCCCACCAACCATGCTTGTGACGGTGGTGGGAGCGAAAGGAGGGCCTGCCCGGAAGATCTTAAAGTTCGCATACCTATTGATCTATTCACATTTCTATGTTTTTGAACTGCTAGGTTCGCAGAAGCTAACAGCGGGAGCTCACGCCACTCCCTGGATTTGAACCACCAACTTTTGGTCAGCAAGTTCACCAGGGCTCCATCTATCTTTTAAGGCTATCCAAACTGGCAGCCACCATGACATCTGGTGGCACTGAATTCAAAAGTCCTGGATCTCTTGCCTTTCAGGCTCCGTGATCAGTGAATGACTTCAAGTATTATGAAAAACAGAGACGCTCTCTCCCTATCCTTTTCCTCTACACTTTGCATATTTTATATGCACCTCCCCTTACTCAACCCCCCCTCCTCCAAAGATAGCCTTTTAATTCCCTCACGAATTTGTGATTCAATTTGGAAACAACCCAGCATGGCTGAATCACTGACATGGAAAGGGGAAAAGACCTTGAATTTGAAGTCAAACATCTCCGATTTAGAAATGATAAAGGAGAAGTTAACAGCAGTGCTGAACTCTATTGAAGGGATTGAAATAAGAAAGAAGAGTTTATTTTTAAAAGAAGCACAAGATTGCCATCTGGGGTATTTTGTGGGCATTTCTGCAAGCTAACAATTCATATTTTTTACCAAGAAACTGCATTTGTGGCAGAGCTGTGGGACTTTTTGTCCTTCAGACTTTGTTGGACTGCATCTCCCACGATCAATGAGCATGCCAAGTGGGTTGATCAATATCTTTATAATAACCAAAGGTCCACAGCTTCTCCTTCCTTGGCCTGATCAACATTTGATGTTAGTTCTCTGTTCTGGACCAGCAATTGATACCCATGGGCTGGCAGTGGTCTAAATTAGTTTACCAAACTAAGGCCCGCAGGCTGGATGTGGCCCTCCAAGGTAATTTACACAGTCAGTGCCCTAAAGGCTACCTTTCCTCTTCCAATTAATGGTCTCTCACCATTAAGAGGAAAAGCAGGGAGAAAGCAGAGTTCACCGGGAAACGAAAGTACAGAATTCTGGGAAACGTATGTTGGGAAGGCAAGGAGACCTATGCCAAAGAATTCAAAAGACCCTGCCCTAAACTACATTTCCCAGAATTCTTTGAAAATTCCCCAAAAATCCATGGATGAGTGAAATATTCCAAAACTTGATGGGCTAAGAGTGGTAAATGTGTTCTACCACTGTAGCATGTTTCAGCCCAATAGATGTAACAACAAGGGAAAAGGGAGCCCCTGAAGTTATCCCACTTGCATAATTATTATAATGAAAAATTAATGAAATTTCATTACGCTCGTTATAGTAATGAAATTTTCAATAACAATATTTTAGAAACACTTTAGAAATGAAACACCAGTGCCCCCTAATTTTGTAATGGCTTTTGAAACATTTTCTTAATTGATCTCACATGCCTAATTACCTATAATGAAAACTAAACAAAAATCTGCTTATGATGAAACACCTATAGCGGCTATAGAGGAAACTACACAAGAGTCAACTGTAGTAAATAAGCGTAAAGGAAAAATTCCAAAGCTTGCTTATACAGTAAAGATTACACCACACAGATACAATACATTATACCATGTAACAAAATTTGATTTTTTTCTGTTCCTGGTTTGAATGTGTTATATTCAGTTTAATTGTGCAATACTTCCTTTGAAAGCTGCTGATATACTCCAGAAACTTCGTTTTTTTTGCCTGCCACAATCTCAATTTTTTATCGTGTCATAAGCGACTTGAGAAACTGCAAGTCACTTCTGGTGTGAGGGAATTGCCCATCTGCAAGGACATTGCCTAGGGGATGCCCAGATGTTTTACCATCTTGTGGGAGGCTTCTCTCATATCCCTGCATGGGAAGCTGGAGCTGAGAGATGGGAGCTCATCACATCTCACAAATTCAAACCGCCGACCTTCAGGTCAGCAGTTCAGCACAAGAGTTTAACCCATTGTGCTACCACGGCTCCTACAATCTATATTGAATTGGTTGATACTCTAGAGATATTCATTGAAATGTGCTGCAGGATGTTTTAATAAACTTTTTCCATGTTTTATGATAGAACCAATTACAAAATTACAGAATCATAGAGTTGGAAGAGACCTCATGGACCATCCAGTCCAACCTCCTGCCAAGAAGCAGGAAAATTGCATCCAAAGCACCCCTGACAGATGGCCATCCAGCCTCATTTAAAAGCCTCCAAAGAAGGAGCCTCCAGCACACTCAGAGACTTCCACTGCTAAACAGCCCTCACAGTTAGGAAGTTCTTCCTGATGTTCAGGTGGAATCTCCTTTCCTGTAGTTTGAAGCCTTTGCTCCGTTGCGTCCTAGTCTCCAGGGCAGCAGAAAACAAGCTTGCTCCCTCCTCCCTATGGCTTCCCCTCACATATTTATACATGGCTATCATGTCTCCTCTCAGCCTTCTCTTCTTCAGGCTAAACATGCCCAGCTCTTTAAGTCGCTCCTCATATGGCTTGTTCTCCAGGTACTTGATCATTTTAGTTGCCCTCCTCTGGACACATTCCAGCTTGTCAACATCTCCCTTCTGGAATGCGTCCAGAGGAGGACAACCAAAATGAATAACGTTTATAACTCAGGAACAGAAAGGGCATTATATAGGGTTGTAGGAGACATATATTTGAAAGAGCAAAAGCAGTGAAGGAGGGGTGCAGTGAGCATAGCAGCCTCCAGGTGGCGCTGCTGCAAAAGACATCATTGAGAAAGGGATCAGAGCGAAAATGAAAGTCCCAAGTCTTTTATTTTGCAGAGCTAGAAACTCTCTCCATTGCAAAGACTCGGAAGGAGCACTGAAGAAAATCCTGGAAGAAAGGGCAAAGGAAAGACAGATTTACTTCTAATGCTAATACGTTTTCTTTCTAAAGAAAAGATCATAATTTTAAAACCGACTGGAGTTACACTCCAGCAAAGGATCACCGCCTTGTCGGGGCGCTGGAGCTTGAGCACCTCAATGATGTCATGAGCGAAACCGTGAAGGGACACCCAAGACGGGACGGTTGTGGCAGAGAGGTCAGACCAAGCGTGATCCCTGGGGAAGGCAATGGCAAACCACTCCAGTATCCTTGCCAAGAAAACTAAATGGACCAGTACAACCAGAGATATGTCGGTATGCTATTGGAAGATGGGACTCCCAGGTCAGAAGATGGCCAAAATGCTACTGGGGAGGAGCAGAGGATAAGTTCAACTAGCCCCAGATGTGATGACGCAGCTAGCTCAAAGCCGAAAGGAAGGCTAGCGGCCGACGGTACTGGAGGTGAACGACGAATCCGATGCTCTAAAGATCAACACACCATAGGAACCTGGAATGTAAGATCTATGAGCCAGGGCAAATTGGATGTTGTTATTGGTGAGATGTCAAGACTAAAGATAGACATTCTGGGGGTCAGCGAACTGAAATGGACTGGAATGGGCCACTTCACATCAGATGACCACCAGATCTACTACTGCGGACGAGAGGAACATCGAAGAAATGGAGTAGCCTTCTTAATTAATAACAAATTCGCTAAAGCGGTGCTTGGATACAACCCAAAAAATGACAGAATGATCTCAATTCGAGTGCAAGGAAAGCCTTTCAACATTACAGTGATCCAAATATATGCCCCAACCACAGCTGCTGAAGAAGCAGAAGTAGATCAGTTCTATGAGGATCTGCAGGACCTACTGGATAATACACCAAAAAGAGACATTATTTTCATTACAGGAGACTGGAATGCCAAGGTGGGAAGTCAAATGACAACTGGGATCACAGGCAAGCATGGTCTGGGAGAACAAAATGAAGCGGGACGCAGGCTGATAGAATTTTGCCAGGAAAACTCGCTGTGTATAACGAATACTCTCTTCAAACAACCTAAAAGACGGCTTTACACATGGACCTCACCAGACGGTCAACACCGAAATCAGATTGACTACATCCTTTGCAGCCAAAGGTGGCGGACATCCATCCAGTCGGTGAAAACAAGACCTGGGGCTGACTGTAAATCAGATCCCAAACTTCTTATTGCTCAATTTAGAATAAAACTAAAGAGATCAAGAAAAACACAGAAACCAGTTAGATATGATCTCACTAACATTTCTAGCGAATATACAGTGGAAGTGAAGAACAGATTTGAAGGACTAGATTTAGTAAACAGAGTCCCAGAAGAACTATGGACAGAAGTCCGAGACATTGTTCAGGAGGCGGCAACAAAGTACGTCCCAAAGGAGGCAAAATGGTTGTCTGCTGTGACACTGGAAGTAGCCCAAGAAAGAAGGAAAGCAAAAGTAAAACAGGGATAAGGGGAGATATGCCCAGTTAAATGCGCAATTCCAGAAGTTAGCCAGAAGAGATAAGGAACTATTTTTAAATAAGCAATGCATGGAGGTGGAAAAAGACAACAGAATTGGAAGGACAAGAGACCTCTTCCAGAAAATAAGAAACACTGGAGGTAAATTTCAGGCAAAAATTGGCATAAGAAACAAAGATGGCAGGGACCTAACAGAAACTGAAGAGATCAAGAGAAGGTGGCGAGACTATACAGAAGATCTGTATAGGAAGGATAATAATATTGAGGATAGTTTTGACGGTGTGGTGAATGAATTAGAACCAGACATCCTGAGGAGTGAGGTTGAATGGGCCTTAAGAAGCATTGCTAACAACAAGGCAACAGGAGACGACGGGATCCCAGCTGAACTGTTTAAAATCTTAAAAGATGATGCTGTCAAGGTGATGCATGCCATTTGCCAGCAAATATGGAAAACACAAGAATGGCCATCAGACTGGAAAAATCAACTTATATCCCCATACCAAAAAAGGGAAATGCGAAAGACTACTCAAACTTCCGTACAGTGGCCCTTATTTCTCATGCCAGTAAGGTAATGCTCAAGATCCTGCAAGGAAGACTCCAGCAATACATGGAGCGAGAGTTGCCAGATGTTCAAGCTGGGTTTAGAAAAGGCAGAGGAACGAGAGACCATATTGCCAATATCCGCTGGATAATGGAGAAAGGCAAGGAGTTTCAGAAAAACATCTACTTCTGCTTCATTGACTATTCTAAAGCCTTTGACTGTGTGGATCATAATAAATTGTGGCAAGTTCTTGGTGGGATGGGCATCCCAAGCCACCTTGTCTCTCTCCTGAGGAATCTGTACAAGGACCAAGTAGCAACAGTAAGAACTGACCACGGAACAACAGACTGGTTCAAGATTGGGAAAGGCGTACGGCAAGCCTGCATACTCTCACCCAACCTTTTTAACTTGTATGCAGAACACATCATGCGATGTGCGGGCTTGATGAATGCAAAGCTGGGGTGAAAATTGCTGGAAGAAACATTAACAACCTCAGATATGCAGATGATACTACTTTGATGGCTGAAAGTGAGGAGGAACTGAGGAGCCTTCTAGTCAAGGTGAAAGGAGAAAGTGCAAAAGATGGGTTGCACCTAAACATCCAAAAACCCAAGATGATGGCAACCAGAGAGACTGAGAGCTGCCAAATAGAGGGAGAAAATGTGGAGGCAGTGGCAGACTTTGTATTTCAAGGTGCAAAGATTACTGCAGATGCAGACTGGCCAGGAAATCAGAAGACGCTTACTTCTTGGGAGGAGAGCAATGTCCATCTCGATAAAATAGTAAAGAGTAGAGACATCAGACTGGCAACAAAGATCCGTCTAGTCAAAGCCATGGTATTCCCTGTAGTAACCTACGGATGTGAGAGCTGGACCTTAGGGAAGGCTGAGCAAAGGAAGATAGATGCTTTTGAACTGTGGTGTTGGAGGAAAGTTCTGAGAGTGCTTTGGTCTGCGAGAAGATCCAACCGGTCCATACTTCAGGAAATAAAGCCCGACTGCTCATTGGAGGGAAGGATAGTAGAGCCAAGATGAAGTATTTCGGACACATAATGAAAAGACATGGAGAAGACAATTATGCTGGGGAAAAGTGGAAGGCAAAAGGAAGAGGGGCCGACCAAGGGCAAGATGGATGGATGGCATCCTTGAAGTGACTGGACTGACCTTGAAGGAGCTGGGGGTGGTGACGGCCGACAGGGAGCTCTGGCGTGGGCTGGTCCATGAGGTCACGAAGAGTCGGAGACGACTGAACGAATGAACAACAACATGAAGACATTAGGGTGGCTCAAGATTTTCTGCAGTAAAAAAAATCAAAATGCACTCGCACTTTCCAAAACATATAATAATAATAATAATAATAATAATAATAATAATAATAATAATGCTGTGGCTCACAAATGGAACTTTGAGCCCAAGAACAAGCCATTACAACAAATGCCATCAAAGCCAGAATTGAGAAGTCAAGGAAGCAGATGAAACCATTGATCATATCTTCAGCTGCTGCAAGAAGATTGCGCAGACAGACTACAAGCAGAGGCATAAAACCGTTGCTCAGATGATTCATTGGAACTTGTGCCACAAATACCATCTGCCTGTGACAAAGAACTGGTGGGATCACAGACCGGAAAATAGTTATAGAAAATGAACATGCCAAACGCTTCTGGAACTTCCGAATTCAGACAGAGTTTTGGAGCACAATACTCCTGACCTCATGATCGTGTTAAAAAACAAAGTATGGATTGTCAATGTTGCAATCCCAGGTGACAGCAGGATTTAAGAGAAACAACTGGAAAAATTGACACGATATGAGGATTTAAAGATCGAACTGCATAGACTCTGGCACAGGCCAGTCAAGGTGGTCCCAGTGGTGATCGGCACACTGGATGCAGTGCCTAAAGACCTTGGCCTGCACTTTAACACAATCTGTGCTGACGAAATTAGCAGCTGCAGAAGGCCACCTTACTGGGATCTGCACACATTATTCGCCGATACATCACACAGTCCTAGACACTTGGGAAGTGTCCAACGTGTGATCCAATACAACAGCTAGCAGAGTGATCTTGTCTGCTGTGGACTCATCTTGTTGTGTTTCTAATAATAATAATAATAATAATAATAATAATAATAATAATAATAATGTGTTTTGGTAAGTGCAAATAATATAATAATATAATATTATTTCTTACTCGCCTCTCTTCATGGCTCGAGGCGGGTTACAAAAAAATTAAAATGCATAAACACAGCAAAAACACTACAAATACACACACTAAAACTTGCCTCCATAAAAGTTACATACTAAAAGAAAAATATTGTTTCCAACCAATCTTGCAAGGCTGCAATCTTGCTGCCATGCAGGAATGTAAGGATTGAACTATAATAGAACTCTCATGGCAAAGCAAAGATAAGAAAAACCCTGCCTTTCTCCCATTGATTCCTATGAGCTGTCACTCTCCTTTCTCACCAAAGGAAGCATGGATTTCTCCAAAGTGGACCCGGAAATGTGTCGTGGGCGCGTCACTCTATGGTGACGCTATGTTTTCTTCGCTGTCTGATCCTGCGCGACACACCGCTCTAGCCCGCTGTCTCCCTACTCCAAAGTTCGGATTCTTCCGCGGGAGTGACGCCATCAGGGTGCGCGCCGCTTGCCAGTATTTGCCCACGTGTTTGGGGTGAAGACAGCTGCGATGGGGCTGGTGCTAAGGCAAGGGCTGCCCAGGTAAATTTCCAGGGGGAAAAAGGGGTTGGGGAGTGGAATGACAGCTTGACCTCACTGTAAATCCCAGGATTCTATAGCCTTGAGCCCTGGCACTCAAAGTGGGTTCGAACTGCATTAGTTCTGTAGTGTAGATACATCCTAAGAGTGTGGAAAGTTCACCTTTTTCTCTTTCCCCCCTTCATTGTCCTGAACTCTTCTCCTGCAGCCAAGCTAAAGAAATGCTCATGGAAGGATTGAAGAATCGGTGTTTCCAATTTCATAGAATCATAGTTAGAAGAGACATCATGGGCCATCCAGTCCAACCCCCTGCCAAGAAGCAGGAAAATCACATTCAAAGCACCCCCGACAAATGGCCATCCAGCCTCTGTTTGAAAGTTTCCAAAGAAGGAGCCTCCTCCACACTCCGGGGCAGAGAGTTCCACTGCTGAACAGCTCTCACAGTCAGGAAGTTCTTCCTCATGTTCTAATGGAATCTCCTCTCTTGTAGTTTGAAGCCATTGTTCCACATCCTAGTCTCCAGGGCAGCGGAAAACAAGCTTGCTCCCTTCTCCCTGTGACTTCCTCTCACATATTTATACATGGCTATCATCATGTCTCCTCTCAGCCTTCTCTTCTTCAGGCTAAACATGCCCAGCTCTTTAAGCCGCTCCTCATAGGGCTTATTCTCCAGACCCTGGATCATTTTAGTTGCCCTTCTCTGGACACATTCCAGCTTGTCAATATCTCTCTTCAATTGCGGTGCCCAGAATTGGACACAATATTCCAGGTGTGATCTAACCAAGGCAGAATAGAGGGGTAGCATGACTTCCCTGGATCTAGATACTATTTGGTGGTTTCATTGTGCTTAGTGAGTGCCCTGATATTATGAGGCTAAATAATAATAATAATAATAATAATAATAATCTCTATTTATATCCCGCCACCATCTCCCCAGAGGGGACTCTGGGCGGCTTACATGATGCCAAGCCCGGTAATACATAACAACAAAATAAATACAGAACAGCAAAAATAACATCACAATAAAATAAGTAGAACATAAGAATAAAAAAAACAGGGCAAAATACAAAGTGAAAAACCAAACACAGTGGGCGGGCCAAATGTACGATATAAAATGATAAAACTCTGGGTGAGATAGCAATGAAAAAGCTATATTTGTAAGGGAAAAGGTTTTGGGGGGTGGAACAGTGGAGTCAGGCCTTAAAAAAGGTGGGGGAAGTGCAAATATGAGGACATCATTATGGGAGAAACAACAGGAAAGAAATATAGGGTCACTCTCCAAAGGCATATCGGAAGAGCCAAGTTTTTAAATCATAGAATCAAGGAAGAGACCTCGTGAGCCATCCAGTTTAACCACCTGCCAAGAAGCTGGAAAATCGCATTCCGAGCACCCCCGACAGCCCCTGGTTAAAAGGTGGAAGGTGTCCAGAGGAGGGCAACTAAAAAGATCAAAGGTCTGGAGACCATGAAGTCCTATGAGAATAATAATAATAATAGTTTATTTATACCCTCTACCATCTCTCTGAAGGGACTCGGGGCGGCTAACATGGGGCCAAGCCCAAGCGAAATTATAATGAAGAAAAAACATATAAACAAAGCAATAACATCAAATAAAATACTTAATGATAACATAGTAAAATAGCAATAACAAAATCATAATAAAAACAAAAGATAAAATGGTAATAGAATTAGACAAAGAGAGCGAGGCCAATGACTAAGGTGAAAAGAAATTGATAAAACCCATAGGTGAGATAGGTAGAAGTGCTATGATTTATGAGGGGGCTCAGATGGAATAACAGTGGAATAAACATCAACTGAGAGATAAGGTGAAGAACATCAGGTAGACAAGTTGGACTAGGGACGGGGCATGGCATGGAAATTGGTAGTTCAGTCCCCAAAGGCACACCAGGAAAGCTAGGTTTTGAAACTTTTTCTAAAGGCTGTCCGGGTATGTGCCTGTCTGGGGAGTGTGTTCCAGAGCCATGGGGGCCACCACGGAGAAGGCCCTCCCCCTCGTCCCCACAAGCCGCGTCTTTGACGTAGGCAGGAGCGAGAGGAGGGCCTCCCCCGAAGATTGAAGAGAAGCGTCCTAAAGAGCTGGGAATGTTTAGCCTGAAGAAGAAAAGGTTGAGATGAGACATGACAGCCATGCATAAATATATGAAAGGACATAATAAGGAAGTGGGAGCAGGTTTGTTTTCTGCTGCCCTGAAAACTAGGACTCAGAAGAATGGGTTCAAATTACAGGGAAGAAGATTCAACCTGAAAATTAGGTAGAAGTTCCTGACTGTCAGAGCTCTTCCATGACAGAAATTTTGCCTTGGAGTGTGGTGGAATCTCCTTCCTTGCAAGCTTTTAAACATGGCCATCTGTCATGGGTGCTTTGCAAGGCAGGGGGCTGGACTAGTTGGCCAATATGGTCTTTTCCAACTCTTATTCTGTGACAATCTTTCACATCTTTAAACAGAAGAGGTTTGCCACTGCCATTGTCTGTGAATCTGAACAAATCTTGCCAAGAAAACCCTGTGATTTGTTCCCCTTAGGATCACCATAAGTTAGAAACAACTTGAAGGCACACAGCAACAACAACAACAAGGGAAGCTTGAGTGAGAAAGGGTTAGGCCAGTGGTTCTCAACCTGGGGTCCCCAGATGCTTTTGGCTTACAACTCCCAGAAATCCCAGCCAGTTTACCAGCTGTTAGGATTTCTGGGAGTTGAAGGCCAAAAACATCTGGGGACCCCAGGTTGAGGACCACTGGGTTAGGCCATTCTCATTTTAAGAGCTCAGGGATCATGTAATTTACAATTAAAAATAATTCCTCAAGTATGCTTTCACTTTGCTAACATATGCCTGTTTCCCCTTTATGTCCTGAGCTATAGCCTTTTCATGAGGCAGTCTGACTTGTATAAAGTCATGTTAAGGTGACCCAAGTCAAATTGAATAATAGGCCATTGTCTGAATGTTATCAAGAGTGATCTGATGACCAGGTTTTTTTTTCTAAGCAGTTAGGAGCTGTATCCTTCTTAGTGGCCTGCTTCCCACTCAACTGGAAATAACTTTAGAGTCTATTTATGGGCCCCCTGGTGCTGCAGCAGGTTAAACCGCTGAGCTGCTGACCGAAAGGGGGATGAGCTTCCACTGTTAGGACCAGCTTTTGTCAACCTAGCAGTTTGAAAACATACAGCTGTGAGTAGGTCAATAGGTACTGCTTCTGGTGGAAGGTAACGGCGCTCCATGTAGTCATGCCGGCCACATGACCTTGGAGGTGTCTACGGACAATGCCGGCTCTTTGGCTAAGAAATGGAGATGAGCACCAGCCCCCAGAGTCGGGCACAACTGGACTTAATGTCAGGGGAAATCTATACCTATTTATGGGCCCATTATGCAGGTTCACTTATCTTAAGATGTGGGGAAAGTATAATATAAAAGAAGTAATGTCCATGCTTTGGAGAAAGTTTGTTCAAGTTTCCTGTTTTAATTTCACATAAGATTTTTATAGAAAGTTGAAGATTGCATTAGAATATAATTTATAAATCGAACCATTGAGTTACTATTTTTAAAAATAATTTTGACACTTTCAGGACTTTTCATACAGCTGGTCATTGAGGTGGGGAGTAGGGAAAATAGAAATGTCTAGAAATCATTTTGGATAGATACTAAATTCATAGGTTCTGTTGCACCTCAGCAGGAGTTCACCTTGCTCACAGCACTCACCAAGAAACCAAACATGGTAATAAAGAATTTATTGATAAAAACACATATAAAAAGGGCCAAAGGCACCTTTAGCAAATGGAAGGGTAAAAATCCAAGAGTTAATAAAGAAAGCAAGTCTCAAAGGCAATAGGTAAATCAAGAAAACAATGGTTAAAACATGAATATGAATCCAGGAAACAAGAGGCAAAACATGGGCATGAATCCAAAGGTAAATCCAGAAAACAAGGAGCAAAACTTGCGCGGGAATGTTGGGTCTTGAACTAAAGGCATGCACTACGAACGAGACGGGAGTTCGTCATTCCAGTAGCGACATTGCTTGATCTAAAATCCTAACAGCTCTCTCACTAATTTAGGGACTGCAAAACATCAACACATTCCTTTGACCTTGAGAGGCCTGCTTTTGCCTCTCTCACAGATTTTCCTGCACCTGAATCTTCCTCCTCAGAAGCAGCCTGGTATCTCTGTCTAAGCCAGCTTCTCCCTCGGATGAGCTAATGTTTTCCTCCTCTCCCTGCCTGTTGGATTCCAAAACAGTTCCACTTTCGCACTCTGTCTCAGCAAACGCATCTTGCTCTGAAACCCCTTCCATTCCCTCATCTACAAAACTATCATTTTGCTCCAAAACCCCCTCTGTTTGCTCACCTACAGAACCATCAGGCCCCGAACCCCCAAACCCCTTATCTTCATCTGTCTGAACCACAATAGGTTCTTTAATTAGTGCAGATTTACAAAATGAAGCCTGCAAACTTGAAGAATCATTTTGAGATAGCATGTTGAAAAATCTGTTATGAGGTTAAATCATACCCACTGAATCCCAGAAGTTTAGATAAGTGTTGCCTTCCCTGTGTTTTAATATTTTAATGCTTGACTTCTCTGTATTGTAATATTTTAATGCTTTAATATTTTAATGTATATAATTTTGTTGTTTATTTAATGTTAATTTGTTGTGTACTGTGATTGTTTGTTGCTGTTGACATCTAATGGTTGCCAGTTGTAAGCCACCCTGAGTCCCCCCCTTGGGGGTTGAGAAGGATGGGATGTAAATGTTTGATATAAATAAATAAATGAACTACTCTATGTAACTAATCCAGGCATTTCTAACCTTGTATTTTTTATATGTTTTGGGCTATAATACCCCATAATCTATGGCCAGGGGGCTGTGGTGGCGCAGCGAGCTAAACTGCTAAGGTGCAGAACTTGCCGACTGGAAGTTTGGTGGTTCGGATCCATGGGATGGGCTGAGCTCCCATTGTTAGCACCAGCTTCTGCCACCCTAGCAGTTTGAAAACATGCAAATGTGGGTAGATCAATAGGTACTGCTTTGGCAAGAAGATAAGCCGCATCGAGTCCTTCGGGAGATGCTAGCGGGGTACAAATAAAGTTAATAAATAAATAAATAAATAAACAAACAATAATAATAAATAACAGCACTCTATGCAGTCATGTTGACCACATGACCTAGGAGGCGTCTATGGACAACACTGGCTCTTCGGCTTAGAAATGGAGATGAGCACTACCCCCCAGGGTCTGACATGACTGGACATAATGTCAAGGGGAAACCTTTGCTTAATCTATGACAATTGCCCAGATTAGCCTGACCTTTTAAGTGTTATAGGAAAACATCTAGAGGACACCAAACCAGGATGTCTGTGACTTTTGTGTTGTAAATTGCACATGTAGCTAAAGTAGGAAAACAGCTTTGGAAGTATAAAATTAAAGAAAATATATTAGACATACTGAAACATAGGCTGTGTGTGTCTAGGAACAAGTTGGGCAAAAACCTGGAAATTGCTTGAAATGTTTACCTTGGCTGTGGCAGAGATATGGTTGACCTTGATTTTCTTCTTTTCAGGCTGAAGTCATTCAACAGGCTGCAGGTTATAATACAGCACTTAGTGAGTATAAAGGTCTCCTTTGTGTTGGATGGGTTGGCATTATGATAGCAAAACAAAGAATGGTGCACTTTATTCTGCAAAGCAAAGTGTTTTGAGGCTTTGCTTTTCCATCAGAAGCCTGAACTAAAACCACTTTTGAAACTAAAGGGGGCCTTGAAAGTAATTTATGTCATGATGAGTTATTATTATTATTATTGTTATGTTTGTTTATACCCCACTTTTCTCTCCAACAAGGAGTCTCAAAGCAATTTACATTAAAAGCCTTTCAGTATAGTTTAAAATCTACAAATATATAAACATTAACATAGAATTAAATGTGCTTGGTATTAAAAATTTTTTAATTAAAGACCATAAAAACTAAAAACCACAAAATCTTAAAAATTGCTGTTTGAATGGGATAAGGGCTCTATGGGTGTGCACAAGGATCCTAGACATGCACAGGACTGGGGAACTGTGACCCTCTAGATTTTGTTTAACCACATGTCCCATTATCCCTCAATATTGGCTGCGGCTGATGGGAGGTGCAGTCCAACAACATCTGGAAAGTTGCATGATTCTTACCCCTGTTCTGGAGAACAGCATGCATCCTCTATGAACCAACTTGCCCTTGGCAGTGTTATCTTACCAATCCTAATTGTGGTTGTTTTTGTTCCATGCAGAGTATGTCTGGGACTGCGGATTCTTCACCTGATGTTCTGCTTGAGAAAAAAGGGTGTGCTGGTGTTATAACCATGAATAGACCCAAGGCTCTGAATGCATTAACTCTTTCCATGATTCGACAGATATATCCACAACTGAAGGTTGGTAATTCGATTTAAATGGCCAGTCCAATCCCTATATTTCCAGAGAATGGGGTAGCAAAGGACTCAGGAACTGTGGCAAAAACTGAGGCCCCTCCTATACTGCCCTTTATCCCAGGATTTGATCCCAGATTATCTGGCAGTGTAGACTAGTATAATCCAGTTCAAAGCAGATAATCTGGGACCAAATCCTGGGATATAGGGCAGTGTAGATACAGCCTCAGTGGGAATTAGTACCTCAACATTGTTTAATCTGGACCTAACCCAGTCTGCAAGTTCTTTTCTCCTTCTCTCAGAGTCTGCCTCTTTGCAGAAGAAAGGAGAGTGAGACTCCTTTTACACCTAGAATGAGCAAAATGTGGTTCTTGAATCACATGTGACACGTAGCACCCTAGGCATCACCGTCAAACCCCTCAAATCTCTCAGGGCCCTTCCACACAGTGCTATATCCCAGAATATCAAAGCAGAAAATCCCACATTATCTGAGTGTGGACTTAGATAACCCAGTTCAAAGCAGATATTGTGGGATTTTCTGCCTTGATATTCTGAGACATAGGGCTGTGTGGAAGGGCCCTCAGATCCTCCCATTTATTTTTTTGAAAATTGCCTTGGGGATTTTTTCACCCTCCTAACTACCAGTCCACAGCCCATCATCAAATGCAGCAGATTCTTCTTTCAAGAGGGCAAAAAATAGGCATAATGATGCACTGCACCCAATCAGAGTAGCCCACTGGTTCGGTGCAGAATTAGGAATGTTTTATTTTTCTTTACACTGTGCAGGTTCCTTTCCTGCTTCCAGGTGGTAGTTAGAGGCTTGGCTAGCTACTTGAAAGCCAGTTATATGTTCTTTGCTCTTTTTTCTTCCTTCTTGATGCCTGGAACTCCAATTCACAACCAAAGTGCACTTTTGTTTGGGCTTTGATTTCTGACGCCAGCACTTCTTATAGTCTTTTATGTTCGTTTTTAGCCAACATGTATTCTAAGCAGTTTTTACTGTTTGCAATTTTTATCCAACTGGATGCTCTTAATCCCATTACCTGTATAACTTGTATGCTACAGTGTAATAAGGGTCTTTGGACCATAATAAAAATGTTGATGTTGGATTTCTGACATTAGCCATTGGAAGGCTACTCACAGTTGTAGCAGTTATAGCATTTCAAATCGATACCCCTTGATTACTCTTTCCACTTGAATATTGATAGCAAAAAATGTGGACCGACTTTTGGAAATTCAGGGCCCTTCCACACAGCCATATAACCCAGAATATCAAGGAAGAAAATCCCACAATATCTGCTTTGAACTGGGATATCTGAGTCCACACTGCTACATATTCCAGTTCAAAGCAGAAAATGTGGGATTTTATTCAGCTGTGTGGAAGGGGCCTCATTGAACCTGAGTTGGAATCTAAATTCTGTCTAGAATACCTGATCTGTCTCCAGGTGTTTTTGGATTTCAACTCCCAGAGATCCACCCAGCTTACCAGCTTTAGGAATGGTGGGAACTGAAGTTCAAAACATCTGGAGGTTCAAAGGTTGAGAACCACTGGCACTCTAGCCAAGGAAAAGAATACATAACATGATTTTTGTTCGTGGGCTATAAATGTCATTTTCTAATTGGTTCTATCATAAAAACATGGAAAATGTTTATTAAACTGCAAAAACTTTCTTTTTGCAGGACATCCTGCAACACATTTTACTATAGTTTTTCAATGAACATCTCACAGAGTCTCAACCAATTTAACTTAACCTAAATTTTTGGAGTATAATAACTGCTTTTCAATTAAACAGGAAAGAGCACTTTCAAACCAGGACAGATTTCTTTTTCAAATTTTGTTGCATAGTGAAATCAGTGAGTCAGGCCCTTTCCACATAGCTGAATAAAATATCACATTATCTGTTTTGAATCAGAATATATGGCAGTGTGGACTCATATCCCAGTTCAAAGCAGATATTGTGGGATTTTCTGCCTTGATATTCTGGGTTATATGGCTCTGTGGATGGGTCCTATGATAAGGTAGTGCTTCAGGTCAATTCATCAATGTTTTATGATTCCAGGGCTGTCGGACCAAGATCATTTTCTGGTGGTGGGGGGTGGTGTGGTGGGGGTGGTGGAGCGATTGCATATTGCTGATCTTCTGAAATAAAAGTTTTTCTTTATTTTGTTTTTTTAGAAATGGGAACAGGATCCCGACACCTTTCTAATTATCATAAAGGGTGCTGGAGATAAAGCTTTCTGTGCAGGGGGTGATATCAGAGGTGAGGATTTGAGTGTCACAGAGCTAAGAATCCAACATTTTTTCAGTTTGGTGGTGCCATCTCATATCAGAAATAAGCACTCACATTAGTCTTATGCTTTGAGGGTTAAATAAGGTTGTGAAGTCTGTTGGAAAGTGGGGTTTATGAGTGGAACGTCCAGGGTGGGAAAAAGAACTCTTGTCTGCTTGAGGCAAGTGTGAATGTTCCAATTGGCCAGCTTGATTAGCATTTAATATTAATAACAGTTTATTTATACCCCACCACCATCTCCCAGAGGGACTCGGGGTGGTTCTCAAAGCACTCAAATTGCAAACATGCAATATTCAAAAATGCAAATACAACAGCACAAAGCAACCAACAACCAGTATAATAGCCCTGCAGCTTCAAAGCCTGGCTGCTTCCTGCCTCGGGATCCTTTGTTGGGAGGTGTTAGCCGGCTCTGATTGTTTCATATGAGGAATTCCCCTGTTTTCTGAGTGTTACTCTTTATTTATTGTTCTGATTTTAGAGATTTTTTTTAAAATACTGGTAACCAGATTTTGTTCATTTTCATGGCTTCCTCCTTTCTGTTGAAATTGTCCACATGCTTGTGAATTTCAATGGCTTCTCTGTGTAGTCTGACATGGTGGTTGTTAGAGTTTCCCAGCATTTCTGTTCTCAAATAATATGCTGTGTCCAGATTGGTTCATCAGGTGCCCTGCTATGGCTGACTTCTCTGGCTGAAGTAGTCTGCAGTACCTTTCATGTTCCTTGTTTTGTGTTTGCTGCATTTGGGGATCCCTATGTAGACTTGTGCACAACTGCATGGTATGTGGTGTGCAGAAGTGAGAGGATCCTTGTCATTTGCTGAACGTTGGATTTTCAGATCTTGCCAAGAAAACCCTGTGATTCATTCGCTTTAGGGTAACCTTACATGAGAAATGAGTTGAAGACACACAATAACAACAAACTGGCCCAGAGTTGAGGCTTATTTTGTTTTCTTGGCTATGTTGTGCTGTTTATCATGTTTATTGCAGAGTCAACATCCTTAGTATTTCAGGCATTCCAGTGACCAATTTTGATACTTTTTTTTTGTTGCAAGCTATCTTTGAATCAAGGAAAAGTGGAGACAGTGTTGCACAAGATTTCTTCAGAGAAGAATACGTCCTGAACAATGCAATTGGTATGTATGCCAGTCCATTGAAGTGCAGGTCACTAGTGTAGCATTTAACTGATTTAATCTGATGCTTTTTATTGATATTTTTTGATTTTTAAAAATGTGTTCTGGTTTTTTATTGCTCTGCTTGTGTCTTATTTTATTGTTAGCAGTTTTTTTTAGAGTTTTGTTAAGCTAAGTGTGTTTTTGGAAAAAAAAACAACCACCAACAAAACTTTTGTTTAGAGTGTATACCAAAATACTTATGATGGTGCACATCTATATGTCTATATCAGAAACTATACAAATATTAACATATTTTCCCATTAATATTGATATAGGCATTAAAAGACATATAAAATACTCCCTCTGGAATTCAGAATGGAATGATTACCTGTGGGAAATCTCACTTGAAAAAAAATTGTTGTGTTATACAAATTTACAAGGTCATTTTGTGCTTTGCATTATTTTAAACACAAATGTATTACTGTATTTATGACAGGTACCTGCAAGAAACCATATGTGGCACTTATTGGTGGAATTACAATGGGCGGTGTAAGTAGAAATGTATTTTTAATACATTGGATTGACATATTTCATTTAGTTTGAGAAGTTTCAGTGGATCAACTTTACTGGTTTCAGGAGCTCCTTCTACACTGCCATATAATCCAGTTCAAATCAGATAATCTGGATATTGAATAGTTGCCACATGTAAAACTTCCTTGAGTCTCCTTTCGGGTAGAGAAAGGCTACAAATAGAGTAAATAAATAAATAAATAAATATTGTATTGCAGTGTAGAAGGGCCCAAAGAGTGATGTTTGACATGTGTTAATAAAATTGACTGTTTTAGTGTTTCTGATATGCTCACAAATGTACTATTCATTGAGGCACATTTTGTCTGACAAGCACTTTACGTGTACATTTTCATAAAGCTCTTTACTTGTTTTGTGGAAAGGAAAGCATACTTTGGCAGAGGTGAATTTCCAGATAGATGCAGAGAAAGGAAGTCATGTTTGTCCTGGAAGGACAGAAATGCTTAGCAGAGAGGGATTCCAAGGCAAGGGGAAGTTTTGAGGCAGACACCAAAGGTTGAATGGCTGGAGGGAGAAGATGAGACAGTATATTATGCCCTGCAAAGCAGACACCTAAGGAAAAGGTAGGTACAAGAGAGTCCTGAGGAAAAGTAAGAGTAAGAAAATGCCACAACAAAGTGAAGGGCTATGAGCAAGAGAGTCAGCAGGGCTGACAAGCGTAAACACAGTAAAACTGCATTTTCTGAGTGGAGCACAGAGAGAGAAAGAACACTAGGTGTCGCTTGTCCTAATAGTGCAACACTGCCCAGCTCCTATAAAGTTCTTGGCTTCTGTGGAATTGCATGTGTCATCTCTGTAAAAGTCTTTTCCCTGTGTGTGTGTGTATACACATACATACTGTATATATTCTCCTACTAACCGTTGGACACCATCATATACTTAATCTCTGTGCAGGCACCAAATGTTCTCAATTTGCAACAAAAAAAGAAAATCCTTTTGTAGTGCCTCTTCTAACAGACCCAATTCCACCACTTGTTATCAGTGTCTTTCCACTTCTTGTGATTCTGTCATGTTGTTAATTAACACTGTGTGAGCTAGAACTAAAGGTAAAGGTTTCCCGTTACATTAAGCCTAGTTGTGTCTAAATCAGGAGGGTGGTGCTCTTCTCCATTTCTAAGCTGAAGAGCCGGCGTTGTCCGTAGACGCCTCTTAATTCATGTGGCCGGCATTACTGCATTAGTTCTGTTACCTTCCCACTGAAGTGGTACCTACTGATCTTCTCAGATTTGCATGTTTGTGAACTGCTAGGTTGGCAGAAGTTGAGGCCAAGAAAAGGAGCTCACCCCACTCCCTGGATTTGAAACACCAACCTTTCAGTCAGCAAGTTCAGCTCAGCGGTTTAACCCGCTGCACCACCTGGGAGCTATAACTACTTAGTGTAAATTAACAAGAGACTCGTTTTAATCCACTTGGTTTGATAAAACTATTATTACTATGTTTATTTATACCCTGCTTTTTCTCTCTACCAGGAGATTCAAAGGGGCTTACATTAAAAACATTTCCATACAATTTAAAATATACAAACATTGAAACAGAATTAAATATCATTGGTATTTTAAAAAGTGAAAATTCATAAAAACATATTCAAAACGATGAATTCGTTGCAGAGTGACTAGACCCTTATCTGACAAAAAGAGCAAAAGAAGGGGGAACTCATTGGAATGCTTCCACTCATCCGTGTCTAGCAGGAGTAAGTTGAGTTTCCTACAATGTTCTAGGCTTCATGTTGCTACAAGACATGGCTGAAACTGGTTTGTTGATCTTTGCCACTCTGCATCTGTCGTGGCTCTCCTTAGGTTTGGTTTGAGAGAGACTGAAAAGACTGTGATTCCAAATATACTGTATATCAATATATCTCACAATTTCTGACGCTTTAAGGTGTTCCCAGTCTTTTCTGTAGTTAGTTGTCATAGAATCATAGAGTTGGAAGAGACCACATGGGCCATCTAGTCCAACCACGTCTGCCATGCAGGAAAAGTACAAAGAACCTCCCGCAGATGGCAATCCAGCCTCTGTTTAAAAGTCTCCAAAGAAGGATTCTCAAGTAAAAAATAAGCAGAGTGTTTGAGCATTATTGTTGCAGTAGGTAGTGAATAAAAACCAAAATTGCTTATCAACCAAGGTACTCGATACTTAAAGGTCTTGCACATGCAGAGTGCGTTGTGGAAAATTGCAACCGAATCTTGTTTTATTTTATTGAGTATTTAATGAGTTCTGCAGATGTTTCCTTGTTTAAACTATCTGTCTTTAAATGAGATATACCAGAAGGGAACTGAGGTACAAAGATGGAAACATCTGCCAAGATAAAATACCGCGGGGTAGGCCAGGATGAAAAGCAGAACGCCTCCACTTATGGCAACCAGTAGGGCTTCTGGGGAACATTTTATTAATTTCCAAGCCATTGAATTCACGTAGAAGGGGGAAATGGAAGATTAAATGAATTATCTTATAGAGGCCTAGTACAGCCTTATGTACAGAAACTCAGTAAATGTTTACAGAGTTGTTTAGTATATGTTTTGCCATTGGTTTGCCACAGAGTCATTAGTTTATGCTACAGTTTTATAAGCAAAGAATGGACCTCAGACAAAGCTCTGCAAGTAGGAGATGGGATGTTTAAGAATGTTTTCTCCAAAAAATGCAAATGCTGACTATTCAGAAATCATAGACAAACAGAGCTGGAAGAGATCAAAAAGGCCACCCAATCCAACACTATTCTTTTGTGCAGGAACACTCAATCAAAGCACTTCTAATAGATGACTGCCCTTTTTTTTCTTAAAAAAAAAACCTGAGATGTCATTCCTAATATTTCTTTTTTGGTAGTTTTTTTGGTAGTTTTAACTCATTCCTCTGTATCTTAGGCCCCATCTACACAGCTCTAAAACATGGGTTGCAAGGTATGGGGTGGTGATGTGGGGGCCTTCCAAAATCCCGAGGGTCAGTCTGCACAGCCATTCCACCTCTTTGGCCTCTGGTAGTAGTGCTACCCTCCCCACCCCCTTTTTCACCCTAAAATTTACCTTAGAAGTTTGTAAACAGAGGCAGTTCCCTGGAAGAAAGGATTTCCCTAGTGTCATTTCGATGTGACAGGAGTTTTCTACCAGAAGTCCGCTTCCGATTGCAGGTCTCTAAGGTACGTTTTGTGGAGAAATGGGGAGCGAGGGACCGGCAGTGATAGACCAGGGTTGATTTCGGATAGTGGGGTTTGGCCCACCCATTTGTCCTCCAACTCAAGTGAAACTGGCATTTAAAATACCAGTCTCAGTCTAGTTTACGACCTATGCATAAGTGGTCCTTTGACATTATCTCACGAGCAGGAGGAAAGGAGGGGGAAAGCAGAGGAAAGCAATGCAAAACGTCCTTAATAAGAGGAGACACAACTTACCCTAGTAAGATCAGTTTTTGGGGATGGCTGGGAGTGCATTCATCATCAGTGTGAATGAACATGGGCCTGTATTATTGAAGGCTTTCATGGCCGGAATCACTGGGTTGATGTAGATTTTTTAGACTTTATGGCCATGTTCTAGAAGCATTCTCTCCTGATGTTTCGCCTGCATCTATGGCAGGCATCAGACCTCACAACCTCTGAGAATGCCTGCCATAAATGCAGGCGAAACATCAGGAGAGAATGCTTCTAGAACATGGCCATACAGCTTAAAAAACTACAACAACCCAACATGGGCCTGGTTTGAAGATCCAGTTGTTAACCATGTGTTCTTTTCCTCCCCGTCCCATGGCCTTGGAGGATAGCATTGTGTTCTTTCCTTTCCCTTAAGAATAGTTGTGATTGCTCCAAAGAGCACTTTAAGGCACTTTGCACCCAGAAAGTGCTTGCTAAGTGTTACAGCAAAGACAGCTTATTAATGTATTCAGAGCTGAGTGACATCCAATTAGCAAAGTTCTTCTTTGTGCATTTGTTGTCTGGCTAAGTGAATTCACACCCCCTCCAGCTATGAGGCGAGTGCAGTAAGCAATTGTTGTGATAATGACGCACGGGTGAAGGTAGCAGCTTCGCTTTGGATGAGCACTTAGCTGAATGTTCCTGCTTTTTGTAATCATCTATTGGCAGCGCAGAATTGTAATTCTAACAATTCATTTGTCATCTGTTCATTTCAGTAAACAGCCACCGACACGCAGGATACCATTTCACAGCCATTAGTTATTGTTTTTGATGCTGTTTGTGCTTCACCATTTGCGCAGGAAGTGGGCGTTTGAAAGTCATGATGAGCAAAGGTGGATTTTGCAGGTCACTTCGAAGACTAGGATCTTCCGGTGAGGCCCTGCTCTCGGTCCTGCCACCATCACAGGCATCTGATTTTAATGTGGATATAAGTGATTTTAATGTTTGTATATATTTATGGTTTTATATCCCAGCATTGAATGTTTGCGGGATGAGAAGGGCAGAATATAAATGTTTTAAAGAAAGAGAGAAATGTAAAGTAAATATTTTAACCGCATGCACTTTTTTCTGCAGAGTTTTCAAGAAAGTTGTCAGTTGAAGTACTGTACTGTTGAAGTTGCCCCTGAATTGCACGGACACTGGTCATAGTAAAGTTCAGATGCGAGCATGCCAAACCTAGAAGTAAAATATTAGGAACATAGGAAGGTGTCTTACAGGAAGCCTGCCCATTCATTGGTCCAACTAATTCAGTATTGTCTCATATAGGAGAAGAAACTATGTTTCTCCAGTTGTTTTGACAAAACCATTTCCATCGACCCATCCCTAATGGTCAGTTTGTAAGGGAGTGCAGGAATTGGTAAACATTGACTGACAGTAGCACTCTCTGGTTAGGAGACTTTGTCAGTCCTATTTGGAAATGTCAAAGCATGCATTCAGGACTTCCTTGCCAGCAAAGCACATGACATCCCCCCAGGTTTTGGCCTAGTACTTGATATTGTGTGTGCTTTGATTTATGCCGCTTAGTGACATCTTTAATAGGAAAGTCTGATATCATTTTAAGCAGTATCATCCTTATCTCTGTGTGCGATTGATTGGACTTCCCTTTCCATTTTTTTGCATGTAAGAATTAAAAATTGTAGAGAAATATCAGTATTGGGTGAGGTATGTTTTCTACTCTAGGCTGTCCCCAAGTTACAAACAAGATAGGTTGTATAGGTTTATTCTTAAGTTAAATTTGTATGTAAGTCAGAACAGGTACGTTTTTAAGTGTAACACCAGCCACACACACACACATATGCATGCATGCAGGCTTTGGATAGCATAGGGAAGGGTTAGCACCGCTGTAGTGTTTGTTTTGCTGACTGCCCTTGATCAAAAGATTTCATCTCACTTTCTGTCTTTGTAATAATAGGATTTTGAAAAATGTGGCTTGTTATGGAAACAAGGGTTGGGGATAAAGCTTCAGTGGAGACCCCCTTTCCCCATGAAAACTCCTTCAGGAGTAAATTTCCCTTCTGAGAAGTAGATTTCTCTCACTTCCTGTTGTCTCACTCCCATGGTTTGTTAGTTGGATGTTAGTAACGCAAGGACCGCCTGTACTTTTAAGTTTCGTTGTTTGAAGTGATCTATTATTTAATTTGTTCCTGGTCTTTTAGAATTATTTTCTTAAGATTCTCCAGGTCCTTTAATGTGACTCTGTGGTAAGCTTCCTCTAATCCTGTTACCTTGTTTGAGATTTTTAGAGAGACCATCTCTCTTAGGAATCTCTAAATCCCCCCAGTGTCAGGTATGTAACCGGGAGGGGGGGGGGTCTGAGTGGCATCAGCGCCCCGCCCCCCCCCCCCCAAAATTCTCAGGGTGGTCTGTGAGAAGGCCTTACTGGTACATTATTTAAACTGTTACATTCATATAATGATGTGATCACCATGCTCAATATATTCCATATGTGTGGGAGTATTGGGATAACAATGCAAAAGGTTTGCTAGGGTAGATCCTCAGCGAATCAAACTCAGCCCCCCCCCCAATCAAAATCCTGGCTACGGGCCTGCCCAGTGTGATTCTGTGGTCAACGTCCGGCAGATGTTGACTTATAAAGACATGCTGAAAAATCTAAAAATTCCTAGAGATGTTTTCTTTGTACAATGTTTTCCTTTATTTCCAGTTTTTCACTTTCATAGGAGTCTAGTGTCCCCAATTGCAGTGAATATGGAGGGCTGGTTGTAGTTATTTAACTTGTTTCCTCTTTTGATGCTTCATATCATCTGTTTATTTATTATGTCCTTGTGCTTTTGGAATTATTACTATTCATTGGAATCTTGACTTAAAGAGCATACCAACTTAAGAGCATTTTGAGTTAAGAGCTGTCATTCGGCCTGGGTTTAGTTTTGACATAAGAGCAGAATTTTGAGTTAAGAGCCAGTGCCAGGGGGAGCTCTAGCATAAGAATATAGGACTTCAAAGCTTTAATGGAGCAGCCTCTGTGCCTTGTGCCTTGTGCTTTTGTCCACTTTGGCAGATTGCTGTCCGCTTTGCTCTTGTCCGCTTTGAGGAACTTGGGTTAGTTGATTTTGTGTGATTTTTATACCTGGTATGATTGGTTTCATGAAGGAAGAGATGGAGAGAGAGCAAGAGAGGGAGCGGGGCTGGAATGGGTACAGTGTGAAGAAATGCTTCTGCCTCTTCATGTTTGTTTGTTTGTTTGTTTATTTATTTGACTTGTATAAGGCTACTCCCAATTTGGCTCGGAGTGGTTTACAGCAGTAGATTAAAACAATACAATTAACTTTAAAATACAATAAAACAAGAACAGACATAGTCCCGAGTTATTCACCCATCGAAAGCTTGTCAGAAGAGAAAGGTTTTACAGGCTTTCCGAAAAGCAAGTAGGTCTCGGATAGTTCGGGTTTCAACTGGCAAGGCATTCCATAAATAAGGGGCCACAATCGAGAAGGCTCTCTGCCTAGTAGAGGACAGATGATAAGTCCGGATGTTGGGGACTTCAAGCAAATTTTGGTCTTCGGACTGAAGTAATCTCTGGGGTTGGTAGGGGGATAAGCGGGCCCTCAGGTACGCCGGCCCCAGACCATGTAAGGCCTTAAAGGTTAGTACCAGCACCTTGAAAGTAATCCGGTACTCAATCGGTAGCCAGTGCAGCTGTTGTGGTATTGGGGTGATACAACACCTCGCCAGCTTTGTGCTTCTACCGTTTTAAAGTTGATCTTCCTTTTTTTATTTTTCTATGTGAATATGCATTTATACGTTAATTGCTATTTATAAAGTACATGTTCTTATTTAAAAACATTTATCAAAAAATGGGGGAGAGGGAGGTATTTTGGGTAGTAGGAATGGATTAGCATTTCAGTGGGGAAATTGGCTTTGAGAGAAGAGTGATTTGAGTTAAGAGCTTAGCCATGGAACAAATTAAACTTTTAAGTCAAGGTATCATTGTAGTTATTGTCTCAAAATGTCAAAATATGCTGTTCTGGTATCTTGAAATGCAACCTGGGATATCAATATTTTAATACATTAATTAAAATACAGTACGCATTGTGTGTTGAAAAGCTAGAATATGAATAAGAAGCTTCCTCAACACATTTCCCTTGGTCTGTTGTAGTATGTGCCACGCATGTACTCTCCAGTGTAATTCGAAGACATCCAGTAGATGGTGTTGTAGAGCTACTTTCATATTTCCTTTGGGAGTCAACACTTTCCATGGCATGCAGTTGTGCCCTTAAGTACTATTTGATTTGTATAATGCCTTCAGAACAAGTTGCTCCGTCCAGAAGGAGAAGGAGGCAGGGACATGTTCACAATAGGCTTTTTATCTTGAGGAATGAATGGTCAGGTTCTAGTGACCGATTCCTGAATTACAAGGACATCCTGGGTGTAATGGTGTTGGCTATGGAAACAGAATGGGTTTTTTTTCTTCCTACTTTCAAATAATTTAATCCCAACGTGCCTGGGCATACATTCATCTTTAATATACCCTGAAACTAAGTAGCCGTGATTTCTCAAGCTTTTAGTTTTGCCTTTCATTCGACTTCAGCATGCCAACATTTAGAATAGAACAACGTTGGCATTTGCTATCTTGGTTCCCCGCCCTTGTGTCCTATCTCTGAGAAAATTATATAGTACTTAATATTTTCAGAAAGTGGTTATTTTAGAGCTGCTCAACTTGGGCAGCAGAATCCCAACTGCAAGAAGTAATTCAAGGCAATTTTGCAGAAGCTTTGTGTTTGGCACATAGTGGAGCCAGCCACCACAATCAAGCTGTAGTTATGCAATTAAAATAGAATTGCTAAGCATCTTTGCTTGTGTAATTTAATAGAGAAATGGTACAGATAGTACAAAAATACAATGTTTTTTCTCGTTGCAGAGACCCAGTTTTGGGCTCTGTTGAAGTAACACGTGAAATCCATGCCAAGTCCAAATGTGCTTTGTAAACTTTGCAACGAATTGGCAAGCAAATAAATTTCAAGTGGCAATGGTCAATGCCCTGTTTGCAGGGAAACCTTTTCTCTGATTTTACTTGAGTGAAGTTCTGTTTGTTAGTCCACAGTATGCTCAATAATAGGGGAAAGATGAGATGCAAATTGGCACTTTCAAAAAGAAGGTTTTGAAATAGAATTGAACTTGAAAGACCAGGAACTTCCTTATTTGTGGAACAACGTGCAACGTTTCAGTGCGTTAATGGCCTGTCATAAAAACATTAAACTTTCCAATAAGCAGATTAGCTGAGAATGTGTCAATAATAGTATGATTGCTTTGCATCATAGCTATGCCACCGTAACCTCCCTCTTCCTTTTTCCCCTGGAAAGTAGTCCATTTTGCTAGTATTCTTGCATATTGGATGCAAGAAGGGTTTGCAATATTACTGCTTCTGCTCTTTAAAAATATAATATTTATGTATGTGTATATATATATATATATATACACACACACACACACACACATATATATATACACACATACACACACCACACAATAATAATAATAATAATAATAATAATAATAATAATAATAATAAATGTGAAAATATGTAAGAGTGTGTGGCTGGGGTGCCCACTTCCACAAATAGCTTTAACCCACACTGCTGAGGAGCCACCAAAAGCCCTCCCTCCAAGGACACTTCAGGTTATAGTGAACACCATGAACATGTAGCCCAACCCCTGCCAGTATCCTCCCCAAACACCATACTATCCACCACCCAAGAAATGCTTTCATTCGGGGACAATTTCATCCTAGATTTTATGTGTTTCCTCCACCACAGACATCCCAGTGTTTCTTACTCTCTCCATTGGTGTGGAATTTGCATGATCCCACCCACTGCCTTTCCCTTAACCCTTTCCTATTCTTTTCAACTCTGTCCGCACAACAAACAGGGCAGAACGAATCAGCAACGAAACATATTGGAGGGGGTTGGAGGACTGACTCCACATGATGGAAGTTCTAGTTCACCCTACATCAAGTCAGAGCACTGTGACCCCCCACTGACAATGGA
The DNA here is from genome assembly GCF_025583915.1 of Anolis sagrei ordinatus. Lineage (NCBI taxonomy): Eukaryota > Metazoa > Chordata > Lepidosauria > Squamata > Anolidae > Anolis > Anolis sagrei. Next base: position 167,329,175 of record NW_026844366.1, on the reverse strand, counting down.
CCTGGACCGCATTTGGCACACAGAACCCCATGACCTAAGAAAAATACTGGAGAGGTTTGAGGGGAATTCACCTTGATTTATAGCTATTGTAGGTACTGGGGATTTATAGTTCACCTGCAATCAAAGAGCACTCTGAACCCCACCAACAATGGCCCTGGGCCTCACTTGACACACAGAACCACCATGACCAATTCAAAATACTGGAAGGGTTTGTTTTTTCTTTGGGCGGGGGTGACCTTCATTTCTGGAAGTTGTAGTTCAATTATATCCCGAGACACTTGACTGCCACCGATTACCGATATGGACCAAACTTGGCACACAGAACCCCTATGACCTACTGGAGGGATTTGACCCACTATGGTGGGAGCTGTAGTTTATCCTGCAGCCAGAGATCACACTGAGCCCCACCCATGATGCATCTAGAGCAAACTTGCCCAACATAACAAACTTTCTAACTACTGATGGAGTTTCAGGGGGTTAACCTGGCACGATGTGAGTTGTAGTTCACCGACCTTACACATTTTATACAAATAAAAAACGACTACTTCAAATAACCCAGGCAACACCGGGGACTCAAGCTAGTGTTACAATAAAAAAACTAAAGGTTCATAGAAGAATAAGGGAAAGGATGGCATTGTTAGTGTGTGCTGTTTTTGAATGAAAGAGGGAAAGTTAAATCCGGAAGTGTGCTTTTCTACTGAAATTGTAAAACCATGAAATTAAAGAAATGCTAGCAGTGTGGTGATGTTGTCATTTGCAATCCTGTTTATTAAGTATAAACACGCATAAAACACATAAAACATGTATTAGCATTACAAAACACATATAAGGTTTAAAACTGATAAGTCACACACTATATTTTCATATAGTACAAAAAACAAAATCAGGGAATACACAGGGCTTGGCTTCCCACCCTCCAGTTGAAAGTCTTATTTGCTTCCAAAGCCTACTTCCTCAAATGTCATTGTTTTTATTGTTTATCAGACTAGATGACATATATGTACTTTATTATTTCTACTACCCTTAAAAACTGTGACTGATACTCTGCTCCAATTTTCTCCCTCGTGTTTCACAACTGGTTGCCATTCTAGCTTAAACTTCTCTGTTTTATTATCCTGCATTAAAATTGTCAGTTTGCCCTTTCCAATTAAGTCATAAATCTGCAACAATCAAATCTTCTGTTGATGGGATTGCCTCTATTTTCCATTTTTTGTGCATGCAAAACTCTTGCCGACTTTAAAATTCTTCCATGTTTCTTTACCCCCTGTTGATCTTCTAATAGTCCCAGAAAATATATTTCAGGTTTCATCTGCAACCATGTGTGCACATTTTTTTCAATCACGCAATGTATTTCCACCCAGAATTTTGTTGCTTTATCATATGCCCATCACCATCATTAGCACTTCCCAAGGAGAAAAGCATAATTTTTCCAAGTATGGGCTCTTGCTAGAAAACTTCAATATTTCTTTCCATCTGGATTAGAAATAGGTTGAGACAATATATAGTATTCCTAAGTCAAGACAGTTGGATTTGCAGATAGACGTGGAATGAGTTGGAGTGGTAATGGCTTCTTTTGGGATATCTCTTTAAGCTGGGAAGTATGAAGGTGTTTTCTCCCAGGCAACGAAAAGTAGTGAAAATGTGAATTTTAAAATCTGAGGGTTCCATGGTGATATTTATTAATGCTTAAAATAAAAGTTTAGACATTGACACAAAGCAAATCTCTAATCTTTATTATGGTGACAGGCCAACTTAAGGAGAATGGAGTACAGTTTCATACAAGCATAATACACAACGTATAATCTGTGAAAATGGCATTATGTTTGGTGGAACTACTCAAGGACAGTGAGCTAATTAAATTTGTTTAATTCTGGAGTAGTGCATAATGCTAGAAAGTATATCTGTAAAAGTGTACTGGACAACCTCATATCTGCAGATATATTCTCTGAAATCCCGTGGATATGCAAAAAGGTTTATAATAGTGAACCCTATATAAATGAAAAACCTCTGACCCAAGAATATTATAGTCACTCCAAAAAATGCTCAGAGCGGGTACATTTTATCAGAAGTGGATAAATGAAACCAAGGATACCAGTCTCCATTGATAACAGGGATCATACTGTATAAGTAACCATTTTCTGCACCATTGAAACTAATCTTTCTCAAAGGAGCAATGTTCTATTGATCTTTGGCTATGTGTAGTGAGTTGGACTACAACCACTAGGCATATCTAAATGTCATCAACAAGTATTCCCCAATATTGAAAAGGTTAATTTGTGTTAATGACCTTGTTTGATATTTTTTGCATTGGTGTGGGGTTTTGAGGGTGGGAAAAAGATATGAAGGATTGGAACCGAGTGGGGGAGTGGATTTTCCTCTGTCACTGCTTGCTCCGGTCTCATAGCTACGGAGAAGGGGAGATGGGTCGCGTTCAATTTTTTTTTGTTCTGTATCTTGCTCTTGGGAATCCATCTACTATTGCCCTTACTGTAGAGCAGTGATTCTCAACCTGTGGGTCCCCAGATGTTTTGGACTTCAACTCCCAGAAATCCTAACAGCTGGTAAAGTGGATGGGATTTCTGGGAGTTGTAGGCCAAATCACCTGGGGACCCACACGTTGAGAACCACTGCTCTAGAGGTACTATTCATCACTTAGGGGGTCCATATAGCCAGCAATGGGGAATTTAATTGCTACCTGAGGAGAGTCTGAGTAGACCATTGGCTATGTCAGGATGTTGAACCCCATCAGCAAAAGGACTGGAATGCTTCTCAGCTATATGCCTTCTGCTGCATCATTTATCACCAATAAAACTTATGTTATATCTGTGTTTGGCTTTGAAGTCTTGGGGAGGCCTGGAAATACGTGCAGTTTCAGCACAGAAGAGTGTGGAAAGTAAATCAGATAGGTACGTTCTTTATTTTTGAAAATAGGGCTTACAAACCTTAGGGTAGGACTTACTGTTCCCTAGTCATTGTAGATTGGAACAACTGAAGTTTTCAAAGGAGCAAAACAACTATTGTTTCTTTGGTTCTTTGCCTCTTGGCAACTTTGCCATTGGGAGACATTGTGAACTGTGAAACGCAACCAATTCTTGAAAAGTTTATTACTGTAAAGTGTTTGTTAGCTGAAGCATCAAAATTTTTGATTTAGAAGAAAACATTTTTAATTGGGGCTAGCTGTCCCCTGCCACGTGTTGCTGTGACCCAGTCTGTGTATATGTGCTTTGTGTGTGTATATGTGGTTTTGTGCATGCATTGTAATGATTTATTTATTTATTTATTGGCTTTTAAACTCTCTTCTGCTGTGTTTTTCTGTGTTTTTATACATGATGGCCACTCATGGGCCTGATACGTGTATTATGTCCAAATTTGGTGTCAATTTGTCCAGAGGTTTTTGAGTTAATCCTTAATCCCACAAACCAACATTACATTTTTATTTATAAGATGCTGCTGTTTTTTGGGAACAGGAAGCCACCTCTCTCCCTTAAGGCAGGGAATTGGGATGACCATATTATTGTTTAATGAACTGTGATTTGTGCAGATATTTTGGATAAGTCTGGGACCTCTTGATAGTGCAGCAGGTTAAACTGCTGAGCTGCTGAACTTGCTGACCTAAAGATTGGTAGTTCAAATCTGGTGAGTGGGGTGAGCTTCCACTTTACGCCTCAGCTTCTGCCAACCTGGAAGTTTGAAAATATGCAAATGTGAGTAGATCAATAGGGACCACTTTTGCGGGAAGATACCGATGCTCCATGCAGTCATGCTGGCCACATTACCTTGGAGGTGTCTATGGACAACGCTGGCTCTTCGGCTTAGAAATGGAGATGAGCACTCCTGCCCCCAGAGTCGGACACAACTAGACTTCATGTCAGGGGAAACCTTTACTTTACCTTTGGATAAGCCAGCAAACAAATTAGGAAGCCTTCAGAAATGATAATTGTTTGCTTCATCCAAATGGGAGACTATCTGATGAACAGGTTTAGAACAAACAACTTTAAACTGTGGTTTACTGTGCTGGCTTGTTTTAAAGTTGCTGCCCACAAGTTGTTGTTTTTTTTTTAAGAAAAAGTTTTTCCAATTTGTATAGTGTCTTTTATAAAAGAAGGTTGATTTTTTCTGCATTTTTTTTTAATAAAAAGGAACACTAGGGTGTTACATAAGACATTGACGTATTTGAGTTATGCAATTGGACCTTCCATATTTTTGGTACTCAGTGCAGTTGCTCTGTAAGGATAAAGGTAAAATTTGTTTTGTAGATGCCTGGGAAGGAACTTGGGATTTTCTGTATCCACAGCAAATGCCCTACTACTGATTTCTTGCCCCTCCCCAGTATTAATGAACTACCTCTTTATGGTTATACCACATCCTAGCAGTTTCCTCTCCTCCTCCCTCTTGATTTCCCCACACCAAGTTTTAGTAGCGTCTTCACCCTTAGTGTAGTACCAAAATGTGACCATGATCCTGATGTGAGGTTGTTATTGAGAAATCAGACTCCCCCTCAACAATATGAATTATATAAAATAAATGAATTATATATTTTATATCATTTCGATTCGGCCTTCTGGATTAGCTAGACACTCCAGGCTTCCCAAACCCGAGATTTCCCTGAGCTGAAATTCCATAACAAGATAATCAGATGAGGTGTGGCGTGATGAGACATCTCACTTTGCTTTTCAAAAGTATTTTTGGATATTGTAATTTTCAATATATCATTATTAATTATTATTTTTGATAGGCAGTTGCTGGCATCCATAGATCCAGAGCCTATGGATCTGGAGGACCCGCTGTACTTACAAATGCTAATGCTGTTTTTTACTCAAAAGTCCTTTGTTACAACATCTGTACTCAGGCTCCCAGTATTGATTGTGGTTTTCCTCTACACATGAACAGAATTTTAAAGGTGTTTTTGTAGCTTTCTGCAATGTGTATAAATGGTTTAAAACATCAGCCAGACCAAATTAAAATGTTTAAGATGTGCAGTTCCCAAGGTTCATAGCAACTATACCGTTTAGGGTATTTCAGATGTGATTCAGAATATAATGTTGGATCTGGGAACATAGTAGTAGCCAATAGCCAGTGTATTTGCAGTGTAACATAATCTACCCTTTCTTTCTTCTTTCTTTCTTTCTTTCTTTCTTTCTTTCTTTCTTTCTTTCTTTCTTTCTTGTTCATGCAGGAAAATTAACTGCTGAAAATGAGTGATTGCTCCTTCTTAGCTCAGAGATTTATTTATTTTAAAAATGTTCTTATTGTAGTATGAAAAGTAATTTTATTCTAATGATGAGTTTACCACTGCATTTGAAAACAAAATTGCTGTATCCAGAGATTGACGTTGACGGCACACAACTATGCCATTTCATTAATAACTATTATATAGCACATATGCTCTCAAGACTTCCTTTATGTAGGAACAACGTCATTCTGGGATCATTCAGAGTCCTCCAGGAATAGTAAAACGTTTTGGAATAGATTGGCTTAAGTATGCCAAGTAATAACCTGTCAATTTTGACAAAATATTGATTGCATATTTCCAGGAAAACATCTGGATGTTTATGTGTTCCCTTTTCCCATTCCACCATATCTAAGTACACACTGATATTGTTAGATTTTTTTTTACACTAACGATTTCACCACACAGGGAAGGAGATGGTTGAGTCCCCTTCAGGGTTGAGAAAGGCGGGGTATAAATATAGTATATAAATAAACAATTGGTTCATTTTTCATAAGACTTAAGGTACAGTGGAAACATTGATCCATGTATAAGTTGTCCCAGGTTCTTGGGGTTGATTTTTTTGCCTAAAATGTATATTTATTTATTTACTTACTTACTTACTTACTTACTACACTTATATACCGCCTCTCTCAGCCCAAGGGCAACTCGGAACGGTTAACAATAGGCAACAATTCAATGGAGAACAGTTACAACAATCAAAACAATCATAAATACCATTAAAACACTAACAGCATTAAAAAATATAAAAACCATACACAGCATTAAAAAACATTATCAAAGCTTTTCTGTATCCAGTTGCATAATCAGTTGTCCATAATATCAATTGTCTATGTCGTATTTGGGAAGGCTTGCTCGAAAAGCCAGGTTTTCACCTTTCTTTGAAAGGTCAGGAGGGAGGGGGGGCGATATTATCTCTCTAGGCAAGGCATTCCACAGTCAAGGGGCCACCACTGAGAAGGCCCTGACTCTCGTGTACCTCCCTCCCTTAGGGGTTCAGATGGGTTCATAGGGCAACAATATATAAATAGCTTTTAAGATTCCCCCCCTCCCCCGGCTTCACAATGCCAGGACAGTTCATGATGTTACCTGGGTTGATGTGCTGCAGAAAGTGTTTAGCTTCCACAGAGGAGTATTTTCATACTTGGCCTCCAGTGCCACCTTTTCCACTTCAAGGTTGGATCAGCATCCCATGAGGCAGGAAGGACTGCTGCTGTGCTTATGTCCATACATGGGGATGTTTGGATCTCAGCCAAGAGAGAGAGATGAATGATTCATTAATAAATGAACATATTTTATTAGTCTGATGCTGTTTTCATGTTCTGCCTTTTCTGTGACTGATCAAGAAGAATGGTCATTCTGGCATTTGCCTAGGCCTTCACTTGACGAATTTATCACGTCTTCCTTTTTTAAATATGCAATTTGAAGTCATTCTTCATAGGAAGGAGGTTTCGAACTACAGTCCGATGCCAGGCAGGAAATTGCCTTTGAAACCTCTCACAATTGCAAAGGCAGGTTGCTGTGCATGGGATTAGACATAGTTCAATGTCAACCTTTCCCTAATTGATATCCTCCAGATTCATTGAGTTGCAAATCTCATTAATTCTTAGCCCACATGTTGGGGATAATGGGAGTTGTATTCTAACACATTCCAAATGTGCAGGTTATGGGATAGCTGCCATATCTGTTTTGGCCATACAGGAAATGTCTTTCTTCACATATATCTATCTTTATGCTGAATATTTTTACAGAGCTTTTGCTAATTATTTTCAGCGGGTATCACACTGAACACTTGGTTCCACGCTAAATATAAATTCTTTGCCTCTTCAGATTTGTTTCATGCCAGAATAATGGAATGTGCTGTGTAAATTTAGAAACATATAGTATGGGCAAGCTACCATCAGTTGACCTTAAGAATTGAAAGAATGCAGAATGAGTAAACCGACATTGTGTAGTGATTTGAGTGTTGGTCTACAACTCTGGAGACTAGGGTCCAGATCCCTACTCAACATCTGGATGACCTTGGGCAAGTCACATCTCTCGGTCTCAGAGGAAAGCTGAACAAATCTTGCCCAGAAAACCACATGATAGGTTTGCTTTAGGGCAGTTGTTCTCAACCTGTGGGTCTCCAGATGTTTTGGCCTTTAACTCCCAGAAATGGTAACAGCTAGTAAACCAACTGGGATTTCTGGGAGTTGTAGGATTACCCTAAGTCATAAGCTACTTGAAGGCACACAGCTAAAATAAACGTCCACAAGTAATTGCTTTAAGATTAAAATTTGATCAGATGATACAAAACAGTTAACAAGAAGAATAGCAATCAACCACACATATAATTATTAGCAGACTGTTCTGCTTTTTATAAATTCCTTATTGGCTAACACCACAACTTACCCATCTGAACGTGTCTCTCCTTATGAACCATCTAGGACGTTAAGATCTTCTGGGGAGGCCCTGCTCTCTCTCCCGCCTTCTTCGCAGATGCATCTGGCGGGGATGAGAGACAGGGCCTTGTCAGCGGTGGCCCCTCAACTATGGAAGACCCTGCCTATAGATATGAGATTGGCTCCCTCCCTCATGACTTTTCGAAAAAAGGTGAAAACCTGGCTTTTTGAGCAGGCCTTCCCAAATATGGCATAGCTAAATGGAATTATGGAACTATTTGATAACTCAGTGGAATAACGATTTGACATGGAGACGCTCACGATAATGTTTTAAGTCTTTGTATGGTTTTTATATTTTATATTATATGTTATTGTTTTTAACAGAATTTCTTGATTGTTTTTACTTGTTATAATTGTTGAGGCATCTAATTGTTGCCAATTTGTGAACCGCTCCGAGTCGCCTCTGGGCTGAGAGGGGCGGTATATAAATATAGTAAGTAAGTAAATAAATAAATAATATGGTTGTACTCTTAAACACTGAAATATCAATATGGTTGTACTCTTAAGCACTGAAAATATGATTCCTTACATAGTAAAGAAAAGCCTTCCAGTAGATAAACGAGATGGAAATTACAAATACTAGACAGTTTTATGTTCAGAAGTGTTTCCTTGTCCTCTTCTGGTGCAACTGCAAGAACTGATTTGGAAACATTTGCTTTCATTTTCAAATAAAAGTGATTTGTTGTGAGTGCACAGTAGTTTACATTAATTCTGGTTTATTGAAATAAACCAACTTCAAACCTTGGCTAACTTTAACTAACACTAACAATGGCTCTTGCTTTGAATGTAATGATAAAACCATGTTTGGCTGAAAGGGGAAAAATTATGTGTTCTCCCAGTTTAAAAAAACTGTTTTTATGTGCAGTTTCCCACTTTTGCAGGAGTCCTACACCCTAGAGAATGTGGAGGGCTGATTATACATTACATAACAAGTAAAGATAAATTTTTCCCCTTGACATTAAATCTAGCTGGATCTGACCCTGGGGGGTGGTGCTGATCTCCATTTCTAAGTTGAAGAGCTTGCGTTGTCTAGAGACGCCTCCAAGGTCATATGGCTGGCATGACTGCATGGAGCACCGTTACCTTCCCGCTGGAGCAGTACCAATGGATCTACTCAAATTTGCATGTTTTTGAACTGCTAGGTTGGCAAAAACCGGGGCTATCAACAAGGGCTCACCCCGTCATGCAGATTTGAACTGCTGACCTTCTGGTCAGCAAGTTCAGCAGCTCAGTGGTTTACCCCGCTGCACCACTGCGGCCCCATATACATGACATACATAATTTAAAATAGAATTATCAATATAATTTCAAGCATACTCACAGTTATAGCTGTTTGATGCCACTGTAGCTTCCATTAATGCATACTCAGGAACCCTAGGACTCATATTTTGGTGAGACACTAGAATTCTCCAGCTGGAAATTCTAATTATCCCACAGAACTACAAATCCCATGATCCCATACGTGGTAATTAAAGTGGTATCAGAGTGCTATCATTGTTGTTGTTGTTGTTGTTGTTGTTGTTGTTATTGAGAAAGAGACTTCCTATATTTACAGAGAGTCATCAAAGTTTCCATCTTTGTTACTCCTGCAATCACACAAACTCTTCAGTTGGTTTTCTGGAAGTAAAGGTCATTGAGTTTTGGAGACCATCAGGGCTTGATTTCCTATTTGGGCATGAATACCCATTGAATGACCTTGGATGCGTCATACTCTCAGACCCAGAAAAAGCTTTGATAGGCTTAGCATAGGGTCACCATTATTCCAAAGCAACTCGAAGGCAATAGGTATTTATTCCATTAGCTATGCTGGGGTAGATTTTGTGTAGTCTTCCTGATGTTGAACCATAACTCCCAGCAGCATTCAGCAGCATAGCCAAAGGGAAGGAAAGGTGGGAGCTGCAGCTCAGCATCTCTGAATCACTGCACATGTTCCACTCTTTATCGCTTCTAAGACAATTTTAATTTGATCCATCTGTCTTGAATTTGTCTTTTGATTTATTATAGCAAAGTTATTACAAAGTTTTATTCCTTTTGAAGAAAAATATTCCCAGATAACAGTAGTTTACTCTGTCACAAAAAGTAATCGCTTTATTTTATTTCTTTTAATAAAAGAATGAAAAAAATCTCATTTTGATACATATTGAACTTATATGTCTTTATCTGTCATAATAGTTCAGATGAAATACAAGATGATATCAAATGGTTATTCCAAAATGATGAGGGCTTTGTAGTCTTCAGAAACACTGAATTTGGCTCCCAAACATTAATTCATTTATATTTTCTCTAATAATGTTGGCAAGGGATATTAAATTGATAGGGGGGAAATCTGATTTGTGATTGACTATAAATTAACTTAAATTTTTCCAAAAATCCTCCTCCCAAACCACGATAAACTTTAAATAAATATAGCCATCTCACTACCTATTCAACTTGTATGCAGAACACATCATGCGGCGTGTGGGGCTTGACAAAGCCAAGGCTGGAGTTAAAATTTCTGGAAAAAAACATTAACAACCTTAGATATGCAGATGATGCCACTTTGGTGGCTGAAAGTGAGGAGGAGCTGAGGAGCCTTCTAACCAAGGTGAAAGAAGAAAGTGCAAGAACTGGATGGCAGTTAAACATAAAAAAACAAAACAAAACAAAAATAACAAGATAATGGCAACCAGGCTGATAGATAACTGGCAAATAGAGGGAGAAAACATGGAAGCAGTGACAGACTTTGTATTTCTAGGTGCAAAGATTACTGCAGATACAGACTGCAGCCAGCAAACCAGGAGACGCTTACTTCTTGGGAGGAGAGCAATGACTAATCTTGATAAAATAGTGAAGAGACATCACACTGGCAACAAAGATCCGCACAGTTAAAGCAGTGGTATTCCCTGTAGTAACCTATGGATGTGAGAGCTGGACCATAAGAAAGGCTGAGCAAAGGAAGATAGATGCTTTTGAACTGTAGTGTTGGAGGAAATTTCTGAGAATGCCTTGGACCGCGAGAAGATCCAACCAGTCCATACTCCAGGAAATAAAGCCTGACTGCTCATTGGAGGGAAGGATATTAGAGGCAAAGATGAAGTTCTTTGACCACATAATGAGAAGGCAGGAGATGATGCTGGGGAAAATGGAAGAAAAAAGAGAGGTCGACCAAGGGCAAGATTGATCAGTGGTATCTTTGAAGTGACTGGCTTGACCTTGGAGGAGCAGGAGTCGGAAGTGACTAAAGAAAGGTTTGCAATTGCTGGTCTGAAGTTTTGCAATTCTACATAAATGTGTTTGAAAAAAAAGGAAAAAACAGCTGAAGCAAATTAGAAATATATTGAAATTCCGTGTTTTATTTTAAAAAAACCTATTTAAAACATAAGTTTTGTTACAGTGGCATGTCAGAGGTGTAATGGTGCTAAAAGGAGAATCAAGGCACATTTTAAGCCTGCTGACAACTATGCCCAGACTTTAGTGTCACTCAAAGGCTCAAAGACGGAGAAATTAGACAGTTCCCATCGCAGCTTAAAATACTTTCCTTTGGCCATTTCTATGCGAAGTACCACCTCAGGGGTCTATTAATCCCCGAAGGTCGTGTTTACACACTTTAGAAATGGAGCCCCATAGTCAACCCATGGAAGAACTCTTGCGCCGTTTGATGGGCTCTATGGGACTCCATCTTTAAAGTGCCTTTAAAGTGTTTAGAAGTGGAGGAAAGCCAATGTATGATGAGGTCCTTAATCACATCTTGATCTATAGGGGGAAATCAACAAAATGTTTTTTTTTTCTGATCAAAGAGATCACTGTATGTGATCTTGAATTTCTGTGCTAGACCTGATCTCAAGTCATTTCACTGATGAGAGGCGTTATGAATCCTGTTAACGATTAGGTTGGAAATTCGTCTAATTTGCACTTATTCTAATTCTACTGAAGGAAAATTTTCATCAGTGGAATGAAGATGGATATAGTTTCCAGCTCGTATTTCTTGTTGCTTCCCAGTTCTCACAATATGCTCCTAAATTCTGGGTTTAACTTCCACATCTTGGTGCCATATCTCATTCTAACTCTCAAGACAGCAATTTTAGAGGTCTTTGATGGCTTCAATGTGGAGGTTCAACCTAGAGTACTTAAAATGTATTATAGCATGCCTGACGTCGATCTAGTTTGTCGGTCTGTTGGTCATAGTATTTATTAGTTTGGGAGAAATTTAAAAATCGATTTCTCTGTAAGAAGAGATGAATGTCTGTGTAAATATATTTGTGTATGTATTCATATTCGTATTCTTTCTATAAGGAGTTATGTGCTTTCAAATCATTTTTGACTTGTGCAGACCCTAAAGCTGCCCCGAGTCCCTGTAGGGGAGATGGTGGCAGGGTATAAATAAAGATTATTATTATTATTATTATTATTATTATTATTATAAAGTGATTCTATCTCAGGGTTTTCTAGGCATGTTCATAAAAGGTTTGCCATTGCCTTCCTTTGATCTATCTAAAAGCCAAAAAACAGAAAAACTATTTTAAAATTCAAGATTGCCACAGGCATGAAACATGAGGTTGCGTGAAAATGTATTCATTTTTCAGCAAAAGGAATAAAATAGAGAAGCTCGCCAGTCCTCTTGAGGAAGTGGGTAGTTTCTTGGGACGTTTTCTTGTTAGCAGAATGGAGAGAAGTGTCCACTTTTAGAAGAGTGGGTCAATTCCCAGGAAGCCAGGGAAACAGTCTGCTCAGGGATTGTGCCTCAGTTTTAGAACATTTCCCTAGACTTCCCGAATGCTAAGGACAATGTATTTTTGGTGCTAGACAGACAATGTTTTATTCCCCCAAGCTTTAAAGTGTTCATTTGTTTTCCTTGGATTATTCCTATATTCTATCAGGGATGCTTATTTATTATTTATTTATTTACTTTATTTGTATACCGCAGTTTCTCAGCCTAACAGGCGACTCAACGCGGTTTACAACAAAGGTACAACAGTTAGCAATATACAATTTAAAACCATAAAAGCATAATACACAATATTAAGATAACAATAACAGCCCAATGCATCTCCTGACTAAAATCGTGATCCAGTTTTGTCGTCCATATTACCATTCCTGTAATCATCACATTCATT
>NW_026844366.1:167298728-167316308 GCF_025583915.1 Anolis sagrei ordinatus | reverse complement strand
AGTCTAGTATAATACATTGGTTTTTCTTGAATTTTAATAATGCAGGGTAATTCACCACCCCAACAAATTTGAACAAAGTGAAAACTAAGAAGAATGTGATCCATGCATTGTTGCTGGACTGCATTTCCCGTTAACCTTGCCAGCATAGCCAGTAGTGAAGTATGTGATGAGGTATAGTCTAATATCTTCTGGGCTGCAGGTGCCTTCTCCTGATGTAACGATATAAGTGAATAATTATGGCTTAATATTTCATTATCGAAGCTCAGATTTGTTTACCTCTTTTTTTCTTTTTGAATAGCCTCTTTATTTAGATTTATTATCTATTTATTTACTTCATTTCTAACCTCTCTTTCTCAACCCCAGAGGGGACTCAAGGCTGATTGATCAACCATTGTTTCCTGTTACATTCATCCTCCAAACTTGTGATTTATGTTCCTCAGTTTCAAACTATGGTTTACAGTCCTGGTTATGGGATGAAAACAACAGTTTGCAAGTTATACTTTAACTTTTTTTGTCGTGTCAGGAGCGACTTGAGAAATTGCAAGTTGCTTCTGGTGTGAGAGAATTGGCCGTCTGCAAGGACGTTGCCCAGGGGACGCCCGGATGTTTTGATGTTTTATCATCCTTGTGGGAGGCTTCTCTCAGGTCCCCACATGAGGAGCTGGAGCTGATAGAGGGAGCTCATTCGTGCTCTCCCGGGATTTGAATCTGCGACCTATCGGTCTTCAGTCCTGCCAGCAGAGGGGTTTAACCCACCGCGCCACTGGGGGCTCCTATACTTTAACTGTCTTATTTGATTACATTAAATCTTGTGGGTACCATCCATGGTGTTAAGATTTACAGTTCGTTTTTTTGTTGTGTCAGGAGCGACTTGAGAAACTGTAAGTTGCTTCTGGTGTAAGAGAATTGGCTGTCTGCAGGGGACGCCCGGATGATTTGATGTTTTTATCATCCTTGTGGGAGGCTTCTGTCATATCCCCGTATGTGGAGCTGGAGCTGATAGAGGGAGCTCACCCGCCTCTCCCAGGATTTGAACCTGCAACCTGTCGGTCTTCAGTCCTGCCGGCACAGGAGTTTAACCCACTGTGCCACCAGGGGCACAGTGGGTCTATATTTACAGTAGAATACTTGTATTTTGTTTTTGAATTTGGATATATACACTGCATCTTAACGAAAAGCTTAGTTACACCACTGTTTCTTACATGTATAAACAGCACTGTTCTGGAAAGATTTCTGAAGTTTTCATTTGCTTGTTTTAAACCATAAGATATAAATCTTATAGCTAAGCTTTTAGCAGATGAAAGAAGGCTGAGAGTGGTTTCGGATCTGTAAAATACTTTGTAATGTACTGTATATAGTATATTGAAGATCTCTCGCTAGGCCAAAATTGGTGTCATCTCCCTAATGGATAGTCTGCTTGTTGACTTCTCAGATTCCTTCCCTGTTCAGACGCATGTGCCAGAAACGCCCATCTATTTTTTTCCTGAGATTTGCTTTTTGGAATGGGATATAATTCTTACCCTGAAATACTCTGGATGTGTCGGGGGCCCTAATCTCCTGCCACATGCCAGTGTTTGTATGGATTGACCTGCATATTATTTGTCACTAATGACCCAAAATATTGAAAGCAGCATTGAATCAAGACTGAAACGGATTGCATCTTTGCTGATGCTGCAGTAAATTTCCCATCTGGCATATTGGCTTCGCTGCTAAGCCCTCTGAACATTATCCGAGAGACAAGTGCTGCAGTTAGTGTTGTGGCTAATCTCTCGCTTTCAGAGTCATTCCTGATAAACAGAAGTGTGGAAACACATATACACATCCATAGTGTTAACGCTTGGAATCATGAAACACCAGCAGTTGCTTGTTTTATCAAATCAACATTTTTAGGACAAGTAAGTCACAAAAACCAATAACTCGTTAAGGAGAAGACCATAAGGGACTGAGTTGACTAATGAAAAAACACTGTAGAAATTATTGGGAAGGGGCAAAGTGTCCCTACATACACACCATCTTGTCAGGCTGCTATGTTTCTCTGAAAATACCTTTTTTGTACTGGGCATAGGCTTAAGAGAAGAGGGCATTTGAACACTCTTCTTCTTGAGATCCAGGTAACTCACCTACAAGGACTCTTCTCTTAGCCTACTTGGTTTCTGTGAGAAGAGGGCATTCGTCACTCTTCTGCTTGAGATCCTACAAGGTTTGTACTGTCCTGCATTGTTATGAGTATGATTTTCAGAAATGAAAATTAATTAGAACCTGAAAAATAAACCTCACCTACAAGGACGTCCTGTTTACCTACAGCTTCCAGTTGTGTTGCTGATTACATGATTGGCTTGAGACACCAGAACTTGCAACAATTAGTTTCCTTTTACCAAATTCTCCAGAAGCACAAGGCAGTTTTATGTCTCAAAAGCCACAAATAAACCCAAATTGAACAGCAATCTTAATAATCACAATTCTGTAATTTGCTTTGAATTATTTCCTATAAAATTTGTCAAGATACCAAGTGAGAAAAATGCTTACTGAAATTGAAATGTTGCATTACTACCTTGGTGTGTCAAAATTACTTCGATGCTGGGTGGGGAGGTACTTGTAATTATACCAATCATCCGCTCACGTGTTGGGTGTCATGTCTGCTCTCACAACCCAGCAATATTTAGACAGCCATTATCTCAGTCTCTCAGAGTTGTTATAAAGATAATGTAGAAGGAGTTGAATAAATATATCAACATCATTATTGGTCCATATGGCCCTCCTTGTTATTCCTTGACACCTGGACACTTACTGTCGTTGCCCTTTGTTGCCTCTCCTCTTTGTGTATATGCTTGTGTTACAAAGAGAAAATGCATTGTTTATAGTTGGCCTATGCAATAGCTAGTCCAATATTGCATACATCAATTGAGATATCTCCCAGACCAACTTTGATATATATGTATTTTAATTGTATGATGTGGTGGTCAATAAAGCCAATATAATTCTAGCAACAGAATCATAATACCCAGATGGAAGAATAATAATGCCACTGTATTCAGGTTGCGTGGGATTTGATAACTTGACTTCCAGATTTTTCACCATCTTGATCACCTTCTCGTGGTCACATTGCAGGTTGTCATTCTCCTTCTTGAAATGTTGTATCCAGCTTTGGGAAGTATGGTTCAAAAAGGATAGCTGGGAGTTGAGTTTGTTCAATAGGATTGAGAAGTGACATGATAGCCATCTTTAAATATCTGAAGAGATACCATGTGAAAGATGGAGCAAGCTTGTTTTCTGGTACTTCAGAAGCTAGAACAGAGCTTTCCAAACATTTCATATTGGTGACACGCCTTTTAAACATGCATCCTTTCACAACACTGTATTTTTTAAGCAACACACTGGCGGATAACAGTGTATCACAACACACAGTTGGAAAGCTCTAGCCTAGAACATGAACCAGTGGTTTCGAATTGCAGGAAAAGAGATTAGGGAAAAATATTTATTGTGAGAGCTGTTTAAGGATGGAACAGACTGTTTCAGAAGATGGCGAGCTCTCCATCTTTTGAGGGCTTTAGACATAGGTTGGCCATCTCTCAGGATTACTGTATTTATGTGCTCCTGCATGGCCTTGGAAACCTTTCCAACTCTTTAGCTTCTATGAGTCTAGGACTGGATCTACACTTTAATAATCTATCCGAATTATTAAAGCAGATAAACCATATTATCTGCTTTGAACTGAATTATATGAGTCTACACAGCCATATAATCCAAAACAGATAATCTGGACTTTACATAGTGTAGATGAGACCTAAGTCTGCCAGGACACTTCCCTGGGCCCCTACGTGTGAGTGTTTTAAAGGGTGCAGGATTGAACCTTGGACCTTCCACTTTCATAGCGTATCTTGCTCTGTTCCTGAACTGTGTTCCTTCCTTATAATTTCTCAGATATCAGAAGCAGTAACACATGAAGTGATTGGTTTATGTGGGGGAACAGAGCCTGGAGCAAAGCTCTAGCTCCCTGTTTTGTTATACTCTGTCTTGTTTAAGCCCATAAATCTGTCATTTCTTGGCACATTCCCATTTCAGCTGGAATCATTGTGTCCTGTGTGTCACCCCTGACATTTACAGAAGTGCTCGCAAAGGATTGTACCCAGTAATCCTTTACAAACCGAATGGAATGATTCAAGGTTTTGTTCCCGACTTGTTGCAATAGCTGTCTTTTGAGAGAGAATATTTTCGCAAAGAATGGCCTTAAGGGAACATATTGGTGGGAAACTCTCATAAGCCAGGATCTGGCACAAAGTGCATGTTTCTTTTTTGTCTGGATGCTGAATTGATTTTAAGAGGGACTTGAATCAGTTACTGAAATACAGACCAAACAAAGATCAGAGGCCCTTCAGCCTGGTGGGGGTGCATTTGTGTTATAGGCTGGATTAGTAAACTGTGATTTATAATTTATCTTCATTATTGGACATACGTATGTATCACCATTGTCATCACCACCACATAGCTCAACTATTTCCATGTTAGCAATATAGACATAAACTGTCCGCTCCAGAAAACACTTCAATAGGTTTGTCTTAGGGTCACTATAAACCAGAAACAACTTGAAGATATATAATAACAATGACAGGAAATATTCACACTCCAATATGAAGTGAGTGTGTTTCTAATATCACAAAAACTGTCTTCCTAATTAACAATATCCTTAGTTTCATGGAAGACATGGTATGATCATACTTTTTGCTGTTTATTCATGTTCCTCACCTTTTAAGAGTTTCCCCCCATAATTCGTAGATCATATTTACCAGGGTTGCCCTTTCTCTCAACCAGAAGTCCCTTTTTTCTGTTTGCATATCATCAATGTTGAGGAGGCTCTTTATTGCCTGCTAAAGGGTTCATTTATTTAACAGCCTTGAAACAGGGGAACTCATGTCCTGAAATAATCTGGTTTCCCCACAGAGATGCACTGCTAGGGAACAGCCTAAGTGAATTAATTAGCCTTTTATTGTATTTTGAAGGTCAGTAATTGTAAGCATCTGGCAGCCTGCTGGAGGTGCTGTGCACCGATGCCAAGGGAAGATCATGCCAGCCCAGATGTTCAGTTCCTGAAACTGTTCCTTCAAGGGCACCACTCTTCATGACTAAGCTCTCCATCCAGTATCAAGTCCATTCCTACCATTTCCCCTTCTCTGCTCTCTTTCTTTTGGCAGCTCTTCCTTGTGTACAATCTAAATCTGCTACGCAGGCTCCCTCAACCCTTTGTGGACATGCAGAAGGCTGTAGGGATGGGAAGATGAGTTTGTGCAGGAGGAGAGAGCAAGAACTAGATGCTGCCCACATCCCATTGGGACATTCAGTGTGATGGTCCTGTACCAGGACCTTCTGAGGGGGTATCAGATGAGGTGCCAATTGCTATTTCCTAGGTCACCTCATCTTTTGCTTTTCAGACAGTCAGGGAATGAGACTACACTTTTCATTCCCTGTGAATAGACGTGAAAAAGAAGAAAAAAAAACCTGCTGTCTTCTCTATTAGTTATGAAGAAGAGACAGGATGTTTCAAATCATGTAAGTAATGTCTGACCTGGGAAATCTCCACTCGATGTTTTTTGCTTATCCATTTTAGGATAAAGTTTAATTGTTATCAACTGCCATCAAGTTGACTTCGATATATAGTTATCCAGTGAATGAGAGGCCTCCAACTCACCATATCTTCAGCACCTCTGCTCACATCTTATAGACTCAGGACTATGGCTTCCTTGATTGAGTCTATCCATCTGTAATGCGGTCTTCCTCTTTTCCTGCTGCCTTCTGTCTTATAAAACATTATAAAGGAGTCATGTCTTCTCCTGATATATCCAAATTATGAAATGCTGAATTTAGGCATCTTGGCTTCTAAGGAAGGTTCATGCTTGATTTGCTTTATGGTCCATTTATTTGTCTTTTCCCAGTCCACAGCTTAAATGAATCATTGAATCATAGAGTTGGAAGAGACTCATGGGCCATCCAGTCCAATCCCCTGCCAAGAAGCAGGAAAATTGCATTCAAAGCACCCCTGACAGATGGCCATCCAGTCTCTGTTTAAAAGCCTCCAAAGAAGGAGCCCCCACCTCACTCCGGGACAGAGAGTTCCACTGCTAAACAGCTCTCACAGTGAGGAAGTTCTTCCTAATGTTCAGATGGAATCTCCTTTCTTCTGAGTTGATATTCTTTCTATAAGGTTTTTTGACCATCCAGCTTTTACAACCATACCAAGAAATTGGGAATATGATGGTATGGACAATCCTAACTGTAGTATTCTGTGATACAGCTTTATACATCCGGATCTTGTCTAGTTTCTTCCTAGCTTTCCTTTCTAACCCATAGATTTCTTGACTCTAGTCACCATTCTGATTTATGACTGAATCAAGATGTGAAAAGATCTTGAATGATTTCAGTGTTTTCATCATCTACTTCATCAGCCTAAACCAGCATGGCTAATAGTTAGGAATCCTGGGGATTGTACTCCAAACTACAACAGATTAGGGGAAACTGGTATGGGTATTCCCTATATAGATCAGAATAGGGTTACCAGCCAATTCATCCAGGCTTCAGATTGATGAATGAATTCTTTGAGCTTAAATGTGCATACATTTCCTGGTGGGTAAAAGCTATTGCTGGGAGGAGAAATACATTTGTTTTACTTTACTTTTAGAAGCAACCGTTTGCAGGTGTGATGTTCAAAAAGGCATTCCTACTGTGTTTGAGAGAGAAGCAAAGATAGTTCTTAACATAGTGTCTGTAGTATTTATGAGCATGTATGGACACATGCCTTGCTTGAATGTGTGTGTGTATAATTGTCTCCTGTTTAAATCAAGGACAATGTTGTAATCAGTTTTGAAAGACCTTTCAGATGATTGATCAGTCAGTCCATTAACTCTGGTAGCATAATAAAATTGGATGCAGTATGTTAGATCTAAGAAATGGAGAGGAGATGGACATTTAAAGGTTTTGGCACTTATTGACACGTTGGACATGGCATCAGTTGGATCAGATGCAAAAAGGGGAAGTTGAGCAATGTTGTGCTATGCATAATTTAAAGACTTTGGGAGGAAAGTAAAAACGTCTTTTGGCTCCTATCACAATCAATTAACTGTCAACACTTTGCTAGGGAAGTGGGGTGAGGTCAGTGCTTTGACTCAGAGCCCTGGATAAGTGAAAAGTTGCATGGCAGCTTTGGAGTGGGGAGATGTGGAGGCCTCACTTAGAAACATCTCACAGCTGTATGGGAAGGCCATCACATTCTTTTGAGTTGCTCAACCATTGATGTGTATTTGAAGGATGATCCATTATAGTAGGCCTTTCCAAACAAGGAGACAGAACCTTTGAACTTCCTCTGACAAAGAGGAAGTTCAATTTTACTTGCTGTTGCTATATGCCATTCAATTTGTTTCCGACTTATGGTGACCCTAAGGAGACTTTGTCGCAGGGTTTTCAACGGCTGAGAGTGTGTGATTTGCCTAAGGTCACTCTGTGGATTTCTATGGCTGAGAGGTTAATCAAATCCTGGTCTCCAGAGTCATACACTCAGACCACTTCTACACCATTTTCCTCTCATGTGGCTTAACAAGAAAAAGACTAAAAGTGAAACCTGGGAACCATAATATTCCCTGTGCTGGCCAAAGTGGGGTCCGCTTAGGCTCCTTCTACACTCTCCTTATATCCCGGGATATGATCCCAGGTATCTGCTTTAAACTGGATTATATGAATCTCCACTGCCAAATAATCTGGGATAAACAGATAATTTGAGATCAGATCCTGGGATATAGAGCAGTGTAGAAGGGGCCTTACTGGGCCTAAACGATTCCGGCCCAGTTTACCTGTCCGAACGTATCTTCCTCTACGTACCCCCAAGGACCTTAAGATCATCTAGAGAGGTCCTGCTCTCGGTCCCACCACCATCACAGTTGCGCTTGGTGGGAACGAGAGACAGAGCCTTCTTGGTGGTGGCCCCTTGGCTGTGGAACTCCCTTCCTAATGAGATCAGATCTTCCCCTTCCCTTATGACCTTCCGGAAGAAGCTCAAACCCTGGTTATGGATCAAGCGTTTGCAGAATAGATGGTTTTAATTGACTTTTTAGCCAACGGCAATGG
This sequence comes from Anolis sagrei ordinatus, assembly GCF_025583915.1. Classification (NCBI taxonomy): domain Eukaryota; kingdom Metazoa; phylum Chordata; class Lepidosauria; order Squamata; family Anolidae; genus Anolis; species Anolis sagrei. Next base: position 167,308,199 of record NW_026844366.1, on the reverse strand, counting down.
ATTGATTTGGAAGATGATGTGAAACGGAAAACTCTTTTAATGTATTTATAACAGAAGTCCTCAAACTTTTTAAACAGAGGACCAGGTCACAGTCCTTTAAACTGTTGGAGGGTCAGATTATAATTTGAAGAAGACATGAATGAATTCCTATGCACACTGCACATATCTTATTTATAGTGGAAAAAAAACACTTAAAACAATACAATAATTAAAATGAAGAACAATTTTAACAGATATAAACTTATTAGTATTTCAATGGTAAGTGTGAACCTGCTTTTGCCTGATGAGATAGGGTTGTTGTAGTTATTTGTGTGCTTTCAAGTCGTTTCAGACTTAGGTTGATCTCGAGCGAGGGCCGAGGAAATGACCTTGGAGGGCCGTATTCGGCTTCCGGGCCTTAGCTTGAGGACCCCTGATCTATAATTGTTTTTAATGTAGATTAATTGTATATTATGTTTGTTTTATTGTTTCGCACCGAATGGTGTCTGTTGGTAGCCGTCCTGAGTTCCTCTTTGGAGGTGAGAAAGACGGGATAGAAATACTCCAAATAAATACATAAATAATTCTTCTCATTCCCTTTCCATGCTTGGTAGAGACCTCGCTGCTTTCATTGTAGTCCCTAAGTAACAAATATTTAGCTGAGTATCAGAAACATGCTCTTTTTATTTAGTCTGAGTCCTATAGGTCTCCAGCATCTCCTAAAATGAGATTTGGAAATCTGCATAGAAATTTAGACTATTGCTGTGTTCCAGAGAAGCTTTGGGTCAGGAAGAGGAGACAACCTCCTCCTCTTCCTCTTTACATTTATTTATATGGTGCCATCATTATACATGGTTTTTTACAAGTCAAAGCACAACAAAGCAGTCCTCTGCCCCCAGGCTTACAATCTACTATATGTATGTATACTTATGTATGAAACTGATGTGTCCTTGAGATTTTCATAGCAATGGCTCCATCAAATAGGCAAGGTCCTTGCCTTCTTTCAAAATCCACAATAGGAGTTTCTGGTGAAAAATGAAGATTGCTCTGGCTGCACGTAATAGCTCTTATCTATACATTAAATGTGTGATTTATTTGAATTGCCACTCCTGTGTTTGCCATGTCTATTGTTGCATTTTGTATGTAGTGTATGTTGCTAAGGAACTTGAGGATTGTGTGCTTTGGGTGTAATAACTGCTTTGATGTATTGGTTAGAGTGTTATACTAGGACTTGGGAGACCCAATTCTCCATTTGGCCATGAAGGCCATTAGATAACCTTGGACTAGCTTCTCTCTCTCTCTTGACCTCCTCGTTGGATTAAAAATGAGGATAATAACCATGTAGTGAGAAGCTGGGCACTTATGATCAAAGTTGGCCATCAACATCCTTTGGTTATGGGGGGAAATATAACTGAGAGGCACATCCAAGGCCAGTTAGAAAGTGAGGAATTTATTAAGTTCTGAATAAGGTTTTGGGAACTGGGAGTGTGCAATGGGTTCAGAGAGTTTACTGTAATTATTATACAGTTAACCCTCTGTGGCTCGAGATTTTGTAAACACAGACTCAACCATCCACAGCTTGAAAATATTCAGGGGGGAAAGAATCCCAAAAAGCAGATCTTAATTTTGTCATGTTATATAACAGACACAATTTCAGTACACAATTATAATATAAGGGGACTTGAGTAGCCACAGATTTTGGTGTCCATGGAAGGGTCTCAGAACCCAACCCCTTTTGATACCAAAGGCCCACTGCATAAGAAACCTTCACTTGTTTTTTTTCCCCATGACTACGTCTTATTGCTTCTGCTTAAGGAGTGAGTGGGAGCAGCCCAAGGGTTTGAACAGTGGGGGCAATCTGGAGAGGGGATCATTCACAAGATCCTTTGAATCCTGCTTTGAGCTTCCTGGGCGTGTATGCACCATCTGTGGGCACATCCTCATTAGTTCCTTCCCACCATGTTGAATCCAACTACTATGTCTTGGACAGAATGGTCTCCATAAGCAGCAGCCGTTCTTATCTAGTCTGGGGCTTTATAACTGCTGGGAAAATGGGAAAGAGACACAGTCATGAAGGAGGAGCTGTACTGTGAAGTAAGGTCTTGCCCATATTTGTATCTCTGATGTGTATGGTCTAGAATAATATATATATCTATATAAATAAAAATGTAATGTTCGTTTGTGGGATTAACATCACTCAAAAACCACTGGACGAATTGACACCAAATTTGGACACAATATACCTTTCAGGCCAACAAGTGAACATCACTCAAAAAAATGATTTTGTCATTTGGGAGTTGTAGTTGCTGGGATGTATAGTTCACCTATAATCAAAGAGCATTCTGAACTCCACCAATGATGGACTTGAACCAAACATAACCAAAGCCCTCTTTTACTTTTCCAAATCACCAGATTGGGCCACAGCAGCGCATGGCAAGGAATGGCTAGGATATGTGTATGTGTGTATATATATGTGTGTGTGTTTGTGTGTGTGTGTTGCAAGCTTGTATTATAACTGCAACATAATTATTGCTTTTCCTTTCCTTTTTCGATAGGGTGTTGGTATGTCTGTTCATGGGCATTTCAGAATTGCTACAGAGAAGACGCTTTTTGCAATGCCAGAGACTGCAATAGGTAAGGAATGAACATTAACTTTCGTATTGCAGTATACAGTAAGAACACCATATCTACTGCACTGTGAACAAAGGGTTAAAGTCCCTCTTTATCACTTTCCCCCTACACACTACAACTGTGATCTGGCTTAGCCTCCTCTCCACCATACCCATTTTCTTTGTAATAGGCAGTAGGGTGGATCCTGATTTAAAGTGGACCCACTGAAATCAATGGAGCTCAAGACTAATTTAAGCCTGATTGATTTCAGTGAGTTTGTTTTATGGATGGCAGAGTCATGATCCAATCCATTGGGGGTATTCTAGTTAGACTCCAAGAACTCTCATAGATTAATCACTTGAAAATTCATTCATTTTTAATATGGATGCTCTGCCTGCCAAATATTCTTCATGGTTCTTAGTTTCTGAGGGTTATCTTCCAAACACATAAAACACCACCCACTTGCCCCACTATCAATTGCAACCATAATGTGGCAGATGTAACTGAGCACAGCTCAGTGATTGTGAAATTTGAGGCAAGTGTCTTTCAGTTTATCTGCAGCAAACTGCATTTTTCTCACTTCTATTGATACTTGTTCATCTCTGAAAGTGCACACTCGCCTTTTCAGATAATCTTTGCTCTCTCTCTGCAGAGTCTAACATGACAATTGAAGTCAGTAGCAAGGTAGCGTCAAAGGTCACAAGCAAAATTAATCAGCATTCGTATTGTAGCATGTCTTGGAGGAAGATGAGAAAAGCCAACAGAGGTTGTAATATCAGGCTAAATTGACACCTAGAAGATCTTAGAGATCTACAGAAAGGGGAGAAGACTGTAAATTTCAATTCGAGGAATTGTTGACTTGCTTCATATCTGTCTTGTCTTTAATTGCAGGCCTTTTCCCTGATGTGGGTGGAGGCTACTTCCTGCCAAGACTTTCAGGGAAGCTGGGCTTTTATCTTGCCTTGACTGGATTTAGGTTGAAAGGAAGGGATGTACAGAAAGCAGGGATTGCAACTCACTTCATCGAAGCAGAGAAGGTAAATCCCTCAAAGTGGTCATTGGGCATGCTGTATCCTCGGTCAATGGAAGAGCTTAAGCATGGCATTTTTGGAATCCAGGCCTTTTCAACAATCCACTTCCACTTTCTGGAGGGGAGAATGAGTATTCCTTTCCCTGCTCATCCCAAGATGGTTGTGGTTTTAAAAGTAAATGTCCAAGAGGCTGCCCAGTCATTAAATTAAGCATATAAAGACTAAGGCTGTGAAATGTATGGGCTGCCAAATGGTGCTGAACTCTTAATTCATATCAATCCCCACCAATTTGGCCTGTTGTGAGATGATAAGAGTTGTCATTCATGACATCTGGTGGGTCTCCATTCTCACATTCTTAAGATTATTGATCTCAATTACTGGGATCTTGTATCTGCTGTCCCTCAGTGAAATTTGGTTCATGAAAAATTCAGTTCTGGAGGGCTTAAGGACCTTATGGTACAAAGAAAGAGGGATTAAGAATCAGAGAAAATTTGGGGAAATGAATTTCTCTGATTTGTTGATGAAACTCTCCACTTGTGAAAGCATAGTTAGGCTCCAAGGCAGTAGCCTTTAGCATATTTTATTATATATTCTCTGATATCCTTTTCTTTTCATCCTACAAACAAAGAGATTCATTCTGACTATCTTTGAAATGTTAGGAGAAGCAGGGGACTATTTTTGGTATGTAGCATATGTATTTCTCTTTATATATTGCAATCCCGTCCTTCATGTTGAAAGTTTCTACATTAGTTCTTCTAGAGCAGTGGTTCTCAACTTGTGGGTCCCCAGATGTTTTGGCCTACAACTCCCAGAAATCCTAGCCAGTTTACCAGCCGTTAGCATATATGGAAGTTGAAGGCCAAAACATCTGGGGACCCACAGGTTGAGAACAACTGCTCTATAATAAAATCTCAGCATTAATTGGGGGCCCTTCCAGGCAGGCCCTATATCCTATGATCTGATCCCAGGTTTTCTGCATTAAACTGGATTGTATGAGTCTGAACTGCCAGATAATCTGAGATAAACGGAAAACCTGGGATCAGATCCTGGGATATAGGACCTGTCTGGAAGGGCCCACAGAGAGAGGATAGAAGGCCTAAGAAGAGCTTATCAGATTTCTGGTTTTCTACTGCTGCTGCCGCCGCCGCCTCCTCCTCCTCCTCCTCCTCCTCCTCCTCCTCCTCCTCCTCCTCCTCTTCTTCTTCCCAACTTTATTTACACCCTGCCTTTCTCCCCATGAGGATTCAAGGCAGCTACACAATATAATGACAATTTGTAACAAACAAATACAAAAAAGAAAAAAAACCAATAAAATATTGGTGGTGGATATAAAATTAAAATAAAATTAAAATTACTTTACAAAACTCAGAATGGACTTCATTTGTTTTTAATTTTTAACTTGCAGGTGGCTGCCTTAGAAAAAGATCTGACAGAATTAAAATCCCCCTCAAAGGAAAACATTGGCGAGATCTTGGATTTGTATCATAAGAAGGTGTGTGGATATCTTAACTAGAAGAGCTCTCACTCTTCATTGTTTTTTTTTTTTTTTACATGAGTCTCAACTAGGACAGACCTGTTTTACATGCAGTAGGAATAGGCCACTAATATTTCTTGGATTTTGTACATAGTAAGAAATAGAATTGGATTTATGTGCCTTCCCTTTCTCTTTCTCTCTGACTTTCTTTTTCTTTTTGTCTTGGTGTTGCGTGTAATCTGTGTGTGTGAGCTCTAGCTTTATTATGGATGGATGTAATAATTGCAGATATAAATCAGATCTAATGTTCAAATCTAATAGAAAAATCTATATGAAGCATTTCTTTCTGTCAGACATATTGATTATTGAGTTCATATTAAAACAGATCTAATTCCAGGCTATGGCAGCATCGATTTAAAAAGCCTACCTTGACACATACGCATGTTAACATTATGAACTTATTTTCCATTTTACTTCCTTTTCCACTCCCTTTTCCTAGATTATATATCAGAATAAAACCAGTTTTCCTGTTTTTATAGAAATCTAAGAGCTTTTCCACCGTGGGTGCCACACAATAAACAACTAAGCAAAATTTTAAATACTTATGCAGATATATAATATTTTAATGTTGTAAGAAGGCTTTTCAGATAATTCTAAATGTTTTGGTGTAGATTCAGATGCTTTATTTAAATGATAGGCTATGTTTGCAACACTACATGTCCCTCTGGGTTTTAGGAGCATGGCTAGGAGCAAGGTTGAGATATTTAAAGCTGGAGTTAGTTAAAGCTTGAACTAGTTTCCACTTGATTAGAGAGCAGTATTAAGTACCATCCAAGGAACATACAGAAATTAGAATAAGCAAGGCTGTGGTCCTAGAAACACACACCTGGAAATATGTCCCATTGACATTGGAGCTTACATCTAAGTACCGTATTTTCCAGCGTACTAGACGACTTTTAAAGCCTGGAAAATCTTGTGAAAAGTCGGGGGTTGTCTACTATGCTGAGTATAAATTGAAATAATAATAATTTTTTAAAAAGAATAAAATATCCCTTAAAATCTCCACAGAGACCGGCTGGGGGTGATGATCTGCTGGGTCTTCCCTGCGGGCCCCGCTGCTCTCACCGCTCTCCTTTCAAGGACCTGCCCTTGTCGTTCACCTCCTCCGAAAGCTACTGGGCCTGCCTAGACCCAAGGAAGTGCCTGCGGACGATGACTTCCAGCAGCCCTGGGCAGCAGCGTGCCTTGGATATGTTCGTTGAGACATCCTGGGAGCTGTAGTTCCCTGACTCCTACTGCTCCCAGAATTCCTCAGTGAGCACATCCAAGGCATGCCACCATCCAAGGCTGCTGGGAGTTGTCATTCGAGGTGCAATGAAGCACCTCTGGATGACTCCCAGTAGCCCGGGTCGGCGGTGTGCCATGGATGTGCTTGCTGAGGCATTCTGAAAGCAGTAGTTCCCTGACTCCTATGGCTCCTAGAATGCCACAGCAAGCACATCCAAGGCATGCCGCCGCCCGGGGCTGCTGGGGGTCGTCATCTGGAAGCACTTCCTTGGGCCTAGGCAAGCTCAGTGGCCTTTGGAGGAGGTGAGCGGCGAGGGTGGAGGAGGTCCTTGAAAGGAGAGCGGCGGGGAATGCGGGGGCATAGTGTTGGAAGAGGGGTAGTCTTAAATGGTGAATATATCCCTAAAACTTGGGGGTTGTCTTCTACCCCCAGTCGCCTTGTATGCCAGAAAATATGGTGGTAGGATTTTGTGTAGTGTCAGGTTTTGCTGTGAAGTGCTCTCTTCTTTTTAACATTTTGAGTTTCACAGAATGCTCCTTGAAGTGGAAAGGCATAAGACACAATTCCAGTTTTGTGTTGCTTGTAGCCTTGCTATCCGACCTGCAGAGATGCCCGTCTTTCTTACCCTTTGTCCCAAATATGGTCAAACCCTTTCAATAGGTTTGTGGATCAGCCATCAAGGAAAATATTGATGTAAGGGATGTACTGCCATGGCAGTCAATTTTGGGGCAAAGGTTGATGAGGAGGGGAGAATACAGGAACATACAAGCTGTGAGCGAATGGAATGGAAGCTAACTCCTGGAATACAAATGACAGGCATTCGATTCTGATTTGCAGCTGATGCTGTTGTAACTGAAACACATGCTTGTAGCTTAACCTTGGCCCCTGCCGTGGCAAAATATTCCTGGCATCTGTCATGAGCTTCCATTCAGACGCTTCACTTCACGCAGAGCCTCATGGCAGGCAGCAAAGAATCAATCGCAGTCACCAAACTGACATTCCTTTGAATCCGATTGTGTGTAAATATAGTTTCCAGCAGCATTGTTCATTAATGCAGACAGCTAGGAAGGTCCATTCATAGGGTGGACGGATGCAAAAGGAAGACTGGCTGCTGAGCCTTTTATAGTTGGAAGGAATTTCAACAGGTGCCATTTTTATCACAAACAGGTGCCAGTTTTTTTTTTGTCTGCTTTTTCATCTCGTATGTAATAAGCTGGTCTTGCTGAAATTCCTTCTTTTGCAGAACTTTGTAAGGGTCAGGAGCACGTCTATCATTATTTTTCTTCTATTTTGGAGCTCTGAAAAGGTGAACATTATTTCATTTCTCAGTACTCTTCTCACTGACATTCTTGTCCTGCCCTTGAGGTATGAGGCTTTTCCTTAATCTCCATGTATATATTGGATTGCTTTTTCCATAAATTCACATTTTTCCATTGGCAAAGCAACTTTTTCAAATTCACATACTATCAGTCATCACTTACAAATGTACATGTGTGCATTTTTTCACTACAATGGACTGAAAGCATTTAGAATTTTTTTGAGGCAAATGGTAAATCCGGTTGTTAGTCCTAACAAAAATAGCTCCATTGAAGCAATGGGATTTGCTTGTGTGCTGACTCATTATTTAATAGTTGATTCAATAAGTCTACTCTACGTGGGATTAGCCAACAGGATCTGAATTAATATGTGCTTTGTCCTGTTATAGTATTGAGAGGTGCAAAATGCACATCTTTTGTATGGAAATGGGAACTTAACAAATGTGCTTCCCATTCTTCCCAAGTGTTGTAGTTCAGCCAATTATTGTGCCTGATGTCACTGGGGATGATAGTTTTGCTGGTCTTGAGATTACAAGTCTGGTCTTGCTGAAAGGCCTGAAGTTTCAAGTCTTGAAAATGAATGTTGTGTTTCTCCTGTAGAGTGTGAAGGCTATAAACTTAGGGCAAGTTTCCAAGTTCACCAAAGGTCATTGCGCTTCTTAGAAAAGAGGCCCTTATCTGGTTGTAAAGGTAAGCAAAATAATTTCTTGATGGTTTATGAGACAGGAAAAGCTTTAGATGAGATGGTGAAAAGATTTTAGATTAGTCTGGGCAACACTGGAGTTTAAAGAGCATCTTACATCAAGGGATTTTCTAGTTTCATGTTCCAAGTTTGCCAGGTTCCCGTTTCGAAATCTAAAGGATTATTCTGGAGTTCTTTGTATTGGATTTTCATGCTGTCTTGTTTACCTGGATTTTGCATCCTTGGATTTTGTGTTTTTACCTTTGTACCTTGAACTTAATGGACTATTTCATAACTTTGGACTATACTGTTTTTACCATTTTTACTGCTTTGCTTATATATATTCTTCAGTAAACTGCTTGCTGGTCTTATTGTACTGGTGTGGTGATTAAGTATAGAGATTTTCCTACTCTGGGATACAACACCAAGAGACTGATTTGGGATCACCATTGCTTAACTTCACAAATTTGGCATCATACCAATCCTAGCTTTCCCCATTTATTCCTTTTTTAGTCCATCTGTGGTTTTGTGTATTGGTAAATGTAGCATAAAAAGGTAAAGCTTTCCCTTGACATTAAGTCTAGTCATATCCGACTCTGGGGGGTGGTACTCATCTCCATTTCTAAGCCGAAGAGCCAGTGTTGTCCGTAGACACCTCCTAGGTCATGTGGCCAGCATGACTGTATGGAGCATCGTTATCTTCCCCAAAATGATTATGCATATTTACATTTTCCAAAACCCATTGCATCAGCTTGTGTCTCCTCTGTATATTTGGGGGGGGGGGCTTCCAAGAGGGCTGTGGAGTACGCACAATTTGCTTCAACAGGACATACAGGATGTGTAAAGTCCATTGTGTAAGGGGACACCCAATGTTGGCTGTCACCCCATATTTCAAGGAAATCCTCAAACTATAACATTCTAGGAGTATGAGGATGCAGCCTTGTTGAAGGCATAAACAGGTTGGGGTTGAGCAGAAATTTGGATAGAAGATCATTAGGCATCCCTTGTAGAATTAACCACTAAGAAACCTGTTGAGAATTGAGAACTATAACAAAATACAGGAGACTCTTGCTTATCCAACCTTTGCTCAT
>NW_026844366.1:167264289-167297403 GCF_025583915.1 Anolis sagrei ordinatus | reverse complement strand
AGGTTGTGATAAAATTAATTGCAATTGTGCGGTGCTGAAGATTATTACCTCTCCCATGTAATTTTCAGTTGCTCTGCAGTGAGATTACCTACGAGAGAGAAAAAAAAGATGACAGATTTCCATTCCTCAATTCCTGAATCAATCAGGACTCCGTAATACATTCTGTTCATAGCTCAGACCTAAATCCGGCTGTGTGACAGAAAGGAGAAAATGTCATTGTAAATATGTGAGAGTGGAAAACCCAAAGCTGCATTTCTGGCCTAGGCTGTAGACAAATGTTTGCAGATGGAGACCAGCATCGTGTCATTACTGAGCAGGTTTGTGAGGATTTGTCAGCTCGGAGGCTTTCCTCTTTTCTATGGTCTTACTTCCTCGCTGAGGCTTTCACTTGCTCCTGAGTGGCTGCTAATGGCCCCTTTAGCCTAGCCCTGTCTGCTGTCAATAGCTTTGTATGCGGAGTTTCCTTGCTTTGGGCTTTCAATTACTAAACGCTGTAGAGAGAAGAACTGGTTGATTGGTAAAGCTGCCGGTTGCAGAGGATCGCTTAATCCGGCATGCTTGAGTTCCAGCCCTCCCTTGGAAGAACAGCTGTTCAGCTCTCATTTAATCCCAGATGAGGCGGGAGGAGGGCAAGGCGGTTTCCTCCAAGCATGGTTGTGTTGTGCTCAAAGGTTTCTCTCCCCTATCAGCCGCACAGTTTTCTGGAAAGAGTAGGCCCAATGTGCATTGAGCTATGAAAGACCAGTTGCTTCGTGTTGTCAGAAATCAAGACAATCCTAATCTGTATCGAAATAGCTAGCGGAGCGGAGGACAAGCTGATCTCCCTTGAGAGAGATACCGTCTCCCTTGTGAGAATCCTGCCATTATTTCACTCGGCTAATGGACCGATTCCTCCTCTGTTCTCCCTTTGGTTTCCTCCTCCTGTTTGCCACCTCCTCTCAGCACATTGTATTTATTAATAGAAAGGCTTGGTGAATCACTCTTCGAGACTGCACCCACCCTCCATACATTTCTGTCATTGCCTTTCCTTTTCCTTGGCTGCCATTAAAAACACCTCCACGGCCAGGCTTTTTGGGGAAGCCTTGTACTGACCTCCAGTATGGGAACGTTTGGAATTTGTTGATGCGTCTCCTGGTATTTCCCCCCTGGAAAATGCTATGGATGTTAACATCCCATTCCATGTGAGACAGGAGCAAGGCGTTCTAGCTCAGTCTTTAGTTTTAAAGGACTAGAGATGGGGTCATGGTGGATTGTTATCTCAGAAGTAAGACCAGCTTCCTTCCTCTGAAAGTGAGAAATGTTTCAGCTATTTTTGGAACCCGTTAGTTTTGTAGCATTCGAGAAGACCTCATGTGCAAAGCAGTGGTGATTGTAGTCTCTGATAGTTTGCTTTGAAGGGTTTCACCTGGGACAATTACTGTTGGGTAGGATAAAAATCCAGCCAGTGGAATCACATCATTAAGGTTTTAGTTGGGAGAATGAAAAAGGCTGCTGTTCGACTTGAAAGTGGGTAAGAAAATGGCACCCAACCAAGATAATTTTGGGTTGTTGTAGGTTTTTCGGGCTATATGGCCATGTTCTAGAAGCATTCTCTCCTGACGTTTCACCTGCATCTATGGCAAGCATCCTCAGAGGTTGTTTAGACAGGCAAAACGTCAGGAGAGAATGCTTCTAGAACATGGTCATATAGCCCGAAAAACCTACAACAACCCAGTGATTCCAGCCATGAAAGCCTTCGACAATACAAGATAATTTTCCTGCTTCAAGGATCTTTTATTGGTAGATTGCTAATTGGGTTCTCTTTGCTTGTTTCTTTGAGGGGTAGAGTTCATAGAGAATTTTTCTCCAGCTTGATTTGGCAGCTTCTAATGTTCCAGCTCCTCTCACCTCCTGAACACACAAATGAGTGTTTACTTGGCAAGTGTTATCTTTAGCATCAGCCACTATCATCTTCGTTGGTTTTATTTTGCTGTAATATTTTGTCCGGGCTTGGCCCCATGTAAGCCGCTCCGAGTCCCCATTGGGGAGATGGTGACGGGGTATAAATAAAGATGATGATGATGATGATTATTATTATTATTATATGATTAGTGGAGCAAAACGCTTCTCTGGTGTAGCTACTCTGGATCTGAATTCAGACAGGAGGGTGGTGGTGTCCAGAAACAGCTGGAATGGTGCTCCCTAACCAAGCTGGCTTTCATTTCTTTGTCTCCCAGCTGGGCAATCTCTGTAGGTAGAGGCTACGCCAGTCTCTGGTCATAGGATAACCTTCTCTTGCATGGCAGGCTTGGAAAATCATCGCCTAAAAGTTATAATGAGTTGACCTTTAGAAGCTGGAGGACTGTAGGGCAGGAGGAATGGAGCAGCAGCATTTTAGGTTTTTGCATTTGCTCCTTGTTTGTTTACAGCAGTGGTTCTCAACCTGTGGGTCCTCAGATGTTTTGGCCTTCAACTCCCAGAAATCCTAAGAGCTGGTAAACTGGCTGGGATTTCTGGGAGTTGTAGGCAAAAACATCTGTTGACCCACAGGTTGAGAACCATTGTTTTATAGGCAAGTAGATAATAGTTGATCTTAAGAGTAGCAGAATTCTTGGCAAGGACAGAGAATGACTTGATCAAGGAAATGTGTGTTGCTTCCCTACATGAACTTTGAAGAACTAAAATTTGTTCATGCAAATGAACTGCTATTATTGGACCTTGGTTTGAGAACATAAACATGCATTGCATTTTAAAAAAATTTTGTAGCATTTCCTGTGCATTCCATCCTATACTGTGCATAGACTTGTGTTTTCTGATAAACTCCAAGAGAATCCTCCAATCAGTATACAAGATAGTTGGTGGTTACCTCAAGTTACCTCTCGCAAAAATGGAGACGCTTTGTACTTGTCATTAAAGCTGAAACATATGAGGAATTGATGTAAATTCTGTAAATTCCTAGCTGCAAATTACCCCCTGGTTAGAGAGAAAACTCAAGGAACTGGAGCAGTCAAGAGAGGTCTAAGGCAGATGCTATTAACAAGGGGTGGGGGGAATGATGATTTTTAGGTTTTGTTGGGGATTTCTTTTGCAAAGCAGCATTTGTTCTTTGCTTGCTTTTGCTATTAAGCCAGCTGGTAGTGATTCATGTATATAGAACCAGAGGCATAAATCTCTTCCTTGCTTGTGCTCACAGGATCTGCCCAGCAGCTGGGAGTTAGCAGATGTAAAGTCCCAGGCAAAATGGGTCACTGCTTTTATCAGCTGGCGTCTGGAAAGAGGGAGAGCAGGAGAATTGAGTGATCACAAGGGAGGGGAGGGGAAGTTGATTCTCTTGGTTGGAAATCTGCCATTTGCCCTTGAGGGATGGGGAAAACAACAACGATTCATAAATTTTAGCATTCATTCACCTGTTTTTGTAGTGTTCGCAAACTATCTCTTGCAATGCAAGCCTCAACTTTCAAGCTTCTGCTGATTGTTGTGTTTATGTATGTGTGTGTTTATCTATATCTATATCTATACATATACATACATATCTATCTATCTATCTATCTATCTATGTTAGAAAAAGTAAATTTTTGATGTTCTGTGAATATTGGTAGAGGAATATTCCAAAGCACAAAGTTATTTTCCTTGGCACAGGAGGCAGGAAACTGAAAGTTACATAATCCATTAGAGGAGGAAAAGGTGTAGAACAGTTATTTGTTCCTTTGACTGTATTCAAATTATCTTATCTTAGTTTTTTTTAATGCCTTTCCCTTTCTTTCTTAATTGCTTCCTTTTTCTCTTCCACCTTTAGTGTAACCACTTAGTAAGAGTTTGGCACAAGATGGGTCAAGGAAGCTCCAGTCATCTGGGAGAATGGAGCACGATTGTTGCTATGAGATCCAACTCTGACTCCTCTCTTCTGAGCAGAGACTATTAAAAATTTCCCATCCTTTGTTGTTCTCCCTCAACCTCAAGAATAATAGCTGACATAAATACCAGCTAGCAGAGCCATTGATTAGAAATTATGAGAGAAGATATCCAGAACATTTAAAGGACAACAAGTTGATTGCCCTGTTTCAGAGCAAACACACCAATGTTTATTTGTTTGAGGAAATAAACTTCTAATATATAGTAGTAGTAATTACTTATTTACTTAGGAGCTCCCCGTAGTCTGAGGATGATGGTCCTCCAAGGTTGGTGTTCTGGCGGTGGGTCCGTAGGTGGCTGTGGAGCCCTATTCTTGATCTGCATCTTCTCCCGCAGTGAAGGCATCGGTTTCCAGGTGAAAGGCGATCCCGGTCGGGGTTGGCTTGACGCGCCTTCCTGGGAACAAATCCTGGTCTCCCAGGCCCCTTCTGCATTGCCAGATAACCCAGGTTATCAAAGCAGTAATGTGGATTTTATACAGCTGGGTAGAAGGGGCCTCAGATCCTAGTCCAGCACTCAAAGATTCAAATCTTTAGTGCCGTGGTTCTCAACCTGTGGGTCCCCAGATGTTTTGGCTTTCAAATCCCAGAAATCCTAAAAGCTGGTAAACTGGATGGGATTTCTGGGGGTTGTAGGCCAAAACACCTGGTGACCCACAGGTTGAAGACCATTGCTTTAGTGTGACATGAATAGAGTCCAATACAGAAATGCAGCTGTGTTTTTGGAACCTGCAAGACGGCGTGTTTTATATTTGGATATAGAAAACTGACTCCGAAAACGTTTTGTTTTGTCCACAGACCATTTCTAAAATGTCGCCAACATCTTTGAAGATGACCTTCAGGCAGCTTAGAGAAGGGGCATCCTTGAGCCTGCAGGAAATACTCGTTATGGAGTATCGATTGAGCCAAGCATGTGTGGTAAGAAGTTTGGCATTTAGATGGTAGCTTTGGGGCCCCAAAAGAGTTTTCTCCTCCCTTCCTCTCTGATTAATAGTAATCCATTCACATATCCTGCCTTTCTTCCAGTGGGCTCAAGATGATTTATGTCTAGCATTAGGTCTCCCCTCCACTTGTGAGGGATATTGGGTTGAGTGAGTGACTGGCTGAGTTTCATGGCTCTCCAAGTCTCTGTCCAATAATAATAATAGCACAGTCTGTCTGTCTGTCTATCAGTCAATCAATCAATTATCTGTTTATTTTACACCTCCCCTGTTCCGCATCTTGGTTTTCAGAACATTTTAAAACCCATTGAAAACAGTTCAGCTCAAATCCTATTTTATGAACTTTAATTAAAATGCAATTACAAAATGATTACATTGAAAGGCATGCAGTCAAAACAATTCAAAGCACATTTAATAGACCATTTAAAAGATAAAAAAGTCATACCAACAGCACTTAGAGAATTAAAAAAAAGTTTCCTGGTTTAGGAGGATATTTGGAGTATATCCAGTGTGTGGCAATGTCTAGAGTTGTCAGAGCTAGATATGTAATTTTTAAATATAATAATTAAATAAATTAAATAAACCAGGGGAAGGAAGGTTCTCACGTGAAAGAAAATGGAAATATTGGAGGAAATGGAAGTATATGAAGTATATGAAGTATTTCTTTTTATCTAAAATCAAGTTTACTGCTGCCAAACTTTTCAGGACCCCAGCAATGAGCTAAGGGGACCCCATTTGGGCCCAGGACCCCCAGTTTAAGAAGCAGTGCCCTGGGGTGCCAACAAGCCCAAAGAGGTTCATGATGGTGGCTCCCAGGCCTTCTGTGTAGCAGCAGCAGAAGCAGGACCTCTTTTGTTCTTTCGGGCTGCAAATAGCAGCAGATTTTTTTTAAAAAAAGAAAACATATTCCTTCCATAACTATTACTTTTTGAAAAAGGAGACAAGGAATGTAAATACAAAGTCTAGCAGATGAGGCACTTATAATATTCATGAAGCTCCAGCCCACTCCCAAGAGAGTGAGACATTTTTCCTCACACCAATGCTGCCGAGCGCTAGATAATATGCTGTCATCCACACCCACAGCAATGGCTTTGTGCAGATGCATGACTTCATTGGAAGCAGCGTGTGTTGTGCAGAGAGGGTACAAACACACCAAACACTATGGCAAAGAGAAGCTGAAAACTATATTACCCATATAGCAAACTTGTAATGATTTAGAACAGCATTTCCTAGACTTTTTCCACTTGTATCCCCTTTCTTACTATAAATGTTTACGTAACCCCAGTATATAAAATAGTAGTACAATGAAACATTTACTGGTAAGATATCACCATTTGCAAGACTGTCTAAACAGGCTGATTTTCCTTTTTATGAAGCACAGCTGAAGCATCTTCTGCAGAGTAAACACTGCACAACAGATTCATCTAAACGTCTAAAACAGCCACTAGGTGACCTTCAGAAACCTTTACTGTTGCCACATTTTTGGGACTCAATTTAGGCCCCCAAAAGGGGATCCACAGTACCTTAGACTACATCTCATTAGTTACAGTTGGTCTTGGGAGTGCGATACAGAAAGAGAAAGAAAAGTGTGCCGGGGGATTCTGGTGTTACAATACATTTGTTTTTATTTTCCAGCGAGGCCATGACTTCTACGAAGGCGTCCGCGCAGGTAAAGTTAAATCCAGATATGTCTTTAAACCTCTCTATGAAATTTCTATGTTCTCCAGGACAACTCTGTGGTAACTTCTGGTGGAAAACGTTCAATGGGGTTCATACCTATCTACTGTTTCTACGATGAATTGAGGAACTTATCACCTGTGAATATAGAGATCATACTATATCTGGGCTTTCCCTATGGGTCTGCTTAGGCAGATTACCATGATGAACACCTGCATTTCAAAATTCATTATTTTTGGGGTGGTAAAGTGTGAAGTTTGCCTGTATATTACTGCTACTAATTGTAAAGGCTTGACCACTAATTTGCAATAATGTTACCAAATTGTAAGGATGTATAAATATAATTGCTACCAATATGTAGAGCGTTGGTAAAACAAGCCACCTCTGTGTGAGGACTTATTACATTGATAACACAACCAATAGCTTGTAATATGGGTTTAGTCTTTCTTCAATATGTAGCGTGACTTGACTTGGAAAGAATGGTAACACAGGCTTGACTTTAAAAGGAAACTGTAACAAGTTTATTGAGGTACAGAAGCTTGATGGTTTCAAAGTGTCCTTTCTCTTAGAGGTACAGATCTTCAAAGGTTACATTCATAAAAGTACTTAAATAACTCTTAAGAGGTCTAATTCTTCTGACAAACAGGTATCAAACTTAGTTCCTTTTAAAAAATATGTTTCTTTCTTTAACAGATTGGTTCAGGCACATGGTTATCCTTTCTTTATGATGGTTCTGTTACAATAAAGATGCTTATTAGGGTTTCCCCTCTTTTTTCCACAACCGTTACTTTTAATATAAATAAGTCACTCAACATATCTTAACTATATTGGCTCAAAGCCAAACCCTTCCTGATTCTTAATATCAAAGAATCAGTCTTCTCCTGTAGTTCTCCTGTAGGAAATCCTACAGGATTTCCACTGGTTTTCCACACACAACAGAACCAGCCACCTCTGTAGTTCACCAACCATAGACTAACTGCTCTAAAATGGCTGCTCTGTCAAGAGGCAGTTAGCTCCGCCCCTATCTCCATAGCAACTCAGCTCAAAGCAAGCTGAACTGGCTACCATCCCCCAATATCATGCAATATTATATACTTACCCATACAACCACTTATCTATAACAATACATAACTAGATAAAAATTTACACTTCATCACATAAAGGATGTATAAATAAGTACAGTTGGCCAGAGTTTTAAGCCAATGCCATTAATTATGGCATTTCACCTTCTCACAGGGAGGCATGCTTAGGAATAATTGCAGGCCCTGCTGGGAGAATTCATGAAGTTTTATTATAGCAGAATGGGATAGCAGAAATGTCATTATTGATAATATATGACTTATTATAGTGAAGAATATTAATATTTTAGAAAATAAATAAGGAAAATATGCAAGATCATTGATACAAGAGTCAGACAGAAGGCATAACCAGATTACTCAGCATGCTAAGCTACAAAGCTACGTGAAGTATTGACCAAAAACTAAATATTCAGAGCTGTTTTTAATAGTTTTGTTATTTTTTTTAATCTAGTGAATGAGCTATCATCAACTAACACTTTGTATGATGGAGGTTCACTACTCAAACTCGAATCCCATCTGATGGAAGCTGTCTCTCAAACTGGAGCATAACTCTAGTGTAGTCGTCTCAGTTTTTAGCTCCAAGAAGTGGGAATGAAACATTTAAATATTCTTTCATAACATATAGTGAATCACTTATTATAGAATCACAGCTTAGGAGCTGCAGTGGCACAGTGGGTTAAACCCTTCTGTTGTCTTGAACTGTTGACCTGAGGGTCAATGGTTTGAATCCGAGGAGTGGGGTGAGCTCCTGTCTGTCAGCTCCAGCTTCCCATGTGGGGCCACGAGAAAAGCCTCCCACAGGATGGTAAAACATCTGTTTTACTTTGTATGTTTTGTGATGTTACCTGGGAACAGCTCTTTGTCCCCTCGGGGAGATAGAGTGGTATATTATTATTATTATTATAATAACTATTATTATTATTAGGCAACGTCTCTGCAGATGGCCAGTTCTCTCACACCAGAAGCGACTTGCAGTTTCTCAAGCTACTTTTGACACAATTCTTAAAGAGTTAGAAGTATTAGAAGAGTTAGAAGGGCATCTTAATGCAAGCCCCCACCCTGCAGGAATACACAACTAAAGCATCCTTGCAAGACGCCCATCTAGTTGTGCCTTCAGATGGAGCCTCCACCATTCTCTGAAGCAATCTATTCCACTGATAAATAGCAATTAGAGTAAAACAAAGTTCTTAATGTGTCTTCTGTAGAAAATGCACAAATGGCATATAACAAGATGTACTCCAATTATTTACCCTTTAACGGCAGAAATAGAGAGATTGTGATTTTGATACTTCTCGTACAGATACTGGAAACTGAGAACATCCTTCTTTGTTTTCTTTGGTAGTTCTTATTGACAAAGACCAGTCCCCAAAATGGAAGCCAGCTGCTCTAGAAGAAGTAACCGATGAATTTTTGGACTCATGCTTTCAGTCTCTTGGAACCAGTGATCTCAAGTTACCGTAGATTTTGGACAGATGCCAGCTTCACGGATGCCAGCCTTATCGTCGCTTTCTTTCACACAATGAATTGTATGCTTACGATTTCAACATGCAAAGAGATCATCGGCATTGGGTGGAACACTTATTGCTGTTATTTAATGAAGAGGAGCTATATTTTGGAGATAAGTACAGGACTAGAGAGAGTTATTGGGGATGTCCCATAAAGGCATTCACATTTTAGGATGGGAGTCTCTGTTTGCGCATTTCTACTTCTACATGTAAAATAAAACATATTAATATAAAGACTCATATATTCTTGATATATTTTGATTCATCTATGATCACAGAAATTTAACTATACCAAATGTGGGGAGTAGTTGAGCAGTGATCGAACAAGATTTGGGAAAGTGGTTCAATGGCATGTGGTTCAAAAGAAAATTGAGCAGTGGTCTAAAAGTGAATGTTATATTGAATGTATTCTACCCACCTCTGATTACTATTTGTCGTATCAGAAGCAGACCGAGGGTACAGTTTTAATGTATTTTTTTAAAAACCCAGTGGTGCAGTGGGTTAAAGCACTGAGCTGCTGAGCTTGTTGACCGAAAGTTCGCAGGTTCGATTCCGGGGAGCGGTGTGAGCTTCCGTTGTCAGCCCTAGCTTCTGCCAACCTAGCAGTTCGAAAACATTCAAATGTGAGTAGATTAATAGGTACCGCTCTGGCGGGAAGGTAACGGCGCTCCATGCAGTCATGCCGGCCACATGACCTTGGAGGTGTCTATGGACAATGCCAGCTCTTCGGCTTAGAAATGGAGATGAGCACCAATCCCCAGAGTCAGACATGACTGGACTTAATGTCAGGGGACAACCTTTACCTTATCGTATCAGAAGCAGACCACGGGTACAGTTTTAATGTATTTTTAAAAACCACAAAGTTTAAGAACTTGGCATTATACTAAATGTCCTCGGAATGCCTCTTGTGTTACTATAAGAAGGTCCTCCATTGTGCAAGTGGCAGGGCTTAGACTGCATTACAATAGATGGTCTATAGTTTGGTCTTCCTCACACTCACATATTGTGCACTCCACTTTGTGGCCCCATTTCTTAAGGTTGCCTCTGCATCTCGTGGTGCCAGAGCATAGTCTGTTCAGCACCTTCCAAGTCGCCTAGTCTTCTGTGTGTCGAGAAGGGAGTGTCTCATTCAGTATCAGCCATGGGTTGAGATTCTGGGTATTAGCCTGCCACTTTTGGACTCTCGCTTGCTGAGGTATTCTTGCGAGTATCTCTGTAGATCTTAGAAAACTATTTCTTGATTTGAAGCATTGGCGGGCTGGCTGATATCCGAACAGGGGATGGGCCAGAGAGGTCACTGCCTTGGTCTTTTTATTATTGACTGCTATTTCCCGGCGGATGTCAGGTGTCTGATTACTATGACCTGATATAAATCAGAATTAGATTTGTAGTCATGTGGAGTCCAGCCATGAAAACCTGTGGTTGTGCTTGAACCATGACAGTGAAAGTGGTGTCAAACTGCATTAATTTTACAGCGTAGATGTACCCAGACTGATGACTTCCATAGCATATTGGAATCAGATGAAAAGGATAAGAGCTGGATACATTGTGTATTAACACAGCAGACAAGATGTAAATCTGTGAGGCTCAGGAATTGATAGCTGAGCAAATCTTTCCAGCATGACCTTGTGAGACTGCCAATAATGGTTGACTACATACAACAGAAGGTCTAATTTCAAAGTCTTGCAAGATGAAGCTATGGGGCTGTACCTGTGTTTATATAGCTGGGAACTGGCTCAGTTCTCAGTAGGCCCAACTGTGGCGCAAAGCAGAGATTTTAAGAACTCAATTGCCATCAAGATCAGCAGTGAGTCAGATGACTCTTATCTTGCTTTAAGATCTGGTGTGTGTTTTCATTTGTATTTGAATGGTATATCCTTTGCATTGGTGGTTGATGTTTAAGGCATCATGGGTTAGGGCAGGCTTGTCCAACTCTTGGCTCATGGGCTGCAAGATTGTAAGCTTACTTAAAATAGTATGAGACCTTTTTTAGTGATTTTTTTTTCATTGGTAACTCAGTTGCATGATTCTTGAGTGAAACTTTGTGACTGACTACGTAATGGAATGGAATGACAGTTTGTAACAAAACTTGAAAAATAATTGTTCTTAGTTCAAAATTAGTTTTTATGCTCCAGAAACTTCCTTTTTGTGGCAGAGGGTAGTACTTTTGTTTCCTTCAGTCTGGGTACTTGGTTTGTAATTTTCCTTAATGAAAATTTGGCATTTTTTTAACCTTTCAGTGTGCAGACCGCAACAGTTTTTGTAGTTTAATAAACTTTTTCCATGTTTTTATGATAGAACCAACCAGGAAATGACATTTATAACCCAGGAACAAAATTGTGTTACATAGTGTGATCAGAGTATATTATATCCATAATTCACGCTATAATTGCAAACAGTTCTGCCATATCAAGAAAATTATGCACAGAACTGGGGGGTGGTCATCAGCTATCGTTCGTGTTAAGTGTATTTCATGTATGACTCAAAACCGTTCTTCTTCCAATGTGACTCAGGAAAGTCAGAAGGTTGGACACTCCTGTGTTGTGGACTGCTCTTCCCGTTTTGAGGGAGAAGGAGGACAAGGGGATGAAGAAGCAACACTTGGGGATTTGGAGCTAAGTGGTGAGGAACAAGAATAGGTGGCAGATATATCACAAATCCCCACATTTCAGGAACGATGAAGGGAGAAAGAAGTCAGAAGGAGATCAGCTAGCTTAGTAGTTTAAACGCTGAGCCATCAGACCATGCTCTAGAGACAGCTAACCTGGGAGCTCAGGGCTATAAATTAGCAGCGAAGTCAAGGGCCCAGTGCTGACAGCAACTGACCTATTTCTGGGGAGTCCCTCTTCTAAGCACAGTGTCTTGTTCATCCAATACTCTAGTTTCTGTCTGATGTGAAGACTTTTGTTTTACATTTGCTTGAAGACCGTGCATTACCATCAAGACTATAAGTTCTGCATCGCTTATTGCATTATCTTTATTTTGGCTGAAGTAAAGCCTTTTTATTTACTTTCACTTGTGCCTAAGGCCGTTCCTGGTGAAAAACTGAACACCCTGGTTTATGGCATCACTAGAGACTGTTTCTTGTATCATTATTAAAGTTACATCAGCAGGGCTTATCTGTAGTGACATCATAAGAAATCCTCCCTAGATTTCATATTTTCAACCTGAAATGTCAAGGCCGGGGATAGTCCTGACTGAGCATCCATATCCTGATAGGGCTGAGAAAGGTACTTCGGCTGGTCTTTAGCACAGCTGCAATAAGATCTACCAACTGAAAGGTTGCCAGTTCAAAACCCCGGGTCAGTGTGAGCACCTGATTGTCAGCACAGCTCACTGTTTACCTAAGCAGTTCGAAAACAGCTTAGAGCTGTAAGTAGAGAAATTAGGTACCACTAAAAAGCGGGGAAGGTATTTTACAACACCATAAAAAGAAAAAAGATCAGAAAATGCCCAGCGATAAAAAGGAAAGAGGAAGTACTGATGGCTCTTTGTCATAGAGGATGGAGTGACAGAACCCCCTGTTGCTGGATTCAAGCACAACCTCTAAGGTGCCAAAAAGCTGGATGTTGACACAACATACTCCTTTCTGTCTGTCTCTGTCCTGTCTGGCCAAATGGCATTGACTGTTTGCCATGTATGTGTACTGTGATCCATCCTGAGTCCGCTTGGGGAGATAGGACGGAATATAAATAAAGTGTTATTATTATTACTATTATTATTACTTGAAATTGTAAAAAAAACCCACTTAAATCTTATTGTTAGTTCTAAGTCAAGTAAACCCATTGAATCAGATTTACCTATATGTTAATCTATATTTACCATGCGGGGACATGAAAGAAGCCTCCCACAAGGATGATAAAACATCTGGGTATTCCCTGGGCAACGTCCTTGCAGACAGCCAATTCTCTCACACCAGAAGTGACTTGCAGTTTCTCAAGTTGCTCCTGACACAAAAAATAAACCCTATATGTCAACATACCATTTAACAGTTGGGTCAGTTGATGTACTACTATAGTCTGGCCTCCACCTGCACTGGGGTTAGGGGAGCAGGAACCCCACGAAAGTCGGGGGGGGGGGAATGCAAATTTTAAAATAGCATTATTTTAATAACCTGACAAAATACTTCTCTATGAATCTCTAGATCCTCGAGTGTGACTCAAGAGATTCCTAGAGAGATCATATTAATCAAATCCATGTATAATCAAATCCTCAAAGGTTAAATCTGCCAGTGTGGATGGCTGACTGCACGTGGAACTGATAACCAGGAATTCCAATCATAAATTGTAGGATCCACCCCCCTTTACACATGTTCTTCACCCCATTATTTTGACAAATGCTTGGCTAGTCTGTGGTTTCCTGACTCTTTTGTCCAGATGTGACCATGTCCTAGAAGCAGATTCTATTGATTTTTACTAAAACTGGTTGGTCAGTGAAAACTGGCATGTCACAAGTGGTTATGGAGCTCTCTGTTCTCCTTGCTGTGCACAGAGGATTTCTATGCTTTTTATAGACAGGCTGGTCAAACCACCTTTCTTCCCCTTGTTACCATGGCAATTTATTATGTCACAATTTCGTTTTCTCCCAAGAATGTAATGTAAGTAAAAGAGACAGGGGGGAAAAATCAGTTCAGTAACACTTAATGGGAATGACCAAGCAGAAACATCAAAGAACAGTTTTGACCACAAATAACTCCTCAAAGTAGATTTCAGAATTGCAATATCCTTTAATCCCGATTTCAGTTAATGCAGAGCAGGGAGACACACACAATCTTTAGCCAAAGCAACGGCATGCTTGTTTATTGCCCAGAAGGGGACCCGCCTATGTTGTGGTCATCTCATTGCATGCTGCACTTTGGGAAATGCAAGAGTGATGCCCATTTGTTTTGCTTTCTTTCATGCTGTCCTTCTTTTCTGCTAATGTCTTTGCATCCCTGTCCTTTAAGCTTTCTTGGTCATTTCCCAGCTTGAAAGTTAAATTATTTCATCTCTTTTTCTCCCATGTTCAAAAGTGTTTTGAACGCAGGCAAAAGGCTGGGACTTTGGTTAGTTCTGACTCTAGTATGTTCAGTTGGTGAGCAATTCCTGTTTGCTGTGTGCCATAGAAAAGAATAGGAAAGGGTTAAGAGAGAGGCAATGGGCGGGGTCATGCAAATTCCACAGCAATGGAGAGAATAAGACACACTGGGATGTCTGTGCAGGAGAAAACACATAAAATCTAGAATGAAATTGTCCTTGTATGAAAGCCTTCCCTTGGGTGATGGCCAGTATGGTGTTTGTGGAGAACATTGGCAGGATTCTTGGACATGTTTACGGTGCTTACTATAACCTGCAATGTCAATGGAGGGAGGGCCTTTGGTGTCTCCTGAGTAGTGGGAGCTGCTTGTGGAGACAGTAGCTTGTCCGTATAAGTAATTATCCCAGCCACACACACACCTTTTCACTTTTATTAGGTGTACAGGGAGCCCCCGATGGCACAACGGGTTAAACCACTTAGCTGCTGAACTTGCTGACCAAAAGGTTGGCAGTTCGAATCTGGAGAGCAGGGTGAGCTCCCGCTGCTAGCCTCAGCTTCTGCCAACCTAGCAGATCAAAACCATGCAAATGTGAGATCAATATGTACTGCTTCAGTGGAAAAGGAACTGCGCTCCATGCAGTCATGCTGGCCACATGACCTTGGAGGTGTCTACGGACAACGCCGGCTCTTCGGCTTAGAAATGGAGGTGAGCAACACCCCCCAGAGTCGGACACGGATAGGCTTAAATGTCAAGGAGAAACCTTTACCTTTACTATGTGTATAGATACTAGGCAAAGTACTTACAAAACTAAGTGGCACTCGTGCTTTGCTTCTACAGTGTTGCTAAAATTCTGGTGGTGAAAATTTCAGAACTTCAACAAAACTTTCAAAAATTTATTATTTTTTATTATTTATTGTTATTTTGTTATTGGTAATTTTTATGACAGAACCAATTAGGAACTGCCATTTATAACGAATTTTTTTTTTAGAGTTCTGAAATTTTTACCACCTGAACTTTGGCAACGCTGTAGAAGCAAAGCACAAGCACCCCCTAGTTTTGTAAGTACTTTAGAAGCATGGATTGCACATGCCTAATAGATACCAATGCCATTGTGCCCATTCTCACACCTGGACTTTCAACTCTTGGAGGAAATATTTTATGATGCTGAAAGATATTTGTTTTGTAGAAAAACACACAGAAGTATGAAAGATTATTTTATTCAAACACAGTTCTGCAAGTGATTAATCATCTGGGTAAAAATAAAACATATTGTAAAAATATATTGTAATATGCGGTTGAAGTTGCAGCCTCCTTCCTCACACTGCTTACAAACTTGTGCTCCACAGTACTTCAAAGCATCGTCATAGACTTTTATCTATGTAATGTTAATTTCCAGAGTTTTTTTTAAAAAAAAAATTGAAACATGAGTACCGTTAAATCCTGTTAATACACAGAAGAAACCAATACTGGACATTTTTGTGAGAATACATTTGTAGGACACACGTTACATCGTAGTTTTGATGAACAAAGAACCAGCCTACCATTCAGTATAACATGTTATTTAGGCAAAACCTCTTCGGTCACAATCACGTATGTAGAAACAATAACACGTTTAGAAAACCCCGGTGTTTCATCTGATACTACGGCTCTGGGCAAGCCAGACTGCTTTCTTGCTATTCCTCCAGTGCTTTTGCCCCATTTGTTTTGCCTCAGGACCATTGCAGAAGTGTGCCAAGAAGAACTATATAGCACCAGGAAAAGGGAGGTGATATTTCTGCTACCATCGGATATAACAGAATAAAGGATAGCCCTGCTTGGGATCTACCTGCCTTTTTCCCTGTTTCAGAAAATGCAGTGTGGTTGGAAATGATATTGCATGAGATCAACAGCCGTCATAATTAATCTTCTTTTCAGCAGCTAGTCGTATTGTCAGGATAGCCGAGAGCGTGACCCCGGTGGCATTTTGGGCACACGTTTCATCTCTTTCGCCCTGTCCTGGAAATCGTTCTTTAGTGAAAATAACATTTGAGGACACGCACCAAGCACTTGCAGTACAAGCGTTGATCGTTTCACTCTATGAATTACTGATAAGCTGCCTAGAAGCTTTGCATTTCCTTCTTACAAACAGTCCTTTAAACCACAGCAGGGAACATGTGACCTTCCAGATGTTTTTGAACTTCGGCGTTCATCCGCTTTTGGCAGGAATAACGTGAGCCGTATCTGGAAGGATACATGTTCTCCGTCCCTTCTTTGAGCCATGGATGCTTTGCCATTTTCTTTTGAAGGCGGGCTACGATATTTGTCTTTGTGGCCTATCCATAATTTTGTGGCCTATCCATAATATTTTTAATTATAACGCTATCATGTTGACAACTGCAATCCTTCTTTTAAAATGCCTTAAACTCACAATACTAGCAAGGAGCCACAAGGGCGCAATGGGTTAAACCCTTGTGCCGGCTGAACTGCTGACCTGAAGGTCAGCGGTTTGAATCTGGGGAGTGGGGTGAGCTCCCATCTGTCAGCTCCAGCTTCTCATGTGGAGACATGAGAGAAGCCTCCCACAGGATGGGAAAAATTGAGGGCAGACTACGATATTTGCCTTTGTGGCCTATCCATTTCGTAATGCTATCATGTTGATGACCAGTAAATGTTGACATCTGCAATATTTCTTTTAAAATACCTCAAACTCACAGTACTAGCAAGGAGCCATGGTGGTTCAATGGGTTAAACCCTTGTGCCGGCTGAACTGCTGACCTAAAGGTCAGCGGTTTGAATCTGGGGAGCAGGGTGAGCTCCCATCTGTCAGCTCCAGCTTCTCATGCGGAGACATGAGAGAAGCCTCCCACAGGATGGTAAAACATCCAGGCGTCCCCTGGGCAACCTCATTACAGATAGCCAATTCTCTCACACCGGAAGCGACTTGCAGTTTTTCAAGTTGCTTCCGACACACTCACACAAAAAAACCCAAAACAATGCCAGCAAAATACTTATGTTGTAATTGGCCTTTTTCTAAGTAAGGAACATTCAATGTTACTTCTGCGTTCTGTCCTATTACATCTCCTAAGTCTTTGGTCTGAAGTTATATTTGTGTGCTCAGCTGAATGAAGTTGCAAACAACTCGCCCCGTGGCATCAGGGTGAGAAGATATGTCTAGCAAAGGAAGCTCTGCTGGTAGTGGTACAAACCACTTGTACGGTCCAATCTCGTCATTTAAGCACCGCAGACTCGTTTATTTCAATGGGAGAATTCAGCAGTCTTGAATTTTTCCTACTAAAATAAACAAGACTGTAGAAATGCTTAACTTTGGCAAGACTTGTGCTGTGCTTCAATGTACCATTTCCCCTTATAGTTTAGGTGGTTCAGTAGCAGCCAGAACTGCAATTAAACATTTGTGCTGGCAGGACTGCTGACTGAATGGTGGTGGTTTGAATCCAGGGAGCGGGGTGAGCTCCCGTCTGTCAGCTCCAGCTTCTCATGGGGGGACATAAGAGAAATCTCCCACAGGATGGTAAAACATCCAGGCATCCCCAGGGCAACATCTTTGCAGATGGCCAATTCTCTCACACCAGAAGCAACTTGCAGTTATCTGAAGTCACTCCTGACACGAAAAAAACAAAACAAAAACCAAAAAACCACACCACCATTAATTTAGCCACAATCTTATTCCTCAATTCCTTTGCCAATCTTAATGATGCTTATTCTGCCACAGGTTTTAGATCAGCAGGAGAACCTATTGTCCTTGCACCAGCCCTTTGGTGCTCCTATCACTTCTCGGCCCTAAAACCCTGCTGGATGCTACTATGGGTTTATTCGAGATGTAAGAGTAAAGGCAAGGTAATGCATTACCTCAGTCAAGGCTAGCTGCTTCTGTACAACGGGTGTCTTTAAAATCACAACTCCTGCTTCATGAACATCGCTTTATTTTGCGACAGCACCAATACATTAGATGCTAGACGGGGTCATGTTGGGAGGAGGAGCTCAATCGTGCCCTTCATGGCTCGTCGCTTTCTATGAAGGGGATATCGCTATATTTGCTTTCAGCCACTGCCCACTGTTTCACAGCCTGGTCCAGGATCTCCAAGGAAAGCCGGTGAGCGAAGTCCACCACCACCGTATTTGCAGAAGGCGACATCTCGGACTTTGTTTGAATCAGGGCGGATTTTTCTACGTTGCACCCACTATTGTAGCCGCTGATTTCCTTGCTTCCATCATCGAGGATCGTGTTTGGGAAGGGGCTTTTGGATTTAATGCATCCCATGGTACACGTGCGCTGCGCAACTTTGACTGAGCCGCACAATCAACTTGGAAGAAGAGTCCTTCAGAGAGGTACAAGGTGCCACTCTCTTGACAGCAAACCGAAAGCACGTATTTCTCCCAGTATCTGTAAAGAAAACATTTTAGACGCATTACAAAGAGCTTGTTATTATGTTCTTCAAAGAACGATTTATAGTAGAAG
Source organism: Anolis sagrei ordinatus (assembly GCF_025583915.1). Taxonomy (NCBI): domain Eukaryota; kingdom Metazoa; phylum Chordata; class Lepidosauria; order Squamata; family Anolidae; genus Anolis; species Anolis sagrei. The sequence goes on along the minus strand of NW_026844366.1, from coordinate 167,278,838 downwards.
TATCTACTGGTGGGAGTTTAAAATGCTGCAATCTTTTCCCCCCTCTGTTTTGATTATAAAAGTAGAAAGGATAGTTTCGTAACTATAGTAAAACTCATTTTTTTTAGCAGAGCTGTTCAAAGCACCCAAGTTGTTAGTCTACAGCAGGGCTTCTTACATCTTTTTTTAATTCACAACCGCTTTTTGCTTGAGAAATGTTTATTCGATCATGGATATATAAGTATATAAAATAGGTATAAAGAAATCAAACATTTACTGAAAATACACCGACATTTGAAAGGCTTTCTAAACAGGCTTTCTTTTTTGTGGACTTCAGCTGAAACATCTTCTGCAGAGTCCACTGTAAACACTGCACACAAATACTAACATGTAAATTTGTGTAAATGGTTGGCGTGCAAAAACCTGTTGCCAATTTTTTTGTGACCCCAACACTGAGTTACAGGGACTCCATTTGGGGTCAGGATCCACGGTTTAAGAAACTGTACTCTAGAATATTCTACGTCACAAATTTACAATAGCCATTACGGACTGGGCTGACAGTAATGACCTTATAAATATTCTCTCTCTCTTAACTATGAAGTTCCAGATGTTTGTGATGCATCCATATGTGCTGGATACTGGGCATGAAAATGGAAATGTATCACTTCATAAGCAGAAGTTCCCAACCTTTTTTTTTTTCTAGGGAACCACTGTCCAACATTAGTACCAAAAGGGTTACGAATCTGGTTTCGGTCAACTTTAGATTTGGTTTCGTTATTTGGGGTGCGGCTTCAGAAAATTGAATTGGATAGACCACATCAGCTCTGGTTTCTGATACGGAACATATGTCATCCAGTAGTCACCATCTGCTTGCCTACAGAAAACCGTATTCAATAATCTAGAGCTGATGTGGTCTATCCAATAAATTTTTTGGAATCAACACCCCAAATAACCCCAGGAAGAGGCCTAAAATGAAGACACCAAGGCGCCCCTGATTCCAGGTGCCACATGGAATGGATCCATTCACAGGGAGGGAGGAGGAGAAGCAGCAGCAATCGGGGGAGTTTTGGTCGTGTCAGGAGTGACTTGAGAAACTGCAAGTCGCTTCTGGTGTGAGAGAGTTGGCCGTCTGCAAGGACGCTGCCCAGGGGACGCCAGGATGATTTGATGTTTTTATCATCCTTGTGGGAGGCTTCTCTCATATCCCCGTATGAGGAGCTGGAGCTCATAGAGGGAGCTCATCCGCCTCTCCTCAGATTCGAACCTGCGACCTGTCGGTCTTCAGTCCTGCCAGCACAGGGGTTTAACCCACTGTGCCACTGGGGGCTCCTAATCGGGGGAGTTGTTGTCACGCCTTTTGAGGTAGTCAGTTTCTCCCTTCCCAACATCCCTGTAGCCTTGGCACTATTAGAGGGCATCACGAGACCAGTCACTCTTGTCGCAACCGTGTAATAACGGTGATGCTGCAGACCATATTTTCGTTCTTGGTGACCACTGGTGGTCCACAGTCCACAGGTTGGGAACCACTGCTTCATAAGGACAAACACACACGGCTTTCATCACAAGACTTTACATGGAAATGTGAATACTCACTGACACTCCCTGTTAATTTTGTCAATTCCTTAAGCCAAGCAAAAAGCCAAGATGCAGAAATTTGGTATAGAACCCCTTTTGATACTACTGGCACTGGATTCATTTAAGTCTAGACTTTTTACATATAACAAAATGCATGTATCTTTGTCGCTAGAAACAGAAAAGGTCATCTGTGGAATAGTAGCTCGATAACTCTGATAAAAGTTTTTTTTCAGTCCCCTAATTAACTGCCTTTTGTTCTTGTACACTGCCCCCTCTATCCTACACAGCACTCAAATGCTTCACTCTTTGTAACCACTAATTAAGATTAAGTCTCTTGTACACCTTGTACATCTCAGGTAGGTGCTACACAAGACGAAGAGATCCTGTACGTCCCATTCAAATGATCACTGACCCTTTTTTTCCTGAAATGAAATCTTGGTAGATAGAGTAATGACAAGAATGCTAAGTCAAGTTAATGGATCATCTAGATCTAAGATATTCCAGTTTGTGTGATATACTACGTCTTTCTGAGCAATGAGAAGAGGCTGCGTGTGGTGGAGGAAGAGGAGTTTAGTAAGCTATTGGCAAACAATCATGGGCTTTCAGCATGAAAAGAAGAAAATAGGGAAGGCTGGGACTTAATTACATAGGGTTGTAAACAAATTATCCTGTTGCAAAACACCACTCAAGATTGTTAGTAGATCTGTCCTAGAACTGCTATCACTTTCCTACGATCCCTTACTTCCACTTTCCTATTCTTTAAATGTTTTTAAAGATCCGCCTAGTCAAAGCCATGGTATTCCCTGTAGTCACCTACGGATGTGAGAGCTGGACCTTAGGGAAGGCTGAGCGAAGGAAGATCGATGCTTTTGAGCTGTGGTGTTGGAGGAAAGTTCTGAGAGTGCCTTGGACTGCGAGAAGATCCAACCAGTCCATCCTCCAGGAATAAAGCCCGACTGCTCACTGGAGGGAAAGATTAGAGGCAAAGATGAAGTACTTTGGCCACATCATGAGAAAAAAGGAAAGATTAGAGAAGACAATTATGCTGGGGAAATGGAAGGAAAAAGGAAGAGGGGCGACCAAGGGCAAGATGGATGGATGGCATCCTTGAAGTGACTGGATTGACCTTGAAGGAGCTGGGGGTGGTGACGGCCGACAGGGAGCTCTGGCGTGGGCTGGTCCATGAGGTCACGAAGAGTCGGAGACGACTGAACGAATGAACAACAACAACAAATGTTTTATACTGACCCAAGCTTTTCTCCAATATAATTCGTTGTAAGCCTCATATCAACAATTCATTGCATTTTTAAAAGGCAGTAAAAGTTTCCCCTTGACATTAAGTCTAGTTGTGTCCAAATCTGTGGGGTGATGCTCATCTCCATTTCTAAGCCGAAGGGCCAGCGTTGTCCGTAGATGCCTCCAAGGTCAAGTGGCCAGAATGACTGCATGGAGCGCCGTTACCTTCAGTACCTATTGATCTACTCACATTTGCATGTTTTCGAACTGCTAGGTTGGCAGAAGTTGGGGCTAACAGCGGGACCTCCCCCCACTCCCCAGATTCAAACCACTGACCTTTTGGTCAGCAAGTTCAGCAGCTCAGCGGTTTAACCTGCTGCGCCACTGGGGGCTCCTACTTTAAAAGACAACAAATCCTTTGAACAATATTGTTACTTTATGAGCATTTTAACATAGTTTGTTTCTCCACTTCCAGCATTTTATACTGAACGGAATATTTTGGATTTGTTTAAAAGGCAACAAATCCAAAATACTTCATTCAATATCAAACGCTGGAAGTGGAGGAACACACTATGTTAAAATGCTCATAAAGTAACAATATTGTTCAAAGGACATGCTGAGGCTGTGTACAACATATGTTCTGCAAATTTCAGGGTGTCAAACATATACACAATTATTTAAAGAAACAAACTTATACTAAGGGGACACAAATTGAGAAAAATGCATAGTAATTCTATGAGTTCAAGAAGCTGGAGTTTATACAACGGTCAAACGGATGCCAAATAAAAACATGAAACTTTGAGTCTCACTGATATTTTTCAATTACTGATAAATATACATTTATTAAATTTATATCCCACCTTCCTTTTAAAATGAGATTCAATGTGGTTTACAATACTTTTAAAAAATCCAACTAAAACATTTATAAGAAGGGTTTTTTTAAACAATGAAAAATATATTGACAATTAAAAAGCACATAAAATAACTTGAAACTTACATTGCAATAAAAATACTTTTAAAATACAGCACACCCTACACACACACACACAAACACGTTTTATTTGTGTGCCTTCAAGTGTGCCTCATGTAAGCCGCTCCGAGTCCTGCTCCTAGTCCCCTTGGGGAGATGGTGGCGGGGTATAAATAAAGTTTTATTATTATTATTATTATTATTATTATTATTAAAGTTGCTTCTGACCCTAAGATGAACCAATCATGGGGTTTTCAGGGGCTGAGAATGCTTGACTTGCCTAAGATTTTCATGGCCAAGAGAGGAAAGAAACAGTGGTCTCACCATGACAGTTCAATGCTCAAATTGGTACACCAGGGTGGAGCTCTACTGCTCCATATTACAAATTTGACGGCTTGCCAGAATAAGAATGTCCTCCCAATGGAAAGAGAGCAGTCAAGTGGACCTCCCATGGAAAAAAATTCCCACAGCCGGTGGCATGCACAAAGGAAGCTCTTTCCCAACTCCTCAATAACTCTACCTGCAAATTTTACAATAATAAATACCGCACAAACATCAGAAAGCTCTTCCTCCACACTCACTCAACATATGTGATATTAACAACAGGTTTCAAAATGGGTTGTTTCAGTTAGTAACACCAATATTTTCATCTTGGAATGATGTCCACATCTGTCATGTACAAGTATCGTTGTCTTTAACACTTTGCCAGGAGCCATGGTGGCACAATGGGTTAAACCCTTGTGCTGGCTGATCTGCTGACCTGAAGGTTGGTGATTTGAATCTGCGAGACCGAGTGAGCTCCTGTCTGTCCACTCCAACTCCCCATGTGGGGACATGAGAGAAGCCTCCCACAGGATGATAACACATCTGGGCGTCCCCTGGGCAACGTCTCTGCAGACAGCCAATTCTTTCACACCAGAAGCAACTTGCAGTTTCTCAATTCGCTTCTGACACAAATTTAAAAAATGCCACGAATATTCTAAAACACTTAATTTGTTCAGGACAATGCTGGCTTGGAGGAAAAACAAATACAAAACATATAGACTGGGATTCCAAGATGAGTAGCAGTGCAGAGTACTGCAAGGATCAAGTGGAATGGATTTATGTATCTGTACCCCAGTTTTCTTCCAGGACTGGGACCCAAAATGGCTTGATGGACAACTACACTTCTAAGAGGACAAAGGGTCTATAAAGAGTGTGACAGTAACTATGGTGTAATAGAAATACCTCAATGGCAAATGAGAAAAGATTTTTTTTCTGAAGTTAAATAGGTTGGAGAGGAGATCCGGAAAGAATGGAAAATCTGTTCCTTAAGCAGGTAGCAAAAAGATTAGATAGACCTGCACCAAGAACTGCTCATCAAACTATCTAACTATAGGAAACAGCTTCTGGTATGTTTCCACTTCCCAAAATCACACTGATAAACGGAGTGGCTGGCGACTCCTTGTCTACTTGCAGTCAGTAAACTTTATTCTTCTCACAAATCACTCTGTAATAATTTGCTATATCCTCCAGGAAGTTTGATGGTATGCTGTTCCAGAAGTAAGATAATTCAATGGCTTTCTATTATATCCACAATTTCACGTATCCACAGTCTGGCTGGGAATGTATCCCCACTGGATATGGGGGTATTACTGTATGTAACACATATTTTCGCAGGTTCGAATCCGGGGAGAGGTGGATGAGCCCCTCTATCAGCTCCAGCTCCTCATGCGGGGACATGAGAGAAGCCTCCCACAAGGATGATAAAAACATCAATTCATCCGGGCGTCCCCTGGGCAACGTCCTTGCAGATGGCCAATTCTCTCACACTAGAAGTGACTTGCAGCTGATGTGGTAGTAGCAATCTTTTGTGGGTAGTCAGTCTCTCCCCTCACAACATCTCCATTGTGTCAGCACTATAAGAAGGTTTCGTGAGACCGGTTGCTCTTGTTGCCACCTGGTTTCGAGGCAACTGTGTAGTAATGATGAGGCCATGGACCATATTTTCATTCTTGCGGACCACTGGTGGTCCACAGACTACAGGATGAGAACCACTGATTTACAAGCTATAAGTAAAAAATATGAATTTCTCAATCAAAAACCATGTGACTGGAAACTTTAATTTTTTTAAGAATAACTCAGCCCTGAAAGGAATGGGCTGTGGCACAGCTAGTTAGTAGCCAACTGCATTAAATCACTTCCAACCCAAGGCCCAGGTTGGAATAAGTTCCTGATCATTAATAGTCTAGCTTGCTGTTGACCTATGCAGTGTTGGGACTCAGCCTGTGTTTCACCCAGAATCTGTTATAGTGATTCCCCCTTCTAATGTTTCTGAGCCTGTCTTGGATGTCAATGAGGATGAGGTGCAAAACGGAGACACTTTGGACAATAAGGTTACAGACTCTGATCGCGAAGGGTCAGGGGAAGGGCTAAGTTCTCATGAGAAAATTCCAGGCTCGAGTTTGCAGCAAAGTTCACTCCCTTCTCTCGGCTCGAGTCTGCAAGATAGCTTCACACCTGCAGTAAACGAAGAGATAGATAAGACTAGTCGAAGGCTGGAAATTAGCCAGAACCGTAGGGAGGCCCAATGTTTACACAGGTCAGAAAGAATTCGGCAATTAAGGTCAAAGAATGGGGGGGGGAGGAGAAATCAGTTTCTGGGACTTAAATTGAACTCTTAGGAAATTTCCTTCAGACCAGGCATTGTTTGGTTGTCAAGTCAAGTCTTTTGGATATTCTTGTGATCTAGGTTTTCTGGCTTTTCAAGTGGATTAGCAGTGGCTATGTTTATGGTTTTTATGGAAGGCATTTGATATTTCTTTGCATTTGGATTTAAACAGCAAGCTTTTGGGATCCTTGATATTATTCCACGTTTGGACACTGTTATTGTTTCTCCTTATTTGGCTTTTTGCTTTTGGACTTTTATCAACTTTATATTCATCTCTTTTATTGGCTTCAATTAATCTTCAAATAAAGATGACTCTTTTTTCATCCAAGGTGTGGTGTAATTAATGATTAGAGGGGTCCTGTTCCTACTCTGGGGTGCAACATGCAGTCCGAAAGACAGTTGCATCTGTCAAGTAGGAAATTAAGTACCGCCTTCTGCTGGGAGGCTAATTTAATTTACAACATCATAAAACCTTCCAGCAGCATGCATAAGAATGAGGAAGTATTCCATCAATGACTTGCTCTCACAAGCAGCAGTTTCTCATGTGGCCGGAATCGAGCATACCCTCATGAAGCTGGAAAAGCTGCCTCTGTGTCTGTCTGTATATATTGTATGTCTAAAATGGCATTGGATGTTTGTCATGTATATGTGCATTGTAATCCACCCTGAGTCCCCTGCAGGGTGAGAAGAGCGGAATAGAAATACTGTAAATCTATATCTATCTATCTATCTATCTATCTATCTATCGGGTCCCCAAGCTAGTATATAATAAAGAAGAGTGTCTGTTTGTATAGGACAGAGGAAGTGTGGAGGGCGGAAGTGTATGTGGCAGCTTTCTGATTGGCTGCCACTGTGGTGCTATTTGCATATGGTCTCTGATTGGGCAGCTTCAACAGGAGCCCCTGGTGGAGAAGAGGGTTCATGACAGAAACGGGGACATGACAGAAGGAAATTTGCATATGGTCTCTGATTGGCCAGCCTCAAATCCAAGATTCCGAGATGACAGAAAAGGAAAAGGCCAAAAAAGGGCTGGGTCAGAACATTACCAATACAGACCGAAACTGGCACACAGAGCCCCCATCACCCACTCTACAACCTACTGCAGTTTGGAGGACGATGAACCATGGACGATGGGACTTGCAGTACCACCACTCACATTCTGAGACCGCTGTTAACCTCATCCAATGACTGATCAGGACCAAACTTCGCACATAGACCTCTCATGACCCACTTTACGTCTGGTGTGGTTTGGCTGAGGATGGACCATGGATTATGGGACTTGCAGGACCTTTGCTCAATTCTTCAGACCACTGCAACCCTCATCCAATTACCGATAAAGACCAAACTTGGCACATGGAGTCTCCATGACCCACTCAACATCCTGGTGCGGCTTGCAGGAGGATGCACCATGGACGATGGGACTAGCAATACCCGCACTCCCTTCCTAAAACCATTATACCTGCCAACAATGATGGATCAGGACCACAATTTACACAGAGAACCTACTGACTTCCTGAAACCACAGTGACATTCATCCAATGTCACTCTACATCCTGGTGCGGTTTGGAAGAATTTGACAATGGATGATGGGACTTGCAGTCACTTCACTCACTTCCTGAGACCACTGAGACCCTTGCCAATGACTGATCAAGACCAAACTTGGCACACAGAGTCCCCATGACCCACTCTACATCCTGGTGCACTTTCGAGGAGGACAGACCATGGATGATGGGACTTCAAGTACCTCCACTCCCTTCCCAAGACTGCTGCAACCCTCATCTAATGTCCGAACAAAACCAAACTTGGCACACAGAGCCCCCATGACCCACTCTACATCCTGCTGCGGTTTGGAGTACGGCATACCATGGATGATGGGACTTCAAGTACCTCTACTTGCTTTCCGAGACTGCTGCGACCCTCAACAATGACTGAACAACACCAAACTTGGCACACAAAACCCCAATGGCCAACTCAACATTCTGGTGAGGTTTGGGGGAGAACAGACTATGGATGATGGGACTTCAAGTACCTCCACTCACTTCCAAGACTGCTGCAACCCTCATCTAATGACCAATCAAGACCAAACTTGGCACACAGAGCCCCCATGAGAGACTCTACATCCTGGTGCTGTTTGGAGGAGGACGGACAATGGATGATGGGACTTGCAGTACCTTCACTCACTTCCTGAAACCACAGTGACATTCATCCAAATACCAATAAAGACCAAACTTGGCACAGAGAGCCCCCATGGCCAACTCAACATTCTGGTGATGTTTGAGGGAGACTATGGATGATGGGACTTGCAGTACCTTAACTCACTTTCTGAGACTGCTGTGACCCTCATCCAATGACTGATCAAGACCAAACTTAGCACACAGAGCCCCCATGACCCTCTCTCCATCCTGGTGCAGTTTGGAGGACGATGGACAACAGATGATGGGACTCACAGTACCTTCACTAACTTCCTGAGACCACTGCGAGCCATATAAATAACTGATAAACACCAACCTTGATATACAATTCCTTTCTCTAATAACCCGGGCAACGCCGGGTCCCCAAGCTAGTATATAATAAAAGTCAAAACTTGTATGTGGAGGAATGCGGAGGGTGGAAGGGCGGAAGTGTATGTGGCAGCTTTCTGATTGGCTCTCACTTTCACAGGCCACAGAGACTTGCACGAGCGACGGACCTGGACCAAACTTAGCACACATAACCCCCATGATGCATTTTACGTCCTGGTGCGATTTGGGAGTGGACAGACAACGGGTTATGGGATTTGTAGTACTTTCAAACCCTTCGGTTCCCACAGACCACTGTGGTCCCCAACAAAGACCGATAAAGACCAAACTTGGCACACAGAGCCCCCATGACCCACTCTACGTCCTACTGGAGGGTGGACCATGGATGATGGGACTTGAAGTACCTCCGCTTGCTTGCCAAGACTGCTGTGATCCTCATCCAATGACTGATCAAGACCAAACTTGGGAAACATAACCCCCATGACCCCCTTTATGTGCCAGTGAGGTTTGGGGGAGGATGGACAATGGATGATGGGATTTATAGTCCTTTCAAACCCTTCGGTTCCCACAGACCACTGTGGCCCCCAACAAAGACCGATAAAGACCAAACTTGGCACACAGAGGCTCCATGATCCACTCTATATCCTGGTACAGTTTGGAGGAGGATAGACCACAGATGATGGGACTTGAAGTACCTCCACTTACTTCCCGAGACTGCTGAAACCCTCATGCAATGACTGATCAAAACCAAACTTGGCATACAGAGCCCCCATGACCCACTCTACATCCTGGTGCAGTTTGGAGGAGGATAGACCACAGATGATGGGACTTGAAATACCTTCACTCACTTTTTGAGACCACTGCAACCCTCATCCAATGACTGATTAAGACCAAACTTGGCACACAGAGCCCTCATGACCCACTCTCCATCCTGGTGCAGTTTGGAGAAGGATGGACCACAGATTATGGGACTTGCAGTACCTTTACTAACTTCCTGAGACTACTGTGAACCATATAAATAACTGATAAAGACCAACCTTGATACACAATTCCTTTCTCAAATAACCCGGGTAGCGCCGGGTCCCCAAGCTAGTAATAAATAAAGAAATAATCCCAGAATTCTGGTCAAGCTGCTGCGTTCTGCATTCTGTACTCCACAGATTTCTCTTAGTCTCAGCATATTCATGTCACTAAATTAAGCATGCTCAGCCCTAATTGACTAGTGAGGCACACAACATTTCCCTCATTAGGCTTTACAGTGACCAAACCTTGCCTCTGCCACAGCTCCCCATCCAAAGGCGACCGCTGGATGTGCCAAGTACATGTTTTGAAATGGGAAAGCCAGGCACAACTTTTTTTCCTTACAGGTTTAAATTAGTATTTTGCTTTAAGTCTATTTCTCCTAATGATCCACAGAACATGAGACACAACTCCAAAGTTAGGTTCCTGTGTAATAAACAAAAGGTTTGTTCTCATTTAAGAATGTTAGTTTCAAATTAATAACAGCTCTACTTGCCATTTTCCCTTGGTTTCAATAGTTCTTAGAGCCAAGACTTGCCCATGTTTACTCAGAAATGAATCCCAACAAGTTCAGTGGGATTTGCATTGTCGAAGGCTTTCATGACCGGAATCACTGGGTTGTTGTAGGTTTTTCGGGCTGTATGACCATGTTCTAGAAGCATTCTCTCCTGACGTTTCACCTGCATCTATGACAGGCATCCTCAGAGGTTGTGAGGTCTGTTGGAAACTAGGAATATTGGATTTATATATATCTGTGGAAAGTCCATGGCGGGAGAAAGAACTCTTGTCTGTTGGAGGTAGGTGTGAATGTTTCAATTGGTGACCTTGATTAGCATTTGATGGCTTAGCAGTTTTCAAGGTGTGGCTTCTTACTGCCTGGGGGAATCCTTTGTTGAGAGGTGATTAGCTGTCCCTGATTATTTCTTGTCTGGCATTCCCCTGTCTTTATTTACTGTTATAATTTTAGGGGTTTTTTTAAATACTGGTAGCCAGATTTTGTTCATTTTCATAGTTTCTACCTTTCTGTTGAAATTGTCGACATGCTTGTGGATTTCAATGGCTTCTCTGGAAACCCCATTTTCCTAGTTTCCAACAGACCTCGCAACCTCTGAGGATGCCTATCATAGATGCAGGCAAAATGTCAGGAGAGAATGCTTCTAGAACATGGCCATACAGTCAGAAAAATCTACTATAAGCAAAAGAAAGCTTCCTTCCATGGACAGAGTAGAAATGGTTGAGAAAAAAAAAAGAGTTCCCAGCTGAAAAAGAGCAATCTGAAGGCCAAACAACCAAACCACAGCTACTGTAATTAATAGTTAATTCCTATTTGTATAGCTGACATAAGAATTTTCTCTTACAATGCTAGCATTGTACACTGGAAAGGTACTCCTATACTTCCTCTTTCGTTGTACAAACATATAACTACTGTTATCTTTCAAAACAAAGGATACAGTAGAAATGCCACTGCCACCCTTTACAGCTTCAGCCACGTTGCATCTCGGAGACCACAGATTTATAACGTTAGCTTGGATTGTGGCAAAAAATATGTTTTTTAAATAATTTTGTTAGTGTGATTTTTTTCTCCATTTTCTTACATGAAATCAGTGGTCACTCAGGAACAAACCCAGTGGAAATTCAATCTCACTGTTCCCAATTACCAAAGCCAGTAGCTAATGTTTGTATTTTGGTGTCATAACCAGAGATGAGAAGATCAGGAAATAAGGGGGAGAAATTGGGAAAAACAGTTTTTTCTGGTTTGTTCTGGTCTCCCCGCCCCCCGCCAAGTTTTCAGTGTCCATTTTCCCAGTTTTTTCCCATGTCCCCCCCCCCCCCCAAAATCTCTAATCATAGCACATTGTTTTCTGGGATCTCCATGGGCCAGTTGGAATTCTTCAGGATTCAGCTCCTTCAGTCTTTTCATGTTGTGTGTGTGAAGACATTGTACAAGGTGCAGAAGCATAACTTCCTTTTTTCAAAACTTAATAAAACCCAGTGTATGAATCAGATTTTTTTAATATAATGTAGACGCATACCTAAAATTTTGTTTTACGTAGTTTTGAAGATCAAATTAGGTAGGTGACGTCCCCCATTCTCCATACACTGAGTAAACCGATTTCTGGCGTTTGTCATGACTCTTGCCAGCATAGCAGGCATTATGTTGGCAATTTCTTCCTGGATGTTGGTCTTCAAATCTTGTAGGGTCCTTGGACGGTTCACATAAACACGGGATTTCAAAAAACCCCATAGAAAAAAATCACAAGGAGCCAAATCTGGAGAGCGGGCCGGCCACTCCAAATCCCCCCTAATTGAGATGAGGCGCTCTGGGAAGTGTTCCCCCAAAACAGCCATCGATGCTCTTGAAGTGTGTGCAGTTGCACCACCTTGCTGGAACCAAATGTCCCCTAAGTCCAACCCATCTAGCCGTGGGGAAAAAAATCCTGTAACATGTTTACATACCAGTCCGAATTCACTGTCACTGCGACTTCATTTTCCTCAAAGAACCAGGGACCAATAATTCCAGCTGAGGAAATTGTACACCACACTGTGGTTTTAGGTGAAAGCAAAGGCCTTTGATGCAATTCTCGAGGATTGTTGTCAGCCCAGTAGCACATGTTTTGTTTGTTGACGGATCCACACAAATGAAAATGGGCTTCATCACTAAAAAAAAAAATAGCGTCCTCAGGAACGACTTCGAGAAGAACCTCACATGCGTTCTTCTAAAAACTGAAGTCACGTTCAGAAAGTTCCTGCACAATCGCCATCTTATAAGGATGGAAATGAAGATCATCATGAAGAATTCTTCTCACAGAACGATCGGAAAGTCCAAGGGCAGATGCATGTTTGCGTGCAGAACGCCGTGGTGATCGCAACATTGAAGCTCTCACTGCCTCAATGTTCTCAGGTGATCTAATGGGCCAAGGGACTCCAGTTCTTCGTCTTGTCGCACTTGCAGTTTGTCTGAATGTAGTGACCCACATCATAATTGATTTCTGGTCCAGGACACAGGCCAATGGGGCTAAATTAAAGCAAATCCGAAAGGTGCACTGGGTTGCGATCACAGAACATCCGTTCAAAAGTAGGCCTCAACGGCAAAAGCACGCTCCTCACTGTTCCAACGCATGATGGCGACTGAACTGTGTCAGGACAAAACTTTATACTCCCACCTCTCGAACGAGACCACTAGCACCCTGCTACGTCTTTAACTGACTGAATGGCTCGCATTTTTAAAAAGGAAGTTATGCTGCCGCACCTGTATTTTTATTTTAGTGCATGTGCATGAAAGTATGCAAAACATACCTCCATTTCATCACCAGTCATAACCACCCCTGGTGACACAATGGGTTAAACCCTTGGCCAGCAGGACTGCTGACTGAAAGGTCGGCGGTTTGAATCCAGGAAGCAGGGTGAGCTCCCTTCTGTCAGCTCCAGCTTCCCATGCAAGGACATGAGAGAAGCCTCCCATAGGATGTTAAAACATCCGGGCGTCCCCTGGGCAACGTCCTTGCAGACAGCCAATTCTCCCACACTAGAAGTGACTTGCAGTTTCTCAAGTCGCTCCTGACACAAAAAAACCCCACCTATACTGATAGTAAATGTTGTAAACTGATTTGCAGTAGATACAATAGGATGTAACAATATAAGTGCTGGTCACAATGACTTTACGGACATATTTCATTTCAACAAAGTTAATCCAAACAATGCAGGTACCAGGTAACCACTGTATTGTAGACTCTTCTGTATATTTGTTATCAATGAGTATGTATAACATTTTCTTTCTACTGTATTTTGCCAAATAATTTTAGATTGGACTGTCTCATACTTTTAAAAAGGGCCGTGTACATTAATAGTATCATATGATGAATACAAGAGCAGTTTTCTGTATATTGAGGAAAGTTTGCACCAATTTTTTGAATCCACTGTTCATACTTCCTAACTCTTCACAGGTGAAAACAGGAACACACATGGCCAAGCAAAATCAGAATGTGTTCAAGATGACAAAAGCTATTCAGTTATTAATGACTACATTAGGTAATGGTAAAGGTTTCAATTAAGTCGTGATCTATTTATCTTTAATCTGTATGATCTACAAGTACTAAACATCCTTTTGACAACTCACCAGATATTGAGAAATCATATAAAAGTTACTATTTTAAAGACTATAATCCCCAGGATTGTTCAGCAAGTATTATCAGTAAGATTCTGGGAGTTGTGATCAAAAAACTATCTTTCTCAAACATGTTCCCAAGTGACTGCATACTCATAACAGTAGTAAAGGTAAAGGTTTCCCCTGACATTAAGTCCAGTTGTGTCTGACTCTGGGGGATGAGGCTCATCTCCATTTCTAAGCCGAAGAGCCAGCGTTGTCCGTAGACACTTCCAAGGTCATGTGCCCAGCATGACTGCATGTAGTGCCATTACCTTCCCGCCCTGATTTTATGGACCCCTATTACCTTCCTACCAGAGCGGTACTTATTGATCTAATCACATTTGCATGTTTTCGAACTGTTAGGTTGGCAGAAGCTGGGGCTAACAGCAGGAGCTCACGCCGCTCCACGAATTCAAACCTGTGACCTTTCAGTCAGCAAGTTCAGCAGCTCAG